>RZOE01000097.1:380000-745000 GCA_003992445.1 Leishmania aethiopica | reverse complement strand
GGACAAGATCTTCGGCACGTTCACGGAGGCGTCCGCTGTGAAGAAGGGCTTCACGCTGCCGGCGCCGATGCTGACGAACACGGACGTGACGCGCATCATGCAGTCGGAGGAGGTGCGCCGCGTGCTGAAGCCGAAGAAGCTGCAGGCGAAGAAGGCGAGCCGCTACCAGACGCCGACGAACGGCATCAAGAACCGCCGCCTGCGCCTGCGCCTGAACCCGTACGTGAAGCGCGAGACGGCTGCTGCGAAGGGCATGCGCAACGTTGCCAACCGCGATGCACGCCGCAAGGCGAAGATGGCGCGCGTGACGAAGGCGAAGAAGGCGGCGACCAAGTCGGCGAAGCAGTAAGCCGCCGCCGTGGCCGCTGTGCCTGGCGAGCCCTCTCTCCCCGCCGCCCTCGCCCGCCTCTCGCTGTCCTTCTCCCGGGTTCGCTGCCTTGGTGCCTCTCGCACTGCGGCGCCTCGGTGCCCTGTGTGTGTGTGTGGGGGGGGGGGGGTGCGCGGCTGCGCGAGCGTGAGCACGTGGCTGAAGCTGCCGTAGTCTGTTAACTTCTTTTGTTCTTTCCTAACACGGGGCCCTCTCACGGCTCTTTGTTTCCCTCATTTCCAATCGCACCTTGACGTACATACACGCACATACTCGCGGGTGAGGTGGTGCGATGCCAGCGTTGGCCGGATGGCCATCCTCGTGCTCGCTGGATGCTTTCGGGCATGGTGGGTAGGTGTGAGACGTCGGAACCGATACTCACCGTGGTAGTGGGCGTCTTCGGTGTAAAACACCGGCAAGAAGAAAGACGTCTATCACGCTGTTGCTAGGTCTTATGACGGCCGTGCTTGCTCTGCAGCATGGGCTGTCCGAACAGCGTCTACCGCCACGGCTGACGTCGCTGACGTGCACAAACACATGTATTTGATCGTGTAGGTCTGCACGGTGACGAAGGATCGTCTCTCTCACTTTGTGTGGAACGCCCTCACAAGAACCGGTTTTGGTGCGCGTCTCGTATCTATCTCCTCCCCGACCACGTCAACCACTGCAGTCACCGCTCTCGTTTTTTTTTTTCGCAGCTTGTCTTTGACCCAACTCAGCCACTCGCTGACTGAACGGAAATATACAGACACACGCACACCTAGCACGTAGGCGCAACCGGACGCACGCGCGTTGGCTGGGGCATCTTCTTCTCCCCCTCCCCGTCCCCCTCCCTCTCCCCGGCCGTGCTGACGCAGAAATGACGGACTTTCCAAAGCTGAATCGCATCAAGTCAGATGACGAGAACATGGAAAAGATTCACGTCGCGGCGCGCAAAGGCCAAACGGACGAGGTGCGCCGCCTTATTGAGACGGGTGTGAGCCCCACCATCCAGAACCGCTTCGGCTGTACGGCGCTGCATCTCGCCTGCAAGTTCGGCTGTGTGGACACCGCCAAGTATCTCGCTAGCGTTGGTGAGGTGCACTCCTCATGGCACGGCCAGAAGCCGATTCATTTGGCGGTGATGGCGAATAAGACGGACCTCGTCGTAGCATTGGTGGAGGGTGCTAAGGAGCGTGGGCAGATGCCAGAGTTGCTGCTCAATGAGTGCGACGAACGTGAGGTCAACGAGATTGGCAGTCACGTGAAGCACTGCAAGGGCCAGACTGCCCTTCACTGGTGTGTGGGACTGGGCTCAGAGTACCTGGAGATGATCAAACTCCTCGTGCAGCTCGGCGCCTCGCCGACTGCGAAGGACAAGGCCGACGAGACGCCGTTGATGCGCGCCATGGAGTTCCGCAACCGCGAGGCGCTGGATTTGATGATGGACACCGTGCCTAGCAAGAACTCGCTACGCCTCGACTATGCCGACAAGCAGGGCAACTCGCACCTGCACTGGGCGATCCTGATCAGCTGGGAAGACGTTGCCATGCGCTTTGTGGAGATGGGAATCGATGTCAACATGGAGGACAACGAGCACACGGTGCCGCTGTACTTGTCTGTGCGGGCCGCCATGGTGCTGCTCACGAAAGAGCTCGTGCAGAAGACCGACGTCTTTCTCATCCAGACGTGCCCCTACCACAATGGCACGACGGTGCTGCCGGATCGAGTTGTGTGGCTGGACTTCGTGCCGGCGGCCGCCGACCCCTCGAAGCAAGAAGTCCTTCAGCTTCTGCAGGAGAAGTTGGACGAGGTAGTACGCAGCCTCAGCACCGGCGCCGGCGGCGCCGTCAAGAGGAAGAAGAAGGCTGCAGCAGCAGTGAAGCGCATGAAACTAGCACCCTCCGCCCCGGTGCGTACCCGCTCTCGTAGCCGCCCGCGCAGCAGCGCTGTGAGCAAGTAAGCAGATGGAGCGAATCTGCTCCGCTGCACAGGCAGTGACGCGCGCAAGTGTATACTGGTATGATGTTTGTGGGTGCCCGCGTACGTCTGAGTGCTTATAGAGCCGTAAAAGGCGGCGCACACACACGTGGCAGGGGGACGGGTGCGCGTGGGGCAATCTGCCATGACCCCGCTGCACGCGCGCGCGCGTGTGTGTGAAGACGGAATGGACGCTTTTGGATGAAAAGGCTGATGCTCACTGACGGCTTATAATGTTGATGTAGTGCCACCTATTGTATTAGCGTGAGCTCCTGTGTGTGTGTGCGTACTTTTTTAGAAGCGGCGGCTACGACGGGTCGCTGATCCGAGTCTGTGCGGATGGAGGGATTACAGTGGGCGGAAGGGGCGGGAGGGCGGGGGCTAAGCGAGGCGAAGAGGTGGCGTACGGGAATGGGGGGGGGGATGTATGGTTGAGGAACTTCGGAAGCAACACAAAACAAAAGGGTCCGATTGGGAGGTCAGCGGCGCGTGAAACGCTGACCTGTGACGCCATGCTTGCGTCCGCACCGATCTTAAGCAGTGTTGACCGTCGTCCCCGGTAGCTTCTCACTCCTCTCTGTGCTTCTTTCTTTGCACGTTCTTTTCTGACTCGAAGCCTCTCGCTTATCTCCTTCTTAAGGGTTCGCTGTCGGGGGGGGGGGATGTACACATCCAACGAACTTTTCCACTCCCGACTTCGCCACTGCCGCTGTGCTTTCTCTGCTGCTCTGGCTACTTCCGGCACTGTGTCCGCTTCCCTCCTTTTCGACCACCCCTCACCTCTCGCACCTTCATCGTCGAGGTGATTTCGCTTTCTCTCCCTCTTTCTGCCTGCGTTTGCTTGCCGCCCCCGACGCTTTTTCCACCTGCATCTCTGCCTCATAGTGTTCTTTGAATTACTCCGTGTCTCAGAGTTTCTTCTGTCGTGTGTTGCGCTGCACTATTCGACCCCCTCCCCCCTCTCATCACCTCTCTCTCTGCGCGTGGCATCTCTAAGTTCGATGTATTCCATGGCACTCCTAGTGTCTCTTCTCCTCCCAGGGAGCCGTTCCAAATTTTTTTCTGCCCCCTCCTCCTTCCTTCCTTTTCCTTCCCTACCTTTCGCTATCATTATTTGAGCTATGCTTGGTGCCGTGGATGTAAAGCGCATAGCGAGTGCGTAGGTGTGAGTGCGTCGTGCGTGTCTTTGTTGGCCCCCGTCGCCATCCGATCACTGCTTCTCCTATTCTCCCCTCTGACGGCCCCGTGGGTGTTCGTGCAAGCCGTGCACCCGCAAACAACCGACCACATTTTACAAAGAGTAACCAGCACAGGTATGCCGTCGCGCGAGAGGAAGGGGCGAACAAGGTCGGGCCTCTCTACCCCTTTCACGCGGCTGCAATGCTGCCGCTGCACATTCGAAGAGGCGGCGGCTGACAATTTTTTTTTTTTTTTCGAACTTCCCCAAGCTGCCAGCGAATCCAGCGGCGGCAAAAAGAGTTTCGGTACGGTACTCGCTTGTTCAGAAAATGAACGCGCCTCTCCACCGTCTTGCAGGATATCCCCTCGGTGCAACAGAGGCTGGCACACAATGCGCATACGCTTTTCTTCGTCTTGTCGTGTATGCTTATGTTTTTGTTTTTCTTCGGGGACTTTACGTCGCCGCAATGTGTAGCAGGGCGGGGCGAGAGGGAGGGGGGGGGGAGGGGCAGGCGGCGGTGCTGTCTGCGGCAGCGTCCCGGCCGCCTCTTTCTCTCCCTCTCGGCCTTCCGTAGTCGTTGGACAGCAGACACCAATACGCGACCATGCACGCTTTCATCTGCTCCGCACCTCCCTACTCCGTCTTTCTGTTTGATTCCGCCCCAGCAGCCATATCCTGACGTGGTGCCGTTGCCGGTTTCTGTCTTTTATGATCTCTCGCTGCGCACTCACACCACCACGCACCCACACGTGCTCTCTCACTTGGGTGTATGCACGCATAGCACGGCTCTAAGGTAACGCGCCTCTCGTCTCCCTCTCTCTCTGTTTTCCACCGCCTCCCTGAACTTTGTTCGTCTGCTGCTGTGCGGCTGAGGTTGTTCGCGTGCACGTGTCCGTGTTGAGGTCGGTGCATCAAAGTGCAGAAGGCGGTTGTGTGCGCTCGCATCTGCTGTTCGCGCGCGTCGACTCAACTCCTTCCGGTATCGCACGCGGCTACTTAAAAGAGGATGGACTTTAACCCGATTAGCATTGAGGAGAGCGGCCACAGCCAGCTCCAGAACGGCGTGGCGAATGCAGTTGCCGGCGCGCGCTCCGTTGGCCGCGGTGATGCGGCTGGTCTGCTTAGCCAACACGCATCCTTCGGCGACGTGCTTCGGGCCTGCCACAACGCCTTTTATTATCACACAAGTTGGTCGGTTCCCTACCCCGAGGTGCCTGCTGCCCCGATGCTGTACTACCCTGACGAGTACAAGCGCATGATTGAGTCGACAATGCCACTCGGTATCATGCAGTCCGAGCTGGACGCGATGCAGACGGGCCTCCTCGACAGCATTCCGCTGGCGTACTACCCGCTGGCGCCGAATGCGCTGGATGAGGCGCGACAGGCGTTGAGGCGCGCGGCGCTGCTGAAAAGGCGTGCGGCGGCTGCAGCAGAGGCGGACGACGCGGCGTCGTCTTCGTCCACGTCGGCAGCGAATGCGTCTGATCGCGCTCGCCCGCCGCATGGTCGCCTCGATCCCGGTGACGCTGAGATTGCCCGCATCGTGGTCGATGCGAACGAAATTCAGATTCGCAACCTGCCATCCCTCACACACGTGCAGCGGCCTCTGTACACGGATATCGGTTTGGTGCCGCAGGAGGAGCGGCACGCCGCACGTGTGGCACGCACGCAGCCCACGGAGGCGAAGCCGCATGACGCAGCGCTGACAACGGAAGAGATGGAGCGCCAATGGCGTATCGATGTGCAGTTGTCCTTCGTGCAGGCCTCGCAGATCGACAGCGGCTTTGCGCGCTTCATCGGGGAGGTGGCGCACGCTAAGCTTGGCCTGGACAGAAATAGCGCTTCCCATATGCGGCTGACGCGTGCACTGTGGGCTCTTCTCTTTCAAGACACGACGAAGCGGCAGCAGCGCAAGATGTGGTACATGATCTGCCACTTCTCTTCCACCTTTAGCGCCGCCCCAGCGGCGTCCGAGACGGCGGTGGCGCAGCTGCTGCGCGAGACGGAGGCGCTGGGCTTGCCTCAATACTTGACGAGCTGGCGTCCTCTGCTGATAGAGTACACGCGGGCCGTGAGCGACTACGTCGCAGCGCTCGCCGGTGGCGTGGAGCAGCGTCGCGAGAATCTGCAGTTCCACGACCGGGAGCTGGATCAGCTGTACACGGGCAACGTGTACACCAACATCGAGCTTGATGGCAAGCTGGCCCGCACGAGCGCCGATCGTCTGAAGAACACCATTTACCCCGTGGAAGTGGTGCCGGTGTACCCCAGCGGGCACCAGCAGGCGGCCTCAATGGGAGCTGCCGTGCTGCGTCTCCACGACTCGGAGGAGCTCGACTTCCTTGCTGAGCGCGACGCCTCGCTGCACCACGTCATTCTGCCTGACGCGGTCTTGCCCAAGGCCGCCGCCTCCCGGCCGAACATGCTTGTCGGCGGCTGCAACCTCCTCGTCGCCGACGACGGGGACTTCGCGAATGTGCAGCTGGGCGCGACTCTGCGGTACAGCGTGTCGGCAGAGAACACCTACCAGTCCCTGCGCCAGGACCCGATGAACACGGCCAGCTACCTACTGCGGGTGGGGCAGGTGGCGACCGACGCCGCCGCCTCCCTCGGCGCCAACCACGACGGCCGCTACGTCATGTACGACCGTGTTGGCCACCGCGATGTCTACCAGAAGACCAACAATACGGATACCAACGCTCTCTCGCGCTACGTGGTCATGTTCACCGATGCGCCAGCCGCTACCGGGGCTTCTGAAGCGATCACAGGTGCTGGTAATAGTGGCCGCGTCAACTGCGTGAAGCGTGAGCGTGAGGAGGCACCAGCTCCCGAGGCGGCGACGGAGTCCTTGGAGCCTGTTGCACAGGTGCCGCGCACAGAATGATGGCAACAGAGGGAAGTTGGAGGTGATGGGGAGCGGCGCGGCGGGGGAGGAAAGGAGGGCGCTGCGATTGCTGAGAGACAGAGCCGACTCATTCCACATCCTGGCAGAACAGCACTCACGCCTCTTCGTGTTTGGCGGATGGAGTGGTGCGAGGGAGGCAATTGTGAGTATGGAGAATGACAACTCTGCTTTAATGAACGGCAACGCTGAGGTCGGGAGGAGATGAGGCGAGGGGTGGGGGGAGGGAGGGAGCTCAGTTTTCTGTGGCCTCTGCCCACTGTGTTGATCTTGTATGCGTAGGTGCGTCTGTTGCCGTTTAGTGAGTTTCGCACGATGCCACACGTGCTCTTGCCCTCTGCCGCTCTCTGTTCTTTTTCTGTTGTCATGGTCGACTATTTTATCTTTTCCTCGTAGGCTTTCATTCTCTGGTGTCGATCGTGTCGCCGATGGTGTGGTGTGGTGTACCCTGTGTGCGGAGCAGCTGCGTCGGATGTGACAAGTAGACTTCGGCACGCCTACGGAGGCGCACAGGGTTAGATGACTGCTTTGGCACTCGTGCCTGCATGAATGCGCGCGCGCGTGCTTGTCTCTGTGAGGGCGCCTCTGCGAGGCCACTCGACTCTTCCATAGGGCAGTATGCATAGCTGTGCAGGACAAGGGTAGTGAGTTTCATGCTTGCTCATGTCTGTGAAAGGATCTTGTCACTAGCAGCCCCCTCCCTCTCGTCCTCAGATTTCAACTGTATGCCTCAAGCACGTGACTTGTACATCTTCGCGGATGATAGGGGGTGGGAGAGGGCAGGCGTTTCGTGGCTCTCCCTTATCATGTCTTCTCTGCACATTTTCGCTCTCTCTCGTTCTTGGTGTGCGTCGGTGAGGGTGCGGGTGCCTGCATGCGTGTACTCATGCTTTATTCATCGGCACAGCGGGAGGGTGCCGATGATGTCGCCGACGGACAGATTGCCTACTGGTAAGTAATCAGGCAACGAAGCGGGAAAGCAAGCAGGCGATCACGAAGACGCAACACTGTGAAGGCGCCTGCCAAACGGTGGTGTGGGGAGGGTCTATGATCCAAATACAGTGACGCGCCGTTGTCTTAGCGTGTTGTGACGGGGAGGCGCGAGAAATGGAGTTGCTCGGGTGTTTGCGCTTCAGCGTCAAGTCGAGCGGAAAAAGCTGGTGCTGCTGTTTCCGTATCAACTCCGTTTGCGTGACTCATGTATGTGTGCGTGAATGTTGGTAGAGCAACCATGCCTCATGGTCTAGTGTGCCACTGCTACCTTCTGCGCGCTCTCCTTTTCGGAGTGTGGACACCCCACTCTCCTTCCCTCTTTCTCTCCCGCGCCATCGGCCCACCTCTTCGCTCTTCGCTGCCTTCCTCACCACTCGCGCACACGGCGGGCTATGCAGCGCAGGCACCGCTGCCAGCCGTTAACTCTCCGTTAAGAAAAAAAGAACAGAAGCTCCAAATAACAACACGGAAGATACACCATTAGCCGGAATAACCGAATCCGCAACAAGAGAGGAAGTCGACACCGCTGCTCTTTTTCTCCACGCCCCCGCCCCTCCTCCCCTCAGAACCGCTGGCGTCACGGTTTCCCTCGCTACTCTCCAAGCGTATCGTCGAGACGCACGAGGGAACAGTCGTGGGGACAGAGAAAAAAACAAGCGAACGAAGCGAAAGGAGGAGAAGCGAAGCGAAACACGAAACGCAAGAGATATTAACAGAAACAAAAACAGTCAGACACACGTATCACAGAGTCGCTGCGACACACGTGCAGCACAGTCGCTAACGTGGCCCTCTTTCGCACCCCCGTGGGACGCTGTGGCTAGCTGGAGTGTGTTTGTGTGTGTGCGCGTGAAGCTATCCAGAGAGGCGCGCGATTCTTTTTCACGCACCCGAACAGAGCCCTCGCCCCTCCCCCTCCCCCTCCCCCTCCCCCTCCCCCCACACACACACAGACAGAAAGAACAGAGGCACGCTAACGTGTACGCATTCAGAAGGCCAGCATCCGAGCCGCCTCCACTTCCGCTTCGCCCATTTCTCCTTAAGTCGATCCGCACTCGCTTCGTTCTTTCCTTTTAGCTGTTGGGTGCGTGTCTTTGTACGCACCTTCTGCGCATCTCTCTCTGCTTTATTTTTTTATTATTCACATTTTCTTGCTCTCCTTTCTTGTCGGCCCTAAATATCTCAGTCACAAAACGTGATTGCCCCCCCCCCCCTCCCCCCTCCCCCCGACCTACCCCCTCATCCTCTTCTTCCGTGCGCACATAGTCACACGCGCCTACACACGCAGAGCTCGCACAAGGGAAAGAGAACAGCCTCGGGACGCGGTAGTGTGGTGGCTGCAGAAGTATAATCATCGGCAGCATTAAGCGCAGCGTGTACTTGACAAGCCACCCGGCGATTTGCAAGCCACGCACGCGCTCTCTCGGGCTGCACTTTCTTGCGCGCTTTCACGATCGCCTTTGCTCGCGTTGTTTGCGGTGAAAGAGTGGTGAGACGCATTCTTTTCCTTTCTTCTCGCACACGGCAGGACTGTCAAGCAAAACACCCGCGCACTCCACCGAAGGCGCAGGCGCGCACACCCGCGCTTGCCATTGCCGGTGCCTCGCGTTGTGTTGTGTCTGCTGCAGCGGACGTGTCTTGTACGTCTTGTAGACGAGATCATTTGGAATCTTGTCTCCCTCTTACTCGCACCGCCCGGCTCTGCGTGCCCGACTCTCATCCGCCTTCTACTGCTGCTGGAGTGCCCTCGTGCGACGGCGCCCGTGCAACCGCCGCCCCCTCTCTGTGCTCTCTCTCTCTCTGTCTCGCCCACAGCTGCATCTGGCCGCCTAATTCTGTTCGCCCCTTTTTTTTTGTTTTGGTCTTTCTGCTACACGCCTCCCCTCCCCTCCTTTTTTTCATTCTTCTCTCCTGGCTCTTTCTCCCCTCTCTCCCTTCGCATTCTCCATTTCTTCTGGCGCTGCTCGCTCTCGCCTTTTCTTTTTCTCTGTCGAGTTATACCTGACCGCAACCCCCGCCTCTCTCTAACTCGCCAACTTGTCTTTGTTTTGGTCTGCACCGGACTGGTTTCGGACGCCGGCAGAACGCACGAAGGAGGCAGAAGAGGAAGTGCAGACGCAGTTTCGAGTAGCGAGTAGGCGATCGAGTGACGGCATCTGGGCAGAGACTGAGACACCGCCGCTCCAGCAAGAGGTACAGCAGACGAAAAGAACAGGCAACGGGTAGGCAAAACCGAAGAGGATACCAGAGCGCATCAGGTAAACACACCTCCTCAGTTCCCGTTGGAAGCAGGAGGCACGGGCACAAAACTCAGGGGAAGAAAGCACACTCATACACACACACACACACACACACGCTGACAGGCAGAAGGTAACGTGTGCGGAAGTGCGTGTGGTGTGCGTGCTTTCTCCTCTCAAAAACACAGTCCGCTCTGCTGCGAGGACGCAGACACCCTCGGTCTGCCTCCATCGTTCGCCTGCACTCGCGCTTGACGTGTGTTTTGTGAGTGCGGGTTACTTTGTGTCGTGGTGTGCATGTGCGCGCGCGTGTGTGTGTGTGGTTCACCTTTCTCGCAACGACATTTTTTTTTTCGCTCTTGCGCCTTCTTCGTCATTCGCTGATTCCAGACCTCAGCGCTGGGGGAATCGATACGTTACGTCTCTCTTCCGTGCACTGTGCATTGCTGGTCATATGCACGGCGGCAGGGCGGGAGAAAAACCGAACCAAGCAAACGTTGACACGTCCTCTGGCAGGCTTTGCAGGATTTTGATAAGCGATACACACACACACACACACACCACATCTCCAACCTCTCAGTGAAAGTGAAGGAAGTACACCGACTACAACGAAGCAGCGTGGAAGTTGAAAAAAACAAAAAAAAGAAGACAAGGCTGCGAGAGAGGGAGAGGGACGAGTGTCATCGTTCTCGAGCTTACACGCCCAGAGAGCCCTCCGTTTTTTAAAGAGGATACAGAGCTGCTCTTGTGATTATCACCAACACGACCAGAGAAGACTGCTATCTTCTACGGAGACGTTTTTTTTTTTCGTTTTTCACATTTCTTTCTTCATTGATCTGCCATTTCCGCTTTCACAGCTGCGCGCGCGCGTTCTCTCTCTCTCTGCACTTCTTTCTGTGCTTACTCCAGAAAGGCCGGCGCGCGCCACGCAAGCCCATACGCACACACCGGAAACGTGCCAGCACCGAAGTGAAGTGGATTTTTCACAGAGAACGCACTTGGAACCTATCTTCTTCCGTTTCTTTACTTGTGTATCTTTAGAAGGACAGGCGCGCTCAGCAAAACCACTTCACTAACTACACGACTCCTCTCCCCTTCTCAGCGTTATCTCTCTCTCTCTACATACAGATAGATATTTCGCTCCACCCCTTTCCCCGCCTCCTCATCTTCATCCCAACCTCACGCTTGTCGATCGTTTCAGGCGATACGATAGGAGCCATCTAATACCCCTTCCCCTTACTTCCCCTCCAGCGCGCCTTCTTCTTGTATTTGTGTCTGTGCGCACCTCATCCTACCGCTAACGGCAACAAGCGAAAAGAAAGAAGCCCAGGAATCGAAGCGCCCTCACTGAAACCTGTGTCTGCATCACCTCGGCGGATCTCTCTCCTCGAGATACACAGGCCTTTGTTGTGGCAAACCTAAACACATCCGGCGACGCCTTCATTCACCACCTCCCTCAGCTCTGACGTCTGCTTCCTCCTCCCCTGGGTGTCGCGTCGTTATTATTATTATTTTTCCTTCATATTTCATCCTTCTCTGTCTTTGTGCACCGCGCGCCAGCTCTGCCTCACCCCTTGCGTGTTTGTGGCTGCCTCGTGTGTGTGTGTGTGTGTGTGTGTGTGTGTGTGTGTGTGTGTGTGTGTGCACTGGGTCTCTCACTCATCGAGCCGCGCTCGATTTGCACGCTCTGACGCACATCGTCGAGGCTCGAGCGACGACACGGTTATCCAACGCCAAGTGCAACGCGAACAAGTCTTACGTCTCCCTTCTCCTCTGAAGCGTTGCATTCTTGAAAAGGTAAAACAGGACCCCCTCCCCTCCACTGCGCACCCCGTCGTTTCTGATTATTATTATTAATCGTTGCGTATCAGCTTGACGAGCGCGTGCTGGATTTCCTTCTTGAGTGCGAACACGCGAAAGAAATCAAAAAGAAGTTGACGTTCACCTTCTCGCACGCGTTCGGGTGCGTCTGTCTGCCTGTCGGTCGGCTGGTCTGTGCGCTTGTGTGTGTGTGTGTGTGCCTCTGTTCCGTACCTGGTAAAAAAAAAAGAACAGAGTACGTTATCTCTGTCTCCGAAGCTTTTTTTTTTGCTGTGTTTCTCTTCGTCTTTTCCTTTCGGCTTGTGGAGCTGAAAAAGGGGAGGAGGGAAGAGGTTGCTGATTTCACGCGCAAGCACACTCGGCCACCATCATCGCCGCCGCTTTTAATTTTTTTTTTTGGTGTTGCTCTGCCTTCCTGCTCTCCAGTGTCCGTGAAAGGAAGACAGGCCCGCTCAGCGCTCGGCTGTTGCCATCTCGATCGCTTTTGCATTTTCTCTTGTGCTCTCTCTGTTGTCGAGCATCACAGCTCTCTCTCTCTCTTTCTGCGCGCGCGTCTGTGCACGGTGGTGCGTGCTTGCGTGCCGGTGTGGGCTCCTCATCTAGAGCGAATCAGGAGCCCCTGTTGCTTCCGTGTGCTTTCCCGGCGTGTGTGCGCGCACGCGTTGGCGACGGCTTTTGGCTTTTCATCCTTTTTTGTCAAATCCCGTCTTTTGCGTGTCTGCACGCACACGCACACGCACACGCACACGCACACGCACACGCACACGCACACGCACACGCACACGCACACGCTAAGGAGGGAGACGGACACAGACGCGCGTCAAGGCGGTCCGCAGGCTTCGCATAGTTTCAAGGCGCGCGTGCACACTTTGTCTTCGCTTGAACCTGACGAAGAGGCCTTCCCGTCCAGCGTACTTTCTCTGTCTCACTCGCTGTTGCGTGCAAGTGTGTGCATCCGTGTCCCCGTGTATGCGCATCGGTGCCCTCTCCCCCCTTTCCCCCTATAGCTTCTACGTTTTCACAGCAGCGCGTAAGCGACAAGGAAACGCAAAAAAAAAAAAACGGCCCCGCCTTCGCGCCTGTGCTCATCAGTGGCCTCTTTTCTCTTGTCCACCATCGCCTGCGTCGCCTTCCTTCTTCGTTTTCGTGTTCTTCCCTAGTGCCGCATACGCTTGTATTGGTTGTGTATATTGTCTTGTGTATTATTCGTTTTTTTTTTGCTCCTTCTTTGCCCCCCTCCCCCTCCCTGCTCCTCTCTTAGATCTTCACACACGCAAACTCCGCGGTCACCGTCGTCTCTCGCTCTGCAGTCCCTTTTTTCTTTTCGTGACCGCTTCTCCGCTTTCGTTTTTCTTTCTAGCGTTCCTTACTTCGAACAGGCGCGCCTGGGCTCCGTGTGCTTCTCGACCCTTTTCCTTGTTGACGGCGGACATCGCTGCCTCTCCCCCTCTCTCTTGTCCACCTTGGCAGGGGTGTTTCTTCTCGCGTAACAGATCTCGGCGCGTCTGACCATTTCGTAGGAGCGGGCTTGCGCACAGCACAGAAAGCGCTTTTCCTCCCTCTCTCTTTTAGTAACCCACCTCTGAGCGCCATTTCTCGCTACGCGGCCGCGCACGGAGCCCACTGCGAACGCCGCAAGGCGTTGCACTGATGTCCACTGTCGCATCCAGCCCGGGCACCTTCGCCTACCCCTTTGTTTACATGGGCAGTGACGCAGCAGGAAGCCAAGCACGGAACATGAGTGGTAGCGCTGGTGCCGCGGACGCCATGTCCACCGCAGAAAACGACGCTGCTCTAGCTGGTGTGCAGCAGGGCTACAGCCATAACTTCCGGCCTTTCGTGGTGAGCTACGCGCAGCCGTACAATGGCGGTGCTGGTGGCATGATCCAAAGCGTCGCTACCGCCTGCGGCAGCAGTCACCCTTCGTCTTTCGACTCTTTCGAGCTGCCAACGATCACGCCGCCGCTGCTACCTCAGCCCGACTTCTACGTCGCCGCAGCCGCGGCCCAAGCGAACGACGTCTACTACCACTCTTCTCAGCCTCGCTACGCCGATTCGCCGCTGACCTCGGCAGAGCTGTGCGGTGCCGGCGCCCGCAGTGCCAGCCCCGTGATGGGGTATGGGCCGACACCTTCCATCGCCGGCATAAACGGGTATGGGTACATGGACCAAGCTGCCGGCTCCGTCTTCAGCAGCTGCAGCTTCAGCGGTTCCCGCTTTCCTCAGTGGTATCTACCTCGCGGGTACTACTCCATTTCTTGCTCCAACGTCGTTGGCGGTAGCTGCGGCAGCGGCTATGGGCTGTACGCCGACTGCGCGAGCAGCGGCATTACGCCCACCCCAGTCTCGATGGGGCAGAACTCTACGGAGGAGGAGATGCTCAGCAGCTCACATGGACGGTCGCATTACGTCATGGTGCCGCCGCCTCCGCCGCGACTCTCGCCTCAGTCGAGCTCTGGCACGCTGGTCCCGTTTGCGCTGCCTCCGTCGTACGCGGCCACAGCCGCCGGAAATGATGCGCATGCGATCGGTGTGCCGCCCACATATCCGTCTGGCGTGATGGAGTTGTCGTCCTCGGCCTCCTTGCCAACCAGCTCGCCCGTGTCTAGGGCGGCGCGAACCCCGCAGTTCCTGGCGTACGACGGCCGCGCCTATGACATTCCACCATGCAAGGCACATATCAGCAGCGCCGACGCCGCGGCTGCTGTGGCGCAGTGCCCACTCGTGGCTTTTGCCCAGCGTGGAGGCTACAGCCCGGTGGACGCTGCCCAGCCCATTCGCATGTCGACTCGGAAGTCGGGCACGCCGCATGACATGCACGCGTATCCTCGCGCGACGTCTTCACTTACTCAGCGCCCCTTGCCGCACAGCCATCGGAGGAGCACCGGTGCTGCGTCAGAGCCGGCAGAGAGGTCCTGCTCGCCAGAGGAGAGCGCGCTGCTGGCCGACGTGCACGCGCGGCTGATGCAGCAGCACCGCTCCTCTCAGCTGCTGAAGGAGCGCCCCGCGGCGCAGAGGGCCGGTATTAAGCCGCTGTCGCGCTCTGACCTCGCCGTTCCTGCCAAGGCTTCAGCGTTGAAGAAAACAGTCGGCGCCAACCGCTCTGGCCACGAAGCTGCTTCTATCAGTGCTATGACCGCCGAAGAGGCGGCGGTGGCGGCGCTGTCACCCATTCCACGGCTCCCCGCCGCAGGCGACGTTGATGCCGAGGCATCGGACCAGTCGCTGTGGGAAGGCGACGAGGCGGCCGCGCAGGCCCCTACTCAGCATGCTCTGGATCGGGTGTTGACGGTGCCGGGTGTCGTATGGCGGCACGACCCGTATAGCCGCATCGTTCTGCCGCAGACCCAGGCCACCTTCGAGAGCGACGGCAGCGAGGCGACCAGCACATCGTGCTCCTCGCTGCCCGCCGGCAGCCTCTACGTTGCACGCGCCACCCTCAGTTTCTCTGACCGCGGTGACGCCACGGCCAGCGTCACGCAGCCGCCTCGCTCGCCAGACTTCGCAGCGGGTGTGAACGGCAGCAGCAGAAACAGCGCCGACGGGGTGCGACCCAGCCCCCGTCGCCTGCCGACAAAGAAGGTATGTGTGCGTCATTACGTGAACGGTGGCGGCGACTTGTCTCTCAGCCACGAGCACAGCGGAGTTGTCGGTGCACTTCTGAGTGTGAGGGAGGCAGCGCCCACCGCGACCGTTCCCGCTGCTCTCTTTGCGAGTGGTGCCTCCGCACCACTCCGTCACTCAGCCTTTGTGGACGATGATGACGACGGTGCCGTTCCAGCGGCCCCGCCGGTGACGGAACCGATAACTGTGCTCACGGTCACGGCCTCGGCGCCTGCGGAGCGTGGCAAGCCGTCGGTGCCGAAGCCGCGCTCGAAGCAGATGGGCCTTCCTGCGCCGGCCAGAGGCGCGAAGGCGGGCGCTACCAACGAAGACTCTGTCGTGTCCACCGATTCTTCGTCCTGCGTCTCGTGTGTGTCTGGGCACCTTAAAGCGTCGCACGCGACTTCGTCATCGACCCTCGATGTCGTAGTCCCGGCTGAAGCACCTGGTAATGCGGACCTCTCGCCGGCCTCAGGCGTAGTCGGCGGCACCGCTGACCCCGCTGCTGCGGCAGGGGTGTGGCCTGCGGTACGCCGCCCAAGCGCGTACTTTTCGCCCTTGGACTTCAGCGCGGCCCGCTCCGCGTATCAGTCGGCATCGAGGTGGGGGTGGCGGCCGCGCACCGCGCGCGTGTACCCCCTGGCGCAGCCGGCGGAGATGGCCTCGACGAAAGAGGAGCTGCTTGCTGCCAACCTGGCCGACCTCGACACGAGCTACCTTCTTGACCTGTGGCAGAAGCTGGACTCGAGCGGCTGCTTCCGTGATGCGCTGGAGCTCCGGCGGTGCGTGATCGGGCCTGGTAGCAACAGTTCCACCCGCGTACTGCGCCGCATGCTACCCCTCTCCCGCCGCCTGATGAACCGCCGGCGCGGTCTGGAGGTCGAGAGCGGAGACGGGCCGCGCTTTACCGTGTTGGACGAGTCGGAGATGAAGTACGTGTGCTTGCTGCAGCACCGCTTCCGCAAGAGCACAGCCGTCGCGTCAGAGCACTACACCCCTGGTACGATGGTGGTCGTGGATGGAGACATGGGTGTCGACACCGGCATCGTCACGCTCTCCATGACGCGCGACGAGTACGAGGCCATGACGGATGTGCAGCGACGTGCCGCTCACCTCGTCGTACACCTGGAATTTTCGCTCGCCGCCTCCATCCACCGCGCCGCTCTGGCCGACGAGATCCTGATGCATGGGAACACGCAGCTTCCCCTCGAGGAGGCGACACTAGAGTTCCTTCGGTACTTGACGACGCAGCCGCACCTGTTTCAGAGCTGCCGTGTGGAGTGGATGCACTTTGTGGATGTGGAGTTCCAGGCGGACGGGCAGAAGCTCTATGTGCACTACACTTCCGATACCCCGGTACGTTTTCTCGAGCTAGCCACGTTCCTCAACCACATCTTTCACTGTCGTATCTGGATGAAGGTGGTCAAGGAGGAGGACTGGTAAGTGCATGGTTGTGTCTGTGGCACGTATGTCTCTCTCGCGCCTCCCGACCCCACCCAGCTCCTTCCTTCCTTCCTCCTCTCCCCGTTTCTGTGGTTTAGCCACGTGTCAGCTGCCCCTCTTTTTTTTTTATTGGAGGGTGTGTGTGTGTTGGGGGGGGGGGGGCTGTGGTTTTTCACTTTTACCCCTTCCCCACCCCGTTGCGACGTGCGATTCAAGCGTACACTCCCACACGAACGCCATCACGGGTGGTGCGCGTGGTCGACATTGGTTTTCTTTTTTTTTTTTTGCTGTGGTAGTTTTCAGCTTGTTTTCGTCTTTACTGCTGTCGTTGATCTCGTAGCTCTGTTTGTTGCCATCCTTCTCCGTTTTTTTCAAGCAACTTTTTTCTTTTTTTTTTTTCGTTCTGGCGGGCGACAGTTTCCGAACTCGCCAGCCCCGTCCCTATTTTCCACAACATGCCCTTGCCATGCCGCTCGAGTGCCAGAAGCTGCAGAGCGCTCGCTCCTTCCACGCGAGGCGCACTCGATACATGGGCGTGCTTGTGCTTTTGTTTCTCTCTTGGAGTGCCGTTGTGTTTGTGCGTGTGTGCGTGTGTGTGTGTGTGTGTGTGTGCGTGTGTGTTTGTGCGTGTGCGTGTGTGTTTGTGCGTGTGTGTGCGTAGGCGTATACGTCTATGCCAGCGCGTGTCTACGTCAGGCACGCGCTTGGTGGCGTCGGAGAGAACAACACATTCACTCTGGAAGGAAAACAAAAAAGTGGAGGAGGCCATCACAACCCCCCCTCCCCTACCCCCCAAAAGAAAAGGTGTCGCAGTGGATGCTGCTGACTTCATACTCGCGTGGCAGGTGAGCGATGGAGTGTGCTCGTGTGGCTTTCACGGCTGCGCCGGTAGTTTGGCCTGCCTCCTCCTTCTCTTATTTAGGCAACGACGATTTGCTTTACACCGTGCACGCGCGCCCACAGGTATGCATGGGCTCGATGCCGGTTAGCGGCTGCTTTCTCTTTTGTTTTCACCGTGACACGTCTGCTGTCGAACGAAGGCATGCTTTGGTGGCTTCATGTGGCTCTCGCACACAGCGCGCGATAGCATTCACACACACGGACGCACGAGCTAGTCGACCGACTTGCCGCGTGCTCTGGTGTGCATGCTTGTATTCGCTCCCCCAGCGGGCGACATCGTCGCCGTCCCCTCTCCCTCTCGTTCTCTTTCGTTGTCTGTCTCACTCTCCTTTCGACCAGCACAGACACACGGTGCACTACCTACAGAAGGGGGCTTTCCTACGAGCACCGTCCAGAAAGCGTAGCAAGAAGAAGACGAGAATGTCGCTCGCTCGCTCGCTCTCTCTCTCTCTCCCTCCCTCTCGATCTCTTCTTTACTTATGCGATTACTTCTAAAACCCCTCACCCTTTCCCAATGTAACTCAGATGGGCCTGCTCGTGTGCATGCGTGTGTGTGCTTGTGTGTCCTCTCCCCCCCTGTCTCTGCCTGTCTTCTTCCCTTTCCGGGTTTGCCAAGCTGCTCGCTGCGTTTTGTTCTGCCTGTGCCTCATGCAGGCGCTGCGCACAAGAACAACGGTAGCGTTCAAGCGTGCCTCTTTTCGATGCCGGCGTGCTTGTGTGTGTGTGTGTGTGTGATTTCGTCTGGAGAACGAAAGGAGAGCCGACACAGAGTACTGCTGGAGGGGGGGGGGTTCTGCAGACTGCTAGTGAGTCTACACACTTTATATATTCTCCACTTCCCCCGACGGCCATCAGCGCTGCCTCTTCTTCCTCTCTTTGTTTTCTTCGCGCAGGCACCTTCCACCAGTGAGTGCCTCTATCCCACTCCCCCTCGTATTTCTCCTTTTGGCTTTTTTTTTCAGTACTATGTGCTTCCTTTGCGCTAGTGCTGGAAAACACGCCATCTTCATTGATTCCTGCCAACCTGCCGCCATCCACCTCTCTCCTCGCGCAGACACATATTCGCAGACACACGCACGCACGCAAGCACGTAGCCGGAAGTACGACTGTAACTAAGATAGAGTACATATGCGGCGAGAGAATGCAAAGTGTGGGGCGGAGGTAACAGTGAGTTGCTCCTGCATCCCTGGTGGCGCTGGTGCTTGCGAGGCGTGTCTTGTGGCGTGTGTGTGTGCACGTTGATGCGAGTGCTCTGGCGCACGTTCGAGCTGCTCTTTCTTTTTCCGTGGCTGCATGCAACGGATACGCGTAGCGCTTTTCTTTCTGTCCTCTTTAAGATGCCCTTCACCCTCCACTCTCTTGGCGAGTGCGCACGCGCGCGTTAGCGGCTTGCCTTCTTTTTCTTGTTTCACCTATGCTGACTCTTGCCTCTTTCTCTTGTATTGATCCTATTCCCAGAGGGCGCTGCCGCAGATCGTTCCCTCCTCCTCTTTCCTCCCCCGTGCCCGTGTCTGTCCAGCACCCTCTCCCTTCATTGCTTTCCCGTCCCACCCTTTTCGTGTGGCATCTAGCGCTTCTCCCCTCCGTCTCTTTGTTGTGCCTGTCGCCCTCGTTATGGGCCTGCGCGTGCGCCGCGGATGGCGAACGGGGAGGGGAAGGGCACGAGAATCAAAGGAAGGGCGAAAGAAACAGAAAACAGTAAAGGACACCATACGTGGACTCTACGACAGACTTCATTGCGCGTGCCATGCGAAGTAAGAGAGCCGAGCAAACACAAACCTGAAGAAAACGATAACGAGAGAGAAAGAAAAAGCAGTCATGTGTCAATTATGCATAGCATCTACCGATCTATCTATGTGCAAGCAGACAAAGGCAAACAGCCAGCAAAAACCAAAAAAAAAAAGGAAAAGAAGAACACCGGTCATGAATGCGACAGAGCGAACCTTCTCATGTAGAGGTGACGTCTCTCCCTCACGCTCTCTTCCCTCTTTTCTCCTCCCTCTCGCTCTCTTAGCGAGAAACCTCTGGGGAGGGGGTGGTGCTGTCAGAGGGTGTTGTCTGTGTCTTTGCGCGTATGCGTTACAGTCGCAAAACACGTGAGCGTCAGCCATGTCTCGCGTTGGTGGCTGCTTAGGCACACACACACACACACACACGCAGCTACAGGTCAACGATTCGCCCACAAAGGACGGTGCGAAGGGTGTCCCAATCGCCGCCTTCCTCTCGCTACCGCGCAGGCCAGGCAAAGCAAGCGAAAGCGAAGGCGAACACGAGCGTCATCGTGTCTCGGCGCTACGCCCGTGCGTCTCCCTTCCACTTCCACGTTCTCTCTCCCTCTCTGTCTGGCAAATCTGCATTGCCTCGTCTTCGCCTATTGCTTTCGGCGTTCCACCTCCATCATCGCACCCGACATCAAACCTACACATACGTTCACATCACCATACACACACGCGTAACCGCGGCTCACGCGGGAATGAGCTGTCCAACACCACCATGAAGAGAATAAGCCAACAAGGGACGCACTAACATTGCTGGAAAGCCAGTGGGAAGGGCCGACCAGTCACCAGCCGACGAGGAGACAAGCCGGCAGCAGGAAAACAGTTGCGGATGGGGGGTGGGGGGGGGTGGGGTGACGTAGCGGTATTTGGGCGCCTCGGAAAGGGAATTGGGGGAAACAAAAATACACAAAAACGTACAACGCCACTCCTTTGCCCTCCAACAGATACACAGAGGCACGTGCTGGCACGCGACCGTCACACACAACTAAACACAGGCGGTCATGAACTACTTCGGTCAGTGGTCTAATCTAGAGCTGCTGCGCCAGGATGGTAGCAAGCGCCTGGCCGCAGACGTGCTTCGTGACGTGCCGTACGTTGTGCTGTTCTTTGGCGCCTCGTGGAGCCCCGAGTGCGAGGCCTTCATGGATGTCATTGGCAACTTCTACGAGACACATCACGAGGCAAAAGGGTTCGAGGTGGTGTACATCTCCCGCGACTATAGCCGAGCAGAGATGATGAAAAGCTTTCTGCTGAGTGAACGCGCCTCTGCCGCTGCGCAGAGGCGCGCGCATCAGGCGCGCAAGGAGGAGCGAACGCACGGCCGTCTGAGCGCAGAGGGTGACCAAGGGGGAGAGAAAAAGCCGTCCGCCGCGGCGGACGTGCACGAAGACGCGAATTGCCAGCACCTCAACGGACAGGGCACCAACAGCTGCTTGGAGCACCGCAAAGTTTCTTCGAGGGACAGCACCTCTCCCTCCTCCATACCTCCGCCGTTGAAGCGCGTGGCGGAGCTGGCGGTCAACACCGCCGCGAGTGGTCTTGCCGGTGCCTCTGCCAATCCGCTGATGTCGTGCGGCCGGCGTGGCTTCTGGGCTGTGCCGTACGACCACGTCGGTTGCGTTGGCGTTCCCATTCTCTACCACCTTCGCGTCTTTACCTACCCTGGCGTGATTGTGTGCGGCAACAAGCAGTTCAGTGCGAACTTGGCACCTGCGCTACTACCACCGCTGCCTGCGGTGCACCAGGCACCAGCGGAGCGCTCCTTGACTCTGCCGCCGGAAATTCGGCCGCCCGAGGTGTCAGAGACGGAGTCGACGCAGCCGTCGCTCTCGTCGCCCATCGATCGCGCCAATGCACCGCAGAGACGGCAGAAAACACCGATGGTGGCGCGGCCCGAGTGCTACCCCGACGTGGTCACCATTGCCGGTCGCTTCATGATCGAGCGGGACCCCAGCGGGGAGGACTTCCCGTGGGACAGGATGAACGCAAAGACCCGCTGGGCAGCGCTGGTGTTCTTTGTGATTGTGGCGGTGCTCACCGTGATAGTGCTCTCGTGGGCGCTCCCGATCTCTCAGATTAAGCGGCGGACGGCTTTGAAGGCACAGGCAGAGCTGTAGCGTTCGCACACACGCACGCAAAGCAGGCCGGCGTGACAGGGAAGGGGATGGGGCGGGGTCGAGGAAGCTTCCATCTACAGGTGGAGAGGTAGTCTCTCTCGCTCTCTCTCTCGGCCTCCCCCCTCTTGCTTGTGTGAGTGCGGTCGTTGCCGTGGGCTGGCCGCTGTGCCTCCAGGCGCAGACGTCTCCCGTTTCGTTTTATTTGCCCCTCCTTTTTCGTTTTTGTTTTGCTCTCTGCTTCTGTCTCCCTGCGTGTGCGTGTGCGTGTGCGTGTGCGTCGTCTTTGCGGTTGAGGGCCACGCCGCGCCGCACGTAACTATGGGAAAGAGGAGGAAGGAGATGTAAGTAGCGCCCCGCGGATCTGCGGAGAGCATCAGTGTCTATGTGCGACTGAGTGTGAGAGGCAGATGGCCACCGCAGACACTTCGCCCCGTGTTCTTTCCTCCCCGTTTCTCCCGCTTCATCCCTCTCTGCGCTTGCCATCACCGCTGCTGCTGGTGACGGTCGCGGTGATTGGGTGGGGTGTGGGACGGGGGAGGGGGCCCTTCGGCCTGCATTCAGCGCATGACAGAGTTCACGCTCGCTAACATAGACACAAACCACTCCGATGTACTTCGTGACCGCCGACTGGCAATCCACGTGCACACGCATATAAGGTCGTGAGCGTATACGCATGAATCTCTCTCGAGAGCGACCACCGGGTCTTTGTTTTGCTCAGTGGTGTTACGGTATGCGCGAAGATTACCAGATTGGAGTGGCCAAGCGCATCATGTGATTCTCGACAGGGTGTTCTCCTTCCCCCCTCGCTCTCTGGCTCTGACGTAACGATCCTTCACTCCTGCTTCACCTCCACTTCTCCATTACTTCCTTTCTCTGGCTACATGCTGTGGGTGGATTCTATGCGGTGATGTGTGTGTGTGTGTGCGTGTATGTGTGCGTTCCACTATCGCCCTCTTTATTTTATGCGCTGCTTCCTTCATTGCCTGTACGCGCGCATGACGTCTGTAGCGCATTAACACGCTCATTCTCTCTCTATGCACATACACGCGGTGCCCTTCCTCTTATACTGCCTTTTATGCCGCGCAGCTACTCCACCCACACCCCAACCCCGCACTTAGGCTGTGCACTCCTGCACACCAATCAGCGTCGTATCCGCGCGTCTTCTCCCCCCGCTCCTTTTCGTTGCCGTTTCTTGCGCGGAGCTATTTTTCACCCGCTCGCAACGAGTCGACCTTTGGCGTTGCCTCCCTCTCTTCTCTTGTGTGTCTCTGGCGCCTTTTCCCACCTCCCCTCTGTCATTCCCGCTCTTGCATACGCAGCCACACACCTTCGTCCGCACGATCGTGTTGCCGCGAAGCAGTGCCCGATTGCAGCATCACCGCAAGGCACAGGCGAACCCCCCCTTCCCCCACACACATTCGCATAGAGGGGGGACGACGTAGTAGAGTTCTCCCGTGGAAGGACACAAACGAGGAGTGGGGGCTTTCGATTTTTTCTCTTGCCGGTGCATTTCTTCGCGTCCATTGTGTGTTTCTCCGGTCTTTACTCTGGCCAGGACATTGCTCGTCTTCTCCTCCCATGCTGCCAGTGGCCTCTTCACTTGTTTACTTGCTGACGCTGCTTGCCATCCCTCCCCGCTCTCCACGAGTCCCACTCTCGGTATCTTTTTTTTTTCGCCACCGCTACTGTGGCGTGAGGTGACTTCTTCGCTGCACTGTGCGCACGCGCTTAATCGTTCTCGGTTTCTGTTATTCTGCTAACCCACCTTCTCCGTCTTCCTCTGCTCTTCTCCTTGTCGTGCGTCTGTGTCTGTGTGAGCGTTGCTCCCTTCTTTTTTGTGGGTGTGGGGTGGGGGACTCTCTATCTTTCTCTCTCTCTGTGTGTTTGGTCCGGTCTTTCCCTCCCACCGTGCCTCATCATTGAGGAGGAGGCGGGAGGCAGCGAGAGAGGGGGCGAGGCACAGACGACTCACGCGGCGTCAAGCGCTGCACAAGAAACGACACACGAAAACGAAAATAAACCGCACATATACACTCCCACACAGGGAAAACGAGACCCTCTCCGAGGGCGTGACGGAAAGGGTTGCGGCTTCACTAGCTCTTCCGATCTCGCTCTCTCTTCTTCTCACTGCTTTGCCCCTCTTCTTCTCGCGCGATCGTGACTGCTTCCTGTCCAGTGCTTGCGTCTCTGACTGCGTCCTTTTCGATTCCCTTCTCTCTACCTCTTCTGTTTTTTTTTTTTCAATCACGCACCCGCACACGCACGCACCGACACACGAATCAACACAGTTATCTCATTCTCTTCTCGCTTTTCTTTCGCAGATTTCCTTTCTTGTTGTTGTTGTGTGGTTGTGTTGGCTTGTGTGCCTTGCTCACTCCCCACGCTCCGCTGCTCCTCTGTGTGTTTTCTCTTTCTCCCGTTACTCTTCTGCTGTCTCCCTCCTTTTTTTTATTGTGTGTGTACAAGCGCTTGCACACCCAAACACACGCATACATACACCAATCCGCGCACCTCTCTCCTGCTCTTTTCCTCTCATTCTCTTTTCCTACAGTGCCTACCACACAGACACGGACATAGACATAGACACGCACACAGTTGCAGCTGTCGTACACTGGGGTGACCTGTGTCGTGTCTTCCCTCGCTGTTGCCCACCTCCTCCTCCCTCCTCCTCCACCTCCTCCTCCTCCCGTCCACCTCGGGTGCCTTGCTCCTTTCGCGCACTCGTTTGCTTTCGACTTCTATATCTTTGCAAGGCTGCTTGCTCACTTCCTTCTCTTGCTTGCTTGTGCGTGTGTGTCTGCCAGGTTTCGGGTTTCTCTTTCGCATCCTCTTTCTCCTCCATCACGCGTGCCGGCGAGCGACGGGCGTGTGAGACCTTTCTTGCTTTGCCACCGCTTTACCGTGCGCTACGTGCATAGTGGCAGACGGCGGCGACAGAATCAGCAGCACGAGAGTTTCGGTCTATCGAGCACTGGGCCCACAGACACACACACGCACACACACACAGACACACACACACACACACAGACACACACACACACACACACACACACACACAGACACACACACACAAAGACACATCTGCCCTCGAGTGAGCTTTCGCATTGTTAGAGCTGGGGTTCTACGCACGCAGAGGCTGCCGCTGCTCATCGTTTTTTGTTGTCAGGTTTTCTAGCTGCTGCTGCTCTCTCCCTATACAGAGACGCTCAGTCAGAATGCCCTTGCGTCACAAGGGCGGTCCATTCCTGTCGCAGTTCCCTGACTTGAAGGTGCTGCGGCAGGACGGCACCACCGTCGCCGCGTCGGAAGCGTTCAAGGGGAAGAAGTACGTGCTCATCTACTTCTCTGCTCACTGGTGCCCGCCATGCCAGCGCTTCACCCCGCTGCTGGCGGACTTCTACGATGCCCACAAGGATCGGTACGGGTTTGAGGTGCTGTTTGTATCGTCGGACCGCGAGGAGGGGCGCATGATGGACTTTTTTCAGAATCGCAGCAGCAACTACGTGCGACGTCCACCGGCGGCAGCGTCTTCTTCGCCTCCACGGGTCACCTCCAGCGAGGCACTGGACGAGAGCTGTCCCCTGAGCTGCGACATCACACATCTCTTAGGGAACCAAACTGGCGCTGCCACCGTAGGCGGCGTTGGCCTGAGCGAGGGCCAGCAGCCCCAAGCCCCCTCCTCGACCGCTGCCGCAGGCGGTGCTCCGACAGCGGTGGGCACAGCCCAGAGCCCACGCATCCCCAAAGCCAGCGGGCACGGCAACTGGCTGGCACTGCCTTTCAAGGAGCACGAGGTGGCTCGCTTCCTCTCACGCGCCTACTCGGTCGTCTCGATCCCGAAGGTGGTTGTTGTTGCCGTAGACACAAACTGCATGGTGACAAGGGAAGGCAAGACGATGGTGATGAAGGACCCAGATGCGGTCCGGTTCCCGTGGCGGTTCGCGGAGGGTGACATGCGCAACCGCACCGAGGGCTGGCGAGAAAGCTTCGTGCTTCTGCTCTTCATATTGTGCGGTATTTACTACTACTTTTGGTATTATTAGTAGGGAAGGAGGCTGCTGCAGCGAGGCGGCAGAAGCGGGTAGTGCTAGCAAAACAAAAAGCGGAAGCGACGGGAGGCTATAACTTGCACGATGGCAGCGGAAGGCCCTCGCCGCGGCTACCAGTCGAAGTACCAGCAGCCGCGTGTGCGCATGTGTATGTTTGTGTGTGTTTTCGGCTATCTTGCCTGGGATCCGACGCCGCACGAAGAGAAGAACCTCCGCGTCACAGCACAGACGATCGTTCGCCTTTTTTTTTTTCGGGTTTCTGTTTTATCCCCTGTCTCCTTTTCGGCGTCTTCGTGCGTGGCGGACGGTGGGGTCATCGCCGTGATGGCGCTGCTGCTCTTGTCCCCCCTCCTTCTCCTTCTGTTTGTTAGTTGCGCGTCACATACGGCCCCGGATGACAGCTGTGTTTCTGTGAGGCGGATGGATGGGTGAGGGGGGAGGGGACACCTCCGTGCATGGCATCTCAGGGTTCAAGAGCTCCCCACGCTGCGTGGGAGGATGCCAGGCAGCCTCCCCATCCCCTGCTAAATGCCAAACCACTTCTTGTGGTGACGGGGTCAGGTGCCTACGACGTGGGAATGCCAGGGCAATGTGTCCCTGCTGATGTCGGCGCTCAGGTCCTGGACGGCGTGGTGCGTTGGAGCGACCTGTGCAACAGTGCACGCGTTTGTGCTGTCAATGTGACAGGCAAAGTGCCAACTCGACTCGAGTGGAGCTGATCCCCGGCCCTCAAACTGCTCACAGAGGCGAGGAGTGCCTGAGCCACCGCCAGGGGGGGGGGGATGCTCCAGGGGTCGCGACCGGCACGATGGGAGCGGCTATGAGGCGAACTGGGGAGCGCGAGGTGGGCGGGTAGGGTTTGGAGCAGAGACCGTGCTCAGATGGCTGAGTTGGCGCATTCCTCTAGCGCGTGTGTCCACGACCACTTTGCACCACGCGGTGGGGACCTGTGACATGCCGGGTGTCGAGTGTCATTGAGCTCACATTGCATGGTGGAGGAGGAAGGCGTCGACAGAAAGAGGCGAAAGAAAACCACACGTGGTCTGTGGCAGGCATCCTCTACGCAGACGTTGGTGACTGGTGCGCTGCCTCAGGGAAGGGGCGGACACACTTCAGGCAGTGTGTAGCCTCTGCGCAAGCATACCAAGAGCGAGAAAGAGTGTATTCGCGTGCAAGCGTGAACGCGGCGCACGGACCAACAAGGAAAAGGAAAACAAGACACTTCCCCCATCCCATCCCCTGCGCACACGCACACACACACACACACATACACACACATATATATATATATATGTGCCCACACAGGCCACCGTGCCACTCACAGGCTGCACCACCCGGTCGCGTGTGATTGTCTCGCTCAAAAGGTTTGTGTCTGTGCGTGCGTGTGTGTGTTTGTGTGCGTCTCGTCTGTCGCGTGTGCGTCACACCGTCGGATGCGTTGTCTTGCCGTTTCACAGTTTCCGTTCAACACTCGAGGTCGTTTTGTTATTTGTTTTTTTTTTCTTTGCATATTTTCCTATCTTCCTTTCCACTTTCACTCGATGGGCTCTCTCTCTCTCTGCAGAGTTTAACGTGAGAGCTTGCGTGGGGCGCATACGTGTCTTCTCGGTTATATTGATGTCGACTTCTCTCGTTCGCTGCTGCGGTGTTTCTTGTTTTTTTTTTGCTGTCTTTGTGTGTGCCCTCCATAGAGGAGCTCTGGCGTTGTTGGTGTCAGGTCATGAACGGGGCTTTCCGCGTGCACATGGGCGTGTCTCTATTCCAGTGTGTGTGAGGGTAGATGTACAGATGCAGGCCGACGAACGCGCGTGTGCCCCCCTGGGCCTTGCCTTCCCCTCCTCACCGCACACCCTACCCCCTTCCCCGTTTGTGTCGTTGCAGCACTTCAACGACCGTTCCTGCCTCGCTCTCTCCCTACCACCACCTACACTACTGCGCCAGCGGCGGCGGCAGCAGCAGCTCGGTGTTTCTCTCGCGCATTTTAACCCCGCAGCGAAACGCGGATTCGCCATGCGCATAAAGCCACCGAAGGACATGGGACGTGCAAGACGTGTAGAGGCAGCAGGGTAACGTGAATGCAGAGAAGAGGTCCGAATATACCATGCGCGGGCTGGTTGAGGTGAGCGAAGAGAGGGACATGCGAGAAGGTCGCTATGTGTGCGTGCTTGTGCTTGTGTGAACGAACCGCAGAGAATGCGAGGGGCGGGGGCGTTACCGGATGGGGATGATGGTTGAGGAGGGGGGGGGCGTGGGGGTGTTGGGGAGGTGAGGCGACAGCGAACGTAATTGGCGTGCACTTCTTCCTTATGGAGCGGCTGCGGTTGTTTTACGGTAGCCATCAAAAGGCCCTCCCCTTTCTCGCTGTCTACGCACCTCAGGCAAAGCGCCAGCACACATACGCGTGTGCGCGTCTGCGTGATGGTGTAGGAGTGTTTTCGGCGCAGCGGGTTGCACCTCCGACGCCCCCCCCCCCCCAACAACAACAAAAAAAAAGGAGGCAAAAAAAGGAAAGAACACACCAAAAAAGAAAACGTGTGTGTGCGCGCGTCTCTGTGTGTGTGTGTTGGGGTGTTTGTGTGTGAGTGCGGAGGGCTTGGGATGAGGGTGTGGACGAAGGAGAAGAAAAGTGTGGCTCTTTGCAAGGTTGCGTGCGCTCATGTGTGGTGTTTTGCCTCGCTGCTGTGGGTGCGGTGATATTTGTTGTTGGGGTGAATCGTGCGAGTGTCTCTCGAAGTCGACGGTATCTTTATTTTTTTTTGTGTTTTCGGGCTCACCGTGTAGTATCTTCTTGTCTCGCTCCGCGTTTCGTTGTTTTGCGCTGCGCGTGGTTGCTTATCTTGTGCGAGCCACTGACTTGGTTGGCGTCTTTGTTTTCCTTTTCTCTTTGAGTGCGTTGCATGCACGCGTGTGCCCCCACCCGTATATCTCACTTCTTCTTTCTATATCTGTGTCTGGTACTACCTTTTGGGACGGTGGCTGCGTGTGTCCGTGTGTGCTCTTGCGTGCGTGTGTGGCTGTCTCTTCTCCCCTTGCCCTGTGCCGTGCTGCTGGCGCCGCAGCACAGGAGTGATGGTGAAGGCTCTTCCTTCTTCTTTTGCTCGCTGATGCTTCCTTCCAACCCTCACACGCCTCGCTTGGTGTAAGCGTATGTTAATACATGTGCGTGTGTGCGTCTCCGTGTCTGCGTGCAGCCTTGTGCGGCTTCTCGGGGCGAGAGGGGAGGGCGAGAAAGAGAGAAGCAGAGCGGATGTGAAGGCTGCAACAAGGCTAACTGCTGCGCGTGTGACGGCCCCCACATGCTTCTGCACACCGACACGCCCGCACGCATACAAACGCACGTTCTCCACGGTGCAAGTAGGCCAATGGACAGCAACAAAGAGGAACGGTCATCGTGGATAGAAGGACGCACTGTCGACGGTCTCACGCGCGTGAGCACACACGCACACGCGCGACGTGAAGTCTCTGCCATAGAGAGGAGCTGCACGCGTGCGGCTGCATATGCCATGCTCGGCATCGAAGCCTCCACATTTTTTCTATCCGCTATGTGTAGGTGCCTTGCCGCGAGGAGGGGTTCACGGATCGTTGACGCGTTGCGCATGTCTAGGTGTTTCGCTCCTGTGACCGCCCTCCGCTGTCAGGGCGATACCCCCCCCCCCCCCCCCCCCCATTTTTCCTGCCTCTCCGCACGTCTTTATTTTTTCCACTCTGTGATCCTCCCCTTTCGGCCGACCATGTGTGCGCACGCGGGTCGGTGCCGTATTTCTTCTCGAGTCTCTCGCCACCTCGCATCGCTGCGCATAAAAGACAGCCTCTCTCTATCTCTAGAACCTTCACCGAAGCAGACGCACGCCCACCGACCCCCCACACCCCCTCCCGCCTCACACGGCCATCTACGCCTCCGTCTTTTCATTCGTTCTCCTCTTCTATATCCCTCTGTTACGTGCAA
Source organism: Leishmania aethiopica (assembly GCA_003992445.1). Classification (NCBI taxonomy): domain Eukaryota; phylum Euglenozoa; class Kinetoplastea; order Trypanosomatida; family Trypanosomatidae; genus Leishmania; species Leishmania aethiopica. The sequence continues at coordinate 715,708 of RZOE01000097.1, read as the reverse complement.
CCCCCCCCTCCCCCTCCCCCGACACGCATACACACACACAGACACAGACACCTGACTCCTCGTTTACATACACAGCTACGCGAGGACGTATTGTGGCACTGCCATCGACTGACCGCTTACCGGATCCGCACACGCCCGCGCCCCCCCTCTGTAGTGCATTACGCGGAGACCGGTCTTTTGCTCGCTTCCGCTGCGAACACCTCACACACCCCTCGGCACCTCCTCGCGTGCCTTCCGTGTTGTCTCTTGCAGCCCACCCCCGCCGTTTGCGCGATACTGACGCGCCCACTACTCGTTCTGTCGCTCTAGAACCCTGTCCCTCCCCCGCGCTTGTTTCTCAGCACTGTCGGCGGCCCTTCGTCTCTCGTACACCTCTTCTTCTCCGTGCCTGACATCTTTGCGGCCATGTCGGGCTTGACGAAGTTCTTCCCTTACTCCACCAGCTTCCTCAAGGGCTCGGCGACGGACATCGTGCTACCAACGCTGGCTGGTAAGACCTTCTTCTTCTACTTCTCGGCTAGTTGGTGCCCGCCATGCCGCGGCTTCACTCCGCAGCTCGTTGAATTCTACAACAAACACGCGAAGTCGAAGAATTTCGAGGTGATGCTGATCTCTTGGGACGAGGAGGCCGAGGATTTCATGGAGTACTACAAAAAAATGCCATGGCTGGCGCTGCCTTTTGAGGATCGAAAAGGGATGGAGTTTCTTAAGAATGGGTTCAAGGTGGAGACGATTCCGACGCTGATCGGCGTCGAAGCGGACACGGGCAAGATCGTTACCACACGGGCGCGCAACATGGTCGAGAGGGATCCCGAGGGGACGGAGTTCCCGTGGCCCAACGGGTCGGAGAAGTAAACCGAGCACAAAGGGGTGCACCATGTGCGCCAGTGCTGGAGAGGGTGAACGCACGATGGCGCACGTGCTTCAGTGGCAAGCAGTGGTGGTGGTGGTGGTGGTAGTGGTGGTGCGCGTCTGCTCGCGCACGCACTTGGAATGCGTCTTCCAGAAGATGCTTACCTTGAGGATGCTTCTCTCTATTTTTCTCTTGTACTTTGGTAACTCTCGTTGAGGGTGATCGGCATGACCGCTAGCGCGACCCCCCCCCCCCCCCGAGGACCGTTATCCTTGCCGTCCTCTCCTCCCCCCATCAACCCCTCACCACGATTGGTCATCTCCCGCCGTTTCCCTCCTGATAGCGATCGTTATGGCAATGCTATGGATCACTTGCACAGGCACAAGCACACTTAAACGGCACATTCCTGTTGTACTAATCCTCTGTGTCCTGCGCATAAGAGACTCGACGCACTCTGCCCTCTTACTCCAATGTTCGCGTATACACAGAACACAAGCTGACCGTCTCTGCTGCTGCTGCTGCTGATCAGTGAACGAGTTCCCGTCAGACGTCTGTTGCACCACATCGGTAGGATGGGAGGGGAGACTGCGAAAGAAAAAAGACCAGAACACGAGGAGGAATGCCAAGCATGGCGCATATCACCCCCACACGCGCACATTTTGGTGAAACGAGAGCCGAGAGGAAAGCGGGGTGTGCAGTGATGCACTTTCATGCGGCTTTGGACACACACGCGCGCAGCTCGTCAATCAGCGGTGATGTGTAGGGGGTGGGGGGCGAGAGGCACAATCGAGTCGTGCCTCTTGCGTGATGTGCGTTTGCCGCTGACGCTCATGACGAGCAGTCCGCCGCCCGTATATCGTGCGGTGCTCTGAGGGAGGACTCCAGCACTTCCCCTTACTCCTTTGCCGAATTCAGCACCGGAGGGGTGGGGGAGTACAAAAAAGATGCACAGTCATCACGTGTCTGCTCCATTTGAATCGACTCACGCAGTCGCCCCTTCCCCCGGCTCTTGACCACACCCACCTTCTCTCGCTTCTTGCACCGCTTTCTCCTTCTTGCTCGTGCATCGATGCCTTTGCTTGGCCGTCTTGCCCTCGCCCCACTGCTGCCGGTACATCGCGCGTTGGTGGGGTTGCGTGCTCTCTGGCTCTATGTTGGTCTTGTACGTGCGTGACACGCACGTACACGAATGGGCGCCATCGTGACGCATCCCATCCTGTCCTCGTGGTTGTAACCTCTGTCACCATCCACCCCTGCCCAACCCTAGCTACACCAAGGACTTCAACATCCGTATTAGCCGGTCTTCATCACACTCTCGCCATCTCCTTGACCCCTACAGACAAGCACATCACCCTTTCCTTTTTCGAACTGTCCTTTGAACTTCCTCTCTGTTCCTCCCCGCGCACAGCAATGTCCGGTGTCAGCAAGCACTTGGGAGACGGGTTGAAGCTGCGGAAGCAGGCTGATACGGTGGATATGAGCTCTCTATCCGGTAAGACCGTGTTCTTTTACTTTTCGGCAAGCTGGTGCCCGCCGTGCCGTGGCTTCACCCCGCAGCTGGTGGAGTTCTACGAGAAGCACCACGATTCGAAGAACTTCGAGATCGTACTTGCGTCATGGGACGAGGAGGAGGACGACTTCAATGCGTACTACGCCAAGATGCCATGGCTTTCGATCCCGTTCGAGAAGCGAAACCTTGTGGAGGTGCTAACAAAGAAATACAGTGTGGAATCGATTCCGACGCTCATTGGCTTGAACGCGGACACAGGTGATATCGTGACAACGCGCGCGCGCCACGCGCTGACGCAGGACCCCGAGGGCGAACATTTTCCGTGGAGAGACGAGTAAGGCGACTGTGCGCGTGAGCCACACAGGCTTGATCCCCCTGCTGCGCTAGTGGGCTGTGCGAGGACCAGCGCTCGCGAAAGGACGACGGTGCTGCTGCTGCTGCTTGCGCCCCCTCCCCTGTCCTAGTCTTACCGGGCAACCGCCACCGTCACGCCCGGCGGTGCCCTCCGGTCGCACGTCGCGCGCTCGAGGCGGCGGTCAGCTGGCGCTGCGCCTGCGCCTGCGCTCCACTTGTCCCCTTTCTCCTTCCCCCCTCTGGCTGGCACAGCGGCCGCTGTTCCTGTTCACCCGCTTTACAGGTCCGCTGTCACGGCTTGTCGCGGCTCTGCCTCCGTATTTATAGTTTCCCTCTCTCATAGGTCTCTTTAGTTTTTTTCTTTCTCTGACTCCTCTCCTTTCCTCCCCCCTCCCTGTGTGCAACACGCGGCGCTGCCTGCGCACGTATACACATCTGTGCGGGCTCGCCTTCGAAGATTCGGGCCTCTGTCTTGAAGCGTGTTGTGCGCCGGTGACCAGCGTATTAGAAATTTGTGCCTTCTGGTGCGTCCGTGCGGTGCTGCAAAGCCGATGGCCTCGTGTGTGTGCGTGAAGGCCACACTGTTTGCACTGGAGATGCTTATAAAGCTGCGAGACAAGGAACTGTGGCCGACCACGGCCTGCAAGCGCGCCGGTGCTGACCTGCCAGAGGGGATCTGCGCGCTTCCCCGGGGCGTGGGTGTTGCATGCGCTGCGCCACACCCCACTCCGACCCACTTTTACCCCCTCCCCTCTCTCTTGTGCGGCTTCGCCTAGGCGGACGTGCACCCACTGATACTGGTACAGCGACGTGGCTGGGGGAGGGCGAGGCTGCCGACAGCGAGGGTCGCCACATCGCGGGTTGCGACCTGGACACCCCCGCCTTTAGCTCGTCTTGCAGGTGAAGGTATGCGGCTTCTCTCTTTCTCCAACGTCTCCCTTTTTCTTGCTCTCTTCCCCCTCTGCCGCTACTCTCCTGTGCCTCCGTGTGGCACACACGCCGACACAGCTTCGCCGGGATTGTCTTTTGTCGACTCTTTCATCGCGGCCCTCTTTCGCTGTATTGTTTCGCCTCGTGTGCCCCTGTATCGCGCGTGTCTCAGATTGTTGGCGCCCGCAGCGTGCACACGTGCTCCCCCGTTCGCGTACACTGGACAGCAAGGGGAACGACAAATAAAAATGATCACCGCTACCGCCGATACCGGGTCGGCCGCCAAAGCCGCGGCCACACCGCCAGCGCGCTTGTTCGACTGCTTGGACGCGGCCAGCAAGGAGCGAGTGACGATGCTGCTGAGCCACTACCAGGTACTTCTCCCAGTGGAGCAAGCCTCCTTCATGCAGGAGCTCGAGCGGTACAACCAGGAGCAACAGACGACTGCGCTGGCGCGGAACAAGGCTGGTGAGGTGTGGATACGCTACACAAACCCGCGTCTGCAGGCAGTGCAGGCACGTGATCCTGCGTACGTCCAGCGGTCGATTTCCCACACAGCTGCTTCTCGTGGGTCAAAGGGCGATGAGGCACCCCAGGAGGCGACTGCACCGTGCTCGCTGGAGGATCTTGTCCATATTCGCGGCATGTTCGGTGAGCCGGAAGGCGTTCCGATCCGCGTGGGGAAGATGTCGCTGTATGAGAAACTGCACCAGAACATGAGAAACCGGCGGAGCACCGCGGGCGGGAGCTTGGCGAACACCACCATCTCAAGCATCCCCACCGCCGCCGATGCGGGCCATGGTGCTGCACGCGTCTCCGTTCCGTTTGGGCCTTTCGCTGAGGCGCATGCGAAACCGGCTGAGGGCAAGCGTGAGGTGGGCGATAACGCCGCTCCGAAGACATCGGCGCAGTCCGAGAGCGGCGAGCGCGCAGTGGCACTTGTGTGCGCTGACGCTTTCCCGTCTCACACATTGTCGGTCGGGCCGTCTGCTCCATACCGCAACAACGCGTACCAGGCCGTGCGTCTTGCAATGAGCTCGCCTGGTTACACTGCGACGACGCAGCCGACTTCGGTGGCGGAGCTACAAACGCTGCTTGACAGCGTGAAACCCGTGTTGAACACCACCGCCTTCCCGGTGACGGAAGAGGAGCTGCGCGATTGGTTCGATGAGCTCGATGTACATGGGCGTGGCGTCTTGAGCGTCGAGGAGTTCCAGCGCTACATGCAATCCTTGGAGCGTGACCTCGGTGTCCCGACAGAGTACGCGACGCTTGAGCTCGACGGAGCGCAGCTGGCGAAGGATGGGTGGCTCGGCTTTGAGGCCTTTTCCTACCTCGTGCTCCGCTTCGCGCGTGCCTGACGGGAGAGGAAAACGAGACCGACGACGAGGAAGAAACTTCGAGCATCTTTTCTGTGTGTGTCTGTGTGTGTCTGTGTGTGTGTGTGTGGCGTCTCTTGTCTCCTCTCTCTCGCAGCCAGGCTGCTTTCGTTTTCTCTGGCCTTGCGCCCACAACACCCCTCTTCGTGCTTCCAGTGCATCTGTGCGGGACGGCAGAGTCGCAGCACACACGCAGGCGCACGCGGACATCGTCGCCTCCTTTGTCTTCTCCTTCCTCGCTTCTCTCAGATGTGTTGTTTTGTGTGCTCCTATTTCCTTCGATCACCATGTTCGTGCACTGTCTCCCCCTCCCCACTGCTCACCATGTAAATTTTTCGTTTTTTCTTTTTTTTTTTTGCTGTCGGGAGAGGGGCTTCCGTTGCTGACCTCGTTGAAGCAGCGGGCAACGTATAGAGGCAGGTGGAGAGAGAAAATGGGTTTGGGCGTTGTGTGTGTATGTGTGTGGAGGGACAGTGACGGCGTTTTAGATCATATGAAAGGATAGAGCCATCGAAAGAAGCTGCCTGCGTCTTCTTCTCCTCGCACGGCGTCGATGCTGCTGGCGTTTTAGCTGAACCGCTGCATCTCTCTCTCTCTTGCCATGCACGTGTGTGTGTTTGTGCTTGTGTACGTCAATGTCTATCATCATCCTGTTCGAATCGTGTGCCGCGCGGCGTGCCGAACGTTTTTTTTTTTTATCTTATCTCTGATGGGAGCGTATCTTCTTGTCATTTACTTTTCGCTTTTCGTGCGGTGCTCTCTCCCCCGTCTTCTTTTCTTTCGTTCAGTGCATCTCCTTTCGCGTGTCGCGTCTCTCCCTCTCTCTTCCACGGCAGATCACCTCTTTCCATGCATGCATATTACACCCACGCGCACCCATGTACATCATTGGAAACCTGTCGGCTTCGTGGCCCACACCTGAAAGAAAGAAAAAAACAAACAAAAAAAACAGGCTCAAACAAAACACGCATCATCGTCAGCAGCGGACGTTGTCCGCCGAGACATGAGCGAGCGGTCTCTGGTATCGACAAGGGCAGAGGGAGAGGCAGAAACAAGAAACAGAGAAGGTGAGCTGCTTCTTGGTGGTTGCGCCACTCTCTCATCACGTTCCGCCGCATGTGAGTATATCTGCAGTTTGCGTTTGCAGCAACGATGATGAGAGGTACGGAACGAAAAGAGAAAGGCGCCGCGGTGAAGATGAGCACCACGGGCGCCGACGCTTCATACATGCAGCTGCTACCGCGGCCACTCACGGGTTGCGTGTCGGCCGTCGTCGTCTGCACTCACGCACTCCTTGACGCTGCTGCTGCTTCCACGACTTCCCCACTTCTGCACCTCTTTCTCCCTAACTCCACCACTTTTGTGTGCGCCTTTACACAAACAAACACCATGCATCTCATGCCACGCAGTGGATTGTCTTTTTTTTTCCTTTTCGTTATTTTCCCTCTCTCTTGCACTTCACGACCTTCCTTTCGAAGGAATCAACGCCTCTGCCCACCCCGACCCCATTCTCGCGCGCGATACACATACACACACGAGTGCACGCGAGTACAACCCATCGTCTTTGCCGCGATTGCTGGCATATGCTTCATCCAATTTTTTTTTCTTGGCGTTTGAGTGTGCATGTGCTTCAAGGCCCAGTGGTGTAAGCCGCTCTCACATACTTTTCCGCTGCGCTCTTCCACTCGCTCTGTTCCCTCCCCCTTTTTATCTCTCGCTCAACCGCGGGGGAGGGGACATCGCTTTCTCTCCCTATCCGAGAGGTGGCGGTGAGCGACTGCGACGCACCCGTCTCCTCTTCTCGTTCTCTCTCCGCACTTCGTCCCTTCTCTGCCGTCTTCGACGCGTTTTTCTTGCTTTTTTTCCTTCTGTGGTTGCCCCCCTCCCCCCTCTTTTCCCTTTTCACCCTGCACGCCTGTTTCCACGCACCCCTCAAGCCCTCCGTCCCTCCGTCCCTTTCCCCCTCTGCGTTGCGAAGCAAAAAAAAAAACATCAACTAGATGTTTGTACACGAACTTGCGAGTAGAAGCTGCACATACTTATCGCACAACAATCAGGGACCGACCCGCTCTCCCCCACCTCCGACTGAAGCACGTGCATTCACAACGCGCTCTTTTTTATTCGATCCCAGCACCCTCCGCTGAATCCCTTTGGTGCGGCCGGTAGAGCTATTTCGTGTTGAGCCGCTCGTTTCCCTTTTTCTCCCCCTCCCTCTGCGCCGGCGTTTGCGTTGGGCATCTTGCCTTCGCGTCTTCGGTTGTTGTTTTCACTTCCTTTTCGTACACATAACTCCTCGCTAGTGTTCTCCTCAGCCTCTTCCCCTCGCTTTCGCGCACCACGGAACACGTCAGCCCTCTGCCTCACTGCCTGACTCGGGCGCTTTTCTTTTTCTCGCGGCGGCACCATCGCGGCGACGGCGAGAAGCGCGCTCTCTGAGGGACCTTCCATCTCGGCACTCTACCCGCACCCCAGTCGTCGCCTACCGCTCCGCGCACTTTGTGCGCGTTGGTTGTATTCGCAGGGGATCGGGACGCACGGGCCACAGACGCTTTTGCGGCCCGACGCGTCTTCTTCGTCGAGGCCCTCCCCACCCCGCGTCGTTTCAGCTGCTTTGCTTTCTAGTGCGCCAAGAGAGGAGGACTCGAGGCTCAGCGCGGTCGGTGGAAGGCGAGCGTCAGGCAGTCGTGCGAACGGGAGGCAGCGCGTCAGAGCCGTTCTCTGATATCCTCTGCCCACCCGCCCACGGTAGATTTCACACATATACACTGCGGGTGCCTCCACTAGACACTCCCAAACAGAATACGCTTCTTCAAGATGGACTACGTGCTGGGCGTGCTGTACGCCACGAAGCGGTATGAGCCGCTCGACACGTCGAGAGTGCACCCCGGTGGCTCGGCGCTGCACCGAGCACAGTCATCGCTCTTGCATTCCACTGCATTTGCGATGAACTCGGTGACGGGCGTGCCGGTGATGCCGGACGTCGTTGGTGCCGGCAGTGACAACGACAACGATCACACCGCTGCTGCGGCGGAGTATCTTCTCACCCCCAAGGCAGATAACACCAATCGTGCATGGGCAGTGCCTGTGTCCGTTACTGCGAAGGCCACACCGCCCGTCAACGAAGCAAAGGTCGTTGAGGCTACGTCCCCGCTCAGGCGTGGCGGAAATGCTGAGACAGAGCCGCCCTCGTCGCCTCTTCCGCCACGCACGCCTACACTAGGTGTCGACCGCGCCCCTGTGATGACACTACCGCTGCACTTGCCAGGTTCCCGCCGTCGCTCGTCGTCCCTGACAGCCACTGGCATGCTGCCCTTGCCTACGGCTGCGGCTGACCACGCGCTTTCCTTCCCTCGTGAGGGCTCTGTGCTGAGCCCGTTAGTCCCGGGCGTGTCTACACCGGTTATCACCAATGACGCGGTCCACAGCGCGACCGGTGGAGGCAGTGGCCCAACAGCTTCTGGGGGACGCCCCGCTATTCGGCCGCAACGGCTAGAGTACAGTGTGCCCACCAAGGTGATTGCGGGTAAGTACGTGCTGCTGTACCTCCCCCCGCCTCACCGGGCAGGCGAGACGTCCGCTGCGGGGTTGTGGGGCAGCGTCGGCGCTGGCAGTGCTCCGGCGCTCCTTAGCTCCGGCGGCGCAGCTAGCGGTGGCGGTGGCGCCGGTGCCAGTGGCGCGCGTGCGCATCAGACATCGGCACTGCTGCAAAGTCCTCAGATGGATCCTTCAAAGCAGCGCCTAGGCTCCAGCACGTCGTCCTCTTCGTCCTTCATGACCGGTGTGAGTTCTCATACAATGTCCACCGGCGGCGGGCGGCCAAACTTCTCCGCGCCAATGAGCAAGTCCGTCGACCCTTCAGCATCCACGTCGATGGCGACGGTTGGCGGACACCACCTCGGTAATCACCACGCCTCACACAGTGGTGCTGGCGGCGGCCCAGGCGCGGCGGCTCGGCAGGCCATCGTGCGCGCTGCTGCTGCCGCTGCGAGCACGCAGCAGAAGGTTCTCCTCTTCTACTGTCTCCTCCTGCATGGCCTGGCGCACCAGAAGCCGATGCAGGAGGAAACCAGCGCGCCGTTGCTGGAGGGCCGCGCTGCCATGGACCTGGCAGCCACAGGGCCGGTTCCCGTCGCCGTGTTGGAGCTGCAGTACACGACAGAAGGACCAGTGCGCAGCAACCCGGGTGGGACGTCGAGCACTTCAACCCTTGGTGGTAGCGTTGGCGCTTCTGCGGCGGCGGACGGACACGGCGGTGTCGCGTTGATTTCTCCCGGGGCCACCGCAGGCGGTGGTGTCGGGGTGGGTAGTGCAGCTTCTTCGCCGCCCAGCGGCTCCCGCACGCAAGTGTATAGCCCTTTGCTAGTGTCCTTGTCCCCCCACAGCGGCCCTGACAGCGTACGCGGAGTCTCGATGCAACCTGGTGCCTCCTTCAGCGGTGGTGGCCACCTGTCAGCCACCGCCTCCGGCTCGGCTTCTCCGCGCGCATCTTCCGCGATTCCTTTGTTCCACAACGTCGGCGACCCTTTTGTGGCGCGGTCTGAGACTTGCGCAGACGAGGGCAGCACTACGGCTGCGGCAGTCTTGCGCGAGTTGTTGAGGGGCAGCCTCAGCAATGCTGACGTGGCGGCCACGCAGCGGCTCAGCTCAGTCCTGCGCCACCTCCTCGATGACCAGCCAGACGTGTGGCTCAGCCCAGACAACATTGTCTTCGACAGCGAGATAACGCAGAGCCCGTACTATGGCGGGTGGTACTCGGTGGAGAGCAACGACGGCTATCGGCGAGTCATGCAGATGTGCAACATACAGTCCTGGCCGGCCGTAGTGCTCGTCGACCCGGCTGGCAACGTCGTGACTGTGGAGGCGCTGCAGTACATGGAGGAGGAGCTGGCACGCTACATCGATGAGGTGGACGCCAGCGTCGCAAGGGCGTCCGCACTACGTGCTGCGGCTCCCACCACTTCCCCCATCGCGGCGGCCGCATCACTCGCCACCGGCGCGGGGAGCACATCGACGCCTGCAACGGCGAGGGCATTGGTGAGCGCGTTGTCTCCTTCGCCGCAGGCCAGCGAGGCCTCGCAGCAAGCATCCGCTGTCCCGCCACTCCCTCAATACAGGGCTGGCATCATTGGACTGGACGCGACAGAGAAGTCGTCGTCGTCACCGCAGCCGCGCGTGCAACTCGTGGCGGAGTCGCCAGCATTATCGCCGTTGCAGGGCGTCGCCACGGCGACGGGCCGCTCCAACACGAATCTTCTGACGTCACACGTCGAGGTTGCGGCCGACGACGGCGACGCGTCCACTAGTGACTCCGCGCACACGCCAAAGAGGCGCAGCACAAGCTTATTGGGCTCCACTGGCCGCCTTGAAAGCTCCGCCTCTGTACATGACCCACAGATCCCCACCGCCGAGCCCACCCCGGTGAAGGCGGTTCCCATTACCGCGCGCTACGTGGCGGACAGCAGTGCGCACTCGGCAACCTCGACAGCGACACCAGCGACGGCATCGATATCGGCAGTGACCGTATCTCCTCTGCTCCCCAACGCAAGCATGAGCAACAACGAGTTCGCTGCCGGCGTTCAGCAGGGTATGATGAGCCCCGGTTGGTTGGAGAAGAAGGACGAGCAGGGCGACGAACAAGGTGTGCTCATCACCGAGCAGCCGTTCGACACTGCAATGACGTCCCTCACTCGCTTCGCCACGGATGACGACAGTGACAACACATGGCCGAAGAATTCAGACAAGGTGTGCAAGAAATCGATCAGCCTCACAACCCAGCCCTTGTGCTACCTCTCGATGCCAGCGCTGTATCGGAGTGTGGCCACTACAGCGTCCTCGGCGAACTTCTCCCCCAACAACGTATGCATGACGAAGGGCCACGCATCGTTCCCCAGCTGGGACCCAAAGGCCTACGGAGGCGACGTCGCCGGCGTGCTTACAGTGAGTGACTTGGACTCGGAAATGGACATTCCCAATCAATTGGGCAAGACGGAGGGCAGCGGCACCCGGGCCTCCAAGGATCCCTCGCCATCTGCCAGAGAAGAGGAGGGGGGGATCAAGGTGCCAACTATTCAAGTCCCGTTAGCATCTGCGCTACCGCTTGCAGATGCCGTGGCGTCTAGCGCAGTGGCGCACGTGAAGACCGCGGAGGGCTTCATCGCAGCCGCGCCAGGGGCCCCGCCAATTTCACCGTCCTCCTCGCCAGCGCCGCTGCCGATGTTTTCCTCACGGTTTCCATGGAATCGTGTGCTGGCGGATCCGCTGACGGTGCACGCACCACTGTCCTTGGTGACAGCTAGCGTAGTCACAGCCACCACTGCCGCCTCCGCATACGCACCGGAGGAGGACGAGAATGCGCCCAAGGAGGACAAGGCCGGCTCGTCGCCGCCGTTGCCTTCCTTGCGTCCGTTCAGCCGTCGTGCGAGCGCAATAGCATCACGCGGTGAGAGGCGACGTGGCGACGCGGAGGATGGTAGAGAAGACTCGAGCGATTTCGACCGAACAACAGGAGCGTCCTCGGCTGGGGCAGCAGGCGCGCGATGCTCGACCACGCCATCTAGAACGCCCGCTGCGACGGCGGTGGTGCCATCGTCCGCGGTGCCCCGGCACGCCGGACTCAGCAACGCATCGAACAGCATCTCCGAGTCGCCGGCAGCTATCGCCCGTTCGCAAGACAGCCTCTCTCCCCGGAGTGGTGGAATACGAGGAGCGGCGGTAGCGCCGCTGACGTGGTCGGCGCGCCGCTTGCCGATGCACCCGCTGCACCCGCTGCACCGCCTTGCCTTCTGCTCCGTGACGGGGCGCGAGGTGCGGGAGCGGGCGCGTCCGGCAGCCAACGACACCGCCCTGTCGTCTTCAGAGCTTGGAAAGGCAAATGGGCAGTCCATCGCTGCGCCCGTGATGCAGGAGGCCGTGCACCAGTCCATGGCGGACGCCCCGAACGAGAGTCCCGTGTTTCCGTCCCTGTCGCTGGCGGACTGCGCCGACGACGCCAGCGCGCGTCGCCTGCCCGTGCCGCGTGGTTTATCCTGCCAGCCCCGGTCGCCGCTTCCTTCCACCCTGACGCCACCGCAACCGTCACTGTCGGACGCCGCGACGCAGCGGATCATGGAACGGCTGCTCGAGAACTGGCAGCGCGAGGTCACAGTGAAGCTCCATCAGTGCACGCATCTCTTGATCCTCTTCGGCGCGGGCTGGCATCCAGGAATGCCGAAGTTTGTGCGCGCGGTGCGCCGTCTATGCAGCGCCATCAACCCACCCCCATCCGCATCGGCCGGCGCACCGGCCTCCAGGAAAGGGTCCCACGGCGACGGCGGTGATGTTGGGGCCTTGCGCGGAGGTCTGAGTGGCCTGAAGATGCGGGGCTCCGACAGCCAGCTGAGCGCTGAGGACGATGATGTCGCCCCGTTCGCTTCATTGAAAGGCTTCGGCAACTCCTTGATGGACTGGGCCGGTGGCGGCCTGGCCGGCTTTGCCGGTGGCTTTGGGGACGCTAGCAGTCGCCATGACATGCGCAGCTTCTGCAGCTTTACTCGCGCCGATGCCGACGGCGGCAACGCATCCGAGGAAGGGGAGCGCGTGGCAAGTGCGTCTCCTGCCGGTGAGGCGGCTGCGGTGGCCGGAAAATGTGCCGCATCGGACGCGGCACCTCGCCGGTGCGTGCAGGTCATCTACATCAGCGCCGATGAGTCGCTGCAAGGCGTGCGCGCCGCCATGGCGGAGATGCCGGCGGACTGGCTCTGCGTCTCCCCCTACGTGGCACAAAGCACGCTGGAGCGTCAGCTGCAGAAGCACGCGAGTGAGATGGCGCGCTGTATCTTTCACGTCAAGTCCTTCCCGCGCATGGTGGTCGTCGAGCTGCCCTCTGCACAGCAACAGCAGCAACCTACGAGCGCAGGGCGCACGGCGGCCGTGCGTACCGGGGTCATCAGCGCTGAGGACAGAGACGAGGTCGAGGACGAACTCGGCGACCCCGCTGGCACACTCGCGGCCCTGTGCGACACCACCGTCACATCGCAGCAGCTGCTTGGGCAGCGGCTCGACGGACTTTGGAAGGTGGTGCAGCTGCACGGCGAGACGCACCTCTGCGCTGATCCAGAGGGCAAGGGTTTTCCCTGGACTAGCGAGTCGGCTGATGTGCTGCGCGTGAAGCCAGAGGATGTGTCGGCCTTTTCGCGCCTGGGGCAGCAGATGTTCTCATCCTTTGCCAGTGGCTGTCGACAGCCGCAGCAAGATCTACTGCACACCGCTATATCTTCGCATCCCTCGCCGCCGTTGAAGAGCAGCAGCCCAGACGTATTCGAAGACGCGATGCTTCTGCGTTCTCCCACAGAGCTGTTCAACGTGTCGGGTTCATCGACCAAGAAGGCGGCTGCCGTCGAAGAGGATGGCTGGGTTGCCACCGCTGATGCCGTGTCACTGCACCACCCGGTGGAGCGCCTCTTCCCACCCATCAAACCGTTCCTCGTGGCAGACGGTGAACTGCCGTCCCTGCTGGAGAGGGGCGGCTACTTTGTCGTCCTTGGCGCGTTCGGCTCCGTCGATTCGCAGCTGCACCAACAGTGCGTCAACGCGCTGGATGAGGTGCGACGGTGGTTTTACGCAGAGGTAGAGGCGCGCAAACAGCGTGCGTGGTCGGAGCCGACGCAGCTGCAGGTGATGGCGCCGCACGGCACGTACGCAACGTCTTTCAATGTTGGCGGGGACCGGGTGACCTTGTCGCCTGCGGTGTTTCACGCCACCGCAGGTGGCAGCACCGGTGTGGAGGAGTACACATTACCCACTCGCTACTCGCCGAGTATCACGGCGGCCGCGGCGCTGAGCGTTGCCTCCGGCGGAGCCGATCTTGGCTCGGCTTCCGCGTTGCACCGCCCCGGCCACAGCAACTTCAGCAACCGTAGTGGCAGCGCGCCACTATTCTTGGAAGATGGCTGGTCGGAAACGCGCGGAGGCCTGTCGCCCAAGCTTGCAGCGATGAGCTCCCCGATGCCCGGCCCGCTCACTCTCCAGCTGGACTCTCCCGCGGGACTACACGGGCTTCACGTGAGCGGTGCCCGTTCACTGGCGAGCGCTGCCACCGCGCACAAACCCGCCGCTGCCGTTCGCCCGTTGCCGACAGTGTACTTTTATGACTCGATTCTCAGCCATCCGCCAGCGCCTGACTCACCTCCATCCGCGCCAGCGACGCATCACGGTGGTGGCGTGCCTGAGCATGACGAGCTCGGTGTCGACGAGGAGGGTGGGCTGCGGGTGAGGGCAACTCTGCTGCGCCAAGCGTCACCTGCGCCGACCGGCACACCAGCCGAGGCTTTGCCTCAGCGATTTGGCAGCGGTGATGAGAGCGCGGCGGTCGCCGCCGCATCTTCACCCTCGCTTGCACCACCGCCGCGTGTGTCGGATAACACCTCGTCTCTTCGCCGTCAACACGCCAAGGACCTGGCGCTCTTGCAGGAGTACATCATTGCGCCTATTCTAGAGGCGGATGAGAAGCAGCTGCCGGTGCGTGAGGGGGAGCTCTACCTGGCGTGCGTCCGGTGGCCGCAGCGGACGAGCGCGGTGCTGCGGCGCCGCCTGGCTTCCGAGGGGCGGCCAAACGCCTCAGCCCAAGCATCCTCCACGGGGAGTGCCGCGGGCTTGCCAGCGTCTTCGGTGTCGAGCTCCGCTGCCGGCGGCTCAGTGGGAGGAGGCACTGCGTCTCCCGCGTCTGGCATGAACCCCACTTTGCGAAGTCTCACATCTTCGCAGTCGTCTGGACAGGCGCAGCTGTTGCCGGAGGTGATTACGCGTCGCTCTTCGACGCCGAGCGGTGCCTCCCCGCTGCCGAGCTCGCCGACAACGACACCGGTGCTTGGCAACGTCAGTGCAGTCGCTGCAGCTGCAACTAGCCGCGGCGGCAGTGCATCAAGTCACATCATCACTCCGGCCATGACGCCTGTTGTGCTGCCATCCTCCTCCTCCTCTACCGCGGCCAATGCTGGCGGTGGCTCTGCAAGCGGTAATGCAACTGGCCTGAGCTCCCCGTCTCTTGGCGCCACAAACCCGCAAACCTCGGCTGCCACGTCGCTGAGCAACATCGTTGTAGAGGAGGAGGGCAAGGAGGGGTCGCCCTATCCGGACTCGACGCCGCTGGCCTCCGTGGAGGCCATCAAGTCATTCCTTTATGAAAACGTTTTGCGCCTAATGGAATCCTGAGCAGATTTTTTGGGGTGTGTTGTGGCCCGAGTGATGGGCAACGAGGTGGAGTGTGAGGTGTGGGCCTGTGCTGCATCTTTTCCGCTTACTTGTGCCCGCATGCCTTGATTCGCTTGTCGACGTTGTGTGTTGTCTCTGTGCTTCTTTGCGTGTGTGTTTGCCCGTTTTCTGGGGTGTGCGTGAGCGCGCCGTTCGAGAAAGCCAGTACGCACACGCTAGTGCACAAAGGCATGCCGACACGCATGGCCATGCACACGCATACAACCAAGCGCTGGCCAAGTGATTTTTGTATGCCGGTGGGTGTTGCCGGGGCGTGCGCAGCTTGATCTCGGGGTGGGCTGCACGTGCCGTATCGTAACGTCTTGTGATGTCTGACGGCCCTTCCTACTTCTGAATCACTGAGTTGTCTGTTCGTCTGTCTGTGTCTCTGTGTCTCTGTGTCTGTGTGTGTGTGTGTGTGCGTGTGCGTGTGTGCGTGTGTGTGTGCGTGTGTGTGTGCGTGCGTGAGTGTGTGCGTGCGTGTGTGCGTGTGTGCGTGTGTGTGCACGCCGCCTGTCTGTTCGACTCCCCTTTCGTTTCGTGTTGTTGTTGATGTCGGTGTGCGCGTTGGTGACCGTCTGCATTTTCAACTTTCTTACGCCGTCGTCGTCCGCGTGTGAGTGATGGCTGCTGCCGTGCACGAGTGCGTGTGCGTGCAGAGCGATGTGAACGGTTGGTGCGGTTCTCTCGTGCAGCGATGCTCACTGCTCCTCGAGAAGGTCGTGTGCAGGCTGAATGAGAGATGACGATGGCGACGATGCAGGCCAGGTATGCGCTGATATTGTGTTTTCGCGTAGCCGTATGTTTCTGTTGTGTGCCAGGTTGGGCAGGGCGTTTGCGTGGAATTCTCATGGAGAAAATGCCCGAAGCGCCGTATTTGCCGCTCGCTCCTTTCCTCCGGCTACCACGACCGCGTGGTAGCCCTGGAGACCAACCGGGGGAGGCTGGGGTGGGCACAAACTGTGCATGAGGACCTCCCCTCCTCCTCCCCGTGCGAGATGGGCACTTGTCTCACGCACGCGTGCGTATCCCGGGAACGCACATAAGAGCGAGGCCTAGTAACCCTTTGCACGGCGTCTTTTCCGTTTAAGTGGCTCTCCTTCCAGCCCCGCAGACGGCGCCGTGCAAGTGGGGCGGTGGCAAACAGTAAGAAGGCAGATGAAAAACTCTACGCTTCTGCAGCCTCCCCCCCCTCTCCACGACTCTCCACCATATCCTCCAAACCCCTCGCTTGCACCACCTCTCCGCTTCTATGCTCATCAACTGTGCAGCTCGTTCCCTTCCTCTATATGAGCCTTCTAGAAAGCCCGGGTCGACGTCAATCTACTCATCCGTGCACACAGAAGCGTAGACGAGGGCAGGTCCAAGCACACACGCCTATTGCAGCCCTTGCACTGCTTCCCTCCACTTTCCCTCGCCATCCCCCAGCTACTGGTTACACCGCCCTTGACCCCCCGCTTCTCAACGCTCTCGGATGCCACTGAGCTTGGTGACCTCTCAGGTGCGCCAGGAGGTGCACAATTTCTTCCAAGGTGTCGTGGAGAGCTTCGGCGTTGTTTTGGTGTGGTCATCCGCGCTTGATAAGCGCCGCGCGCGCGACGGGGCAGAGGTGACGGATGAGCAGTGCAGATTGTCACCTCCGCCGTTCTCATCCACACCGTTGGCGGATGTGGCTGAGAGGGCGGCTGCAGAAGGCGCACTTCCGACAACGCCGACCCCAGGGTCCGCTGTGCCGCTGCCGCGGACCGCGGTTCTCTCTGGGAGCGGCCCTGGTGCACCCCGTCTGGCGCGCACCTTCTTGATGCCGTCGTGGAGTTTGCTGGAGCGAGATCCGAAGTTGTGGATGCTCCTGCGCAAGAACCTCCTGGCAAACCTTGCCCTTGCCTGCCTTACGCTCATGTACATGAGTCTCTCACGCTTCCTCGCCTTGAACACGCCATCTTCTCTGAGTAGTGCGGCCGTCGGCGGTAGAAGTGCGACCACTGCGAGTCTTTCAGCGGACGCGCGCAGCTGCAACGGTACCACTGCAACGAGGTCCCTCACCACCTCCCTGGTATTCCTCTTGGTGTTATGGTCGGTGCGGTTGGGTCTGTGGATGCTCAAGTACGTCGGCCAGTGGCCCTTCTACACTCTTCTGCAGATTATCGGACTTGTCTGGTTTAGCCAGCTCTACCGCGAAACCTGGCTGGTGCGCAAGGGGTGGGTGCTCCGTGGCACCGAGCTACGCGAGGCACCAGCCGCGGGGTCAGCGAAGAACAAAGCCATGGCGGGTGGTGGCGGAGGTGGCAGTGACGCCAGTGCCGCCTCCCATCACGCACCTCCTACGCCGCCGCCGCCGTCCGTTGCCGCCGGCGCGGCGCTGCCATGGCTTTCACTTATTCCACTGTATTCCGGCGCGGAAAGCAGCGGTGGCGGCGAGGATGGTACGCCTTACGAGGCACGGGGGTTCTCATTTTCGCTACTGCTCATGTGCACGGCGCTTCTGCGCTCTGTGCCGCCGTACGTACGACACACCACGAACTTAGTGTGGCGCATGATCACGCACAAGGGCCCGACGGCAGTGCTGCAGGACTGGGTACTCGGCGACGCTTCCAAAGCTGCCGCTGCTGCTGCCGCCGCCTCTTCTTTGACCAGTGCCCGCCACCATCATGCACATGCCTCGGGTGCAGCATCGCCGCATCAGTCGCAGACAATGTCCACAAGCCCCGACCCGTTTGCGACCGTCGTCCTTCAGCTAGAAGCCATCAGCGAGGTGCTGTTCAAGGCGCTGGCAACCATGTCCTTTGCGCTCTTCGCATCCGCAATCGAGCGACTGCCGCTGATCGGCACGCCACTATGTGCGGTGCTCAATGCGCAGCTCTACGTGTTCTACGTGTTCGACTACCGGTACGCCGCGCAGCAGCAACCGGACGCGGTGCACCATCGCGGGTCAGCGCTCACGTACCAGCTGCGTCACTTTGAGCAGTGCTCGATGTACTACGCCGGCTACGGCATGAGCTCCGCCGTGCTGTCGCTGTGGCTGACACACCAGCTCGGCACAGTCGTCTCTGTGTGCGCCGTGTCGGTGTTGTACTCGTGGCAGGTGGTGTGGAGCGGCTTTGCAGTGCCACTGCCCTCATCTCGACCGGTGCCGCTCTTCTCCGTGTGGTTCTACGCGGTGGATATGGCGCAGCGACACTACGCTGTGCTCTGGCGCGTGTTGGTGATTGCCATCCTCCTATACCTGCCCTTGGACTGTGCGTGTTGGTTGCTCGGCACTGGCGTGTGAAGAGTTCTGCAGCCGTGCGCGGCCCTTCCCAGAGGAGCTGTGGCACTTGTTCCGTTTTCGCCCTGCTACACCCCCTACCTCTCAGAGCGCTTGCCGTGTCTGTGTTTCGGCAGGCGTGTGCGTGCCTTTGTGAAAGCGCCTGTTGCACGCATCACCTCACTTCGTGGCGCCCAAGTGCACCGACTCCTGCCGGATGGTGGCGCGACGATCGATGCGCGCCACCCGCTCACCACGGTGCAGGAAACGGAAAAAAAAATAATAACGCTCGTGCTGAGAGCGTCAGCTCTACACGGAGACACCCACCGACACCCACCGACACACACACACACACACACACACACACACACACACACATACAAGAGCCCCCCGTCTTTCCCTGCTGTTTTGGACTGCTTTCTCCTTCGCTCCACGCCTCTGTCTTTTTTTTTTCAAAACGTGCGGCTTCTGCTTGCCCTCACAATCATCAGCTTTACACGCCGTCCCACCCGCTTCGAATGCACGCATGCCGAACAACGACTGCTGTCGCCGGGGTATTTGGCGATCTCTTCACGCTAATTTCTTGCCCATTCACAGGTGTATGTATAAGTGCATGGCTGCTGGCTTCTGCTTGTCTATCTCTTGAACTGCTTTCCTCAGGCTCGGTAACTGTTTTCTCTGCCGCTTTCACCTTGTCTTTTTTTGTTATTGTTTCTGTGCCGAAGTCCGTGCTGGCCGCGGGTAGGTCCGTTGCGTGCATTTTCCAGTCGGTGGCGTGCTTCGCTTTAGCGGCGTGCATGGGTGCCCTGCTCTTCGTCGTTTTCTTTGTAGGTCTCTCACGGAGTTGCAGCTTGCCAACGCGGACACTGACCATCAGTCGGGTCTTTCTCTCTTTCTTCTTCCCTCCCCCCCCCCCACCCCCCACCCCATTGCTGGAATGGATGACGGAGCTGAATGACGCTGACCAGAGATCCAAGAAAGCGTCGCGTGTTGCTCGCCGCCCCCGAGACAGTGGTGGGCTGCTGTATGTTTGTGTGCGCGTTGGCGCGTGTATGTGAGCACTGCCGTCTGCCGTTTGTGCGTCGCAGAGTCCATTGTGCCCTTTTCCCTGCAAGGGAGGCAACAAAGAGTCCATCAAGCGAAAAGCGGCGGATGCTAGGGCTGCCGTTTTTAGGTGACAATTCAAGTCTCTGTAGGCTCGTCAGCGGATGCGCATGTGCAGAGGCCACGGACTCGCAGCCGGTCGCTTCAACGAGCGGCCTTCTTTATATGGGCTTGTGGCGCGAGAGCTGAACATGGCGCGACGACCACTTGCGCACCTCTTCCCTGGTGCTACTCTCTCTGCCGTCTCTCTTTGCTAGGCGACTTCGTCTCTGAGCCCCTTCCTCCCCGCAAAAAAAAAAAAACGCGCACACGCGCACGTCGGCGCCCTCCTTCCTCTTCTTCCAGACAGCGCGACAGTGGCCACAGCGCAGCACACAGGCCAAGGGGGTCGTGGGCAGCGCGGCAAGCTCGCTGACACACAGCTGGCGCCCCCCCCCCCTTAGCAGCACATCCTTGCAGTCTTTCCAACTCTTATCCACTCAATGCAGCCGCTTATGGCTTACCCTGGCTTCTTTCGCTTGACTGCTGCGGTGCGGGTGGCGCTCGTGGCGTCGTGTCTTGCTCTAGCCCTCCTGTGCGTGGCCGCTGTTGCTGCGCCTACCTTCTCCGCATCGGCCGCAGCCCAGCAGTATAGGGACAGGCGCGTCGCGCACTTGCGCGCTGCTTTGCTCAACAAGGCACCGTATCATGTAGAGGCGCTACCCGATCCACCGCTGGAGTTGGGCATTCACACGGCGTGCAAAAAGTTCGGCCGTGGCTGCCCGGACACGTACGTTCAGTTTCTCGAGGAGCTCTTAGCCTTACTGGAGGGTGAGGTCGCCGATGGAGACGGTCGCGACGTCGCAGGCGCGGCCGCGGAGAAGAGGAAAGGGACGGAGCATGCGACATGCCAGGCTCAAACGGAGCTGGGCAATAACGCGGCGACAAGAGTCGCGTCTGTTGTTGAGGCCCCCGAGCGGTGCATCAACGGCGTGGACGACGGCGTTGCTGACGCTGCTGTCTCTCTTGCCGCACTCTTGCCGTGTGATCTTCGACTTCCTCTGCAGTTGTCGTGGCCGTACGAGGCGCGGAAGCGCCTTGAGAACCTGCTCCATCTCCTTGCCACTCGCGAGTCTGAGCTCCGCAGAGACGGTGTCGCGCCGGCGCCGTTGCAGCGACTCTACCATGTACCATCTGCCGAGCACATTCACTTGGTGGAGGACCTAGACGGCGCCGTAACGGCGCGGCTGCACAGCGCTTGCGCTATCGACTCAGCGTCGTCGTCGGCGCCCCTGCTAGCGGGGAGGACGCTGCAGAAGTGGAAAGACGTGTACGGCTTGTGGTGCCGACATTTCGAGCAACAGCATCGAAGTCGGCGAGATGATAGCTTGGGCGCAACTAGCGTGATAGCAGCACCTCCCTCCAGCTTGGTGCCTCTTCCTCGCAAGGCGTGGCATTGCGCTGCACTCCACCACGCTACGCTGTACCTGCAGCTGCTCGTGCGCGCAGATCAGCTTCTCGCCTGGGCTTGGGACTGGACCTTTTACACCGCAGTACCGAGCGCGTTTCTGGTGTGCGTTCTTCTCTGGCTCTGCGTGGGAGATGCATGGACAGAAGCGGCTGAGGCCTTCATGGTGAATGCGTTCGCGGTTACAGCTGATGCCGCAGGGCAAGGTGACGGTGTGGTGAAGGAGGCTAGTGCGAGTAGGGGCACCACACCTAGCGCAACACCGCACGAGTGTCGGCCGCCCTCGGCGACCACTGGATCTCCCTCGACTCTGACCGCGAACTCTGCCGTGCGTGGGGCCGAAGCAGCGCCGTCGACGTCCTCCGTGGCGTCTGTCGCCCTCGCAGAGGGGCGGCGTGACACCCCGCCGGCAGGGTACGGCGCGGTGCCCGCCTCGGAGCATTGCCCCCACCAACACCAAGGGCAGCTGAAAGGGCAGCGGCAGCGTCGCGCTGCTCTGCTACGCCGGCGTTTTGCCGTATCTGCTCTCCACCGCTCCCCGACACTCTTTTTTCTCAAGTTGCGGCTGCTCCTGTGCCTCCTTGTGGCAGGTCAACTGCTGTGGAGCCTGTGGCGTGTCTTGGCTGCCAGCTATGACGTGACCGCCTCAGCTGCCCCACTCGTGCAGTTCTTTCTCCCGTCCTGGCTGCTGGCGTGCCTGAGCGCGTATCTCGTTGTACCACTGCAGATGATGGTGCTTGGGACAGCGTTGAAGGGCGCCCTAAGCGCGCACGAAGAGCTACTGTCTTTCCAAGCCAAGTGCGCAGCTGAGCAGCGTGCTCTCCTGAACGCTGCTGGCGTGCCTCCATTGGGCGGCTGAGAAGTATGGCGCGGTGCAGATGGAAGGAGAGGACGCTGATGTTGCATCCATATTTTCACTTAGCCGCGCGGGCCTACTTGACTGTGCGTACACACTCATCCACGGTGCTCGAGACGACGCAGCTCTTCTCTCCGTGCTACAGAAGAAACGAAGGCGGAAAACGGACGCGTACTTAGAGGCCTGATCGCTTCAGCAGAGCCGGCCTGCACGCCACGAAGGCTGCGCGGAGGGCGGAGAAGCGACGCCTTTTCTCTAGGCGGCACCATCTAGAGATGGTTGGGGAGTTTACTTTTTTCTGGCCCCGCATTCAGCCACCACGCGTCCATTGTCAGCGTCCCGCATTGTGGGCGCGCACCGCAGTGTGCCCCTTCCCTTCTTTTTTCTCCCCTCCGTACCATCTCCTCTACCCCCTTTTGCGATCTGTCTCTCTCTCTCTCTCTCTGCATGTGCTGATCCTTTCTTCTTCTCTGCCTCATGATGCGCGCACACACGCATGCACACCGACAGGCAGACACGTACACGCCTACACACAAAAGGGTCACGCACGCGAACCGTCTTCCGCCCTTCCCCCCGCGACGCGCCTCATCGTAGGAAGGCAAAGGAAAGCCGAAGGCTCAAAGCCACGCCGCCGCCGCGCTGCCGTCGCACCCCTCTTTTCTTTCACGTCGCGCGTCCCTCTTGCTCTCTCCCCCTCTCTGCCTCATTGTGGCCTGTGCCTCAGCCCCCCTCTCCCCCTCCCGCCGCGCGCGTGCGACTCGCGCTTTCATCCTTTTCTTTTTCACTCTATCCCACAGAAGCCTCAGCGACGGCAGCAGCGGCTGCAATGTCGGCGGACTCCCACGCGGGACGGTTTGAGCGGGTTACTGTCTACGTGGACATCGCAGCTGCAGCAAACGCACCGGAGGAGGGGCGAGAGGACGTCGAGGAGGCGGCGGTGCTGCTGGAGCTGATTCAAGCTTCTGCCGCAGCGGTCGCTGGCCAGCTCGTTGTCGTGGATAGCAGGAGTCTTGTGCCTGCCGAAGAGCAGGCAAGGCCTTCTCTGTCACCGGAGGCAGCTACCGGCACCGCCTCTGAGGCCACGTCGTTGAGCACGTCTGCCACACTGCAACTGCTGCGTTACTGGCAGGCGGAGGAGGCAGATGTGTACACACGCGATGTTAACAACACCGTTCCCTTTATGCGGGCCTGGGAGTGCTTGATCACATCCAAGAACACACGAGACGGCGCCGTGACGTACGCGCTGCATCGTCGACAGATGCCGGTGCTGTCGCTGGCGCTAGCGCAGGCTGGCGCGTCTACGCGGACGCCAAAGAGCGCCGTGGAGGGGCTGCTTTACACGTGTGTGCCAAGCGGTGCCACCCGGGAGGACAAGCGCGACGCCGTCATTCGCTTCTTCACGTTTCCGCCCGAGTTGGGCGCCTACGTTGTGGCGCCGTCCGTGAGCGCCGCAGACGAAGCAAAGCCTCCCCGCTACTCCGAGGCTGGCCCTGCGAGTGCCTATACGACTGCTGCTGCTGCTGCTACGGCGGCGGCGGCGGCGGTGGTGGTGGTGAACAAGGACGGCTACCCGGTGCGCCTGCCGTGGACCCCGTCTCTGCTGCCGCCACCGCCTGCGCGCTTTGCTGGTGTCTTGCGACAATGGTGCTTGGCGGACAGTGCGCAGATGGAGACGCTGCGGCGGCGCAACCCACTTCTCCCGGGTGTTCTGGCTGCCTTTCATCGATACGGAAATCGGGGCCTGCTGCGCAGTGCTCTGCAGCGTGGGTACCGTGTCGAGGTGGCGGAGACGGCAGAGAGCGATGAGGACGCCGCGTCGGCAGAGGACTGGGTGCACAGGTTTGTGGATCTATCCATCACCAACAACGACGAAGCGGACTCACAGAGGAGGCAGGCAGCCGCCGCAGCCACCTTGAGGAACTTCGAGTCGACATGGTTAGACCTACCGCTGCCGCAGACCCAGCCGTAAGTGTGGCGAGCCCCTCGCCGCGCAGGGGTGAGGGATTAGCGACGGCGCGTCACACATGACATTTTTTTTTTGTCAAGAAGGGGTCGAATCGCGGCCATGTGGCGTGCGGATGGCCGGCACAAGAACGGCAACGTTCGTCTTGCTTCTCGATGAGCGAGAACTGGAGGGACACACAGACCGCCGAAGGCGTGTGAATCGTACCACCTGGCTTTGTACGGTGTGCATGGGCGGCCCACCTGCCGCGGATCTGCACCGGGGATGTACGATGGGTACTTCCCACGTAGCCCGCATCCCGTAATGCCTTGTGCTCGCATGTTTCGCGCTCAGTGGGGGCTTTTCTCGCGCTCTTTGAGAAGTGTTTTGCCCTCTGGTGTGCTCTCAGAAGCTCATGCGCGAGTGCATATGCGCGCCGCACCACCGATGCATCTCTCTCCCTCTCTCTGTGAACGTGTCCTTCTCGTGCGTCGCGCTTTCTCTACATCGTCACGGCATTGCCATTCCCCTTCCCGTGCACCCTCTCCTTTCCTCTGTTCCAACGGATGCTTTTCCTTTGTTGGGGTGGGTCCGCGAAGCAGCTTCTTGCGCTCCGCTACGCAAGGCATCTTCTGAGGACCGCACCGGTACCGTCTTCAGCGGCGGATTATCCGTGTTGGCCCACTTCTCCCCTGTCACGCGCGCCACACTCCCTTGCAAGCATGTCCAAGATCAATGCGACGTACAGCTCCGGCTACTACATCGCCCCTGATGTCGATTTTCGAAAGCTTGAGGAGCAGCAGCGTCAGGAGCAGCGCGGCAAGCGCAAGCACGGAGGCGCCGACGACGGCGGTGACGACAACGTCAAGCGGCAGACGTTTGCCATTCCGTTCGATCTGATCTGCGAGCACTGCCACCGACGCATCGCTCGCGGCAGTCACGTCTACGCCAATCGACGGGCCACCGACCAGCGCTACCTTGACAGCATCCGCATCTGGGAACTGGAGATATTGTGCCGCTTCTGCAAGGGCAAGTATTACCTGCGCACCGACCCGGAGACCCCCAAGGACACGGGCGGCTACATCTGCGAGAAGGGCTGCAAGCGAGTCGAGGGCGACTTCTACTCCCTCAACAAGCAGAACCAAGCGGCGCGGGAGGAATGGGAGAAGGCGAAGGCGGAGGCAGAGCTGAACCCGCTGGCGGCGCTGGAGAGAGAAAACGAAGCGGCCCGCGAACTGGAGGAGCGCAACCGCCAGATTGAAGAGGCAGTGGAGGAGCGCGCCGGACACAATGATGGGGACCTGCTCACAATGCTGCGCAGCCGCCCCCGCCGCACCGAGGTGCGCGCAGATGCGCTAGACGACGACGGCGACGAAGACGCGGATGACAGGGGCAAGACGGGCATGGCACCGAGTTCTACAAGTGCGGAGCCAGCATCGTCACCGCCGTCATCATCGTCAACCGCTTTCCCCTTGCCAAAAGCCTTCCCGCATGGCGGCGACGGTGACGGCGACGGAAGCGGCGGCGAGGACGAGGAGGACGCCGATGAGCGCGCTTTCCGAGAATTCAACGAGGACATGGAGCGACGCTGGCGTACCCTGGAGCGCCAGCAGCGCGCGCGGCAGCGGCAACAGGAGCAGCAGAGCACCGTAGCCGAGACAACGATGCCAGCTGATGAGGATGAGCTGAGGCGTGTGCTGGCGCGCTACGGCGGCGATCGCCGCGTCGCAGCGGAGGCAGTGACAACCACGCTGGTGCAGGCGCAGGAGGCGAATGCACTCCAGGCCCCGGCTAGTGCGTCGTGCCCGACACCCATCACCACATCGGCACCAGCTGTGGCACCCAAGAAGAGCAGCATCAAGCAAAACAAGTTCTTCGTTTACAACAATGACAATGACGACGACATCGACGACGCAGACGCTGAAGTGTCGCTGCTCGCCTGCCTGCGTGGACCTCCACCGTCGAAGCCAGCCTTTGCTAGCGCGGCTCGTGCCACCAGCGCCGTCTCTATCACCGCAGGAGCGACGTCGTGCGCGCAGCCTGCCTCTCGCTTCGCAGCCCCGGCTGGCGCCTCACAGCCACACCCGCCGCCACGGAAAGGCGGCAGCTCTCTTCTGCGCCGCCTCGTCGACGATGAGGATGACGAGGATGGAGCTGACTGAGCGGGGGAGTTGTTGCGCACGCTCCTGCACTACATGCGCCGCCCTGTAAAATCTTTTTTTTGACTTTCTTCGCTTTTCTCGACGGTCGCATCGGCGCAGTCCCTGTGCTCGTGCACATGGCAGGCGTGTCGGCGAGGCGGTTGAGTGGCTGGGAGGGGGGAGGAGCACGCAGCTGCTGCCTCTACCCCTTGCCTTCGCTGCTTCAGCGAAGATGAAAGGTTCCCCTCAACACGTATGCACGCATGCGTGCGTTTTCTGTGCCATCTTGGCTAGCTCAAGGATGGAGTCCGCACATCGCGAGAAGGCGGGGGACAAGCTCGCGCCTCTTTTGTTTTGCATGCTGTAGCGCAGAAAAGCTGAGATGAGGGCAGCGGCCGGTTGTGCCGACTGCTCGCCGTCCCCGCTGCTCGCTTTAGGGCAGGGGAGGTGCATGAAAGTGTGCACCGACATGGCATGGCGCCTCCCCTCTTCCTCTGCCTCCTCTCCCCCTCCCCCCATGCGCTGTCCCGGAGCTGTCTCTCCTGGATGCATTCTCGCCTCTTTCTTCCCCCCTTGCTCGACATCCCATACGCGCGCGTATCGGGTGCTGCTTAAATGTTATGCTGCCGCTTGCTCGCGTGTGCGCTGTGGCGTCGGTGGTCTTCCCTCCTTCAAACATGGCGGCGCAGCTATCGCAAGCGGGCATGCGCAGCAGGCATCTAGATAGCCGACCACCACGAGAGACGAAAGACCCCCTCCTTCCCTCCCTCAAAAGGAGCAGCCAAACGGGAAAGGAAAAGGTAGGCGAGCTGTGCACTGTCCTTCTCCCCCACCCCAACCCCCCGCACTTCCCGCTCTTCTACACTCTACCGCATTTGCACCTCACACCTGCTGCAAGGTCGCGCGAACACCCCCTCCCCGCCGCGCGCGCATTGTGTGGTGCAAAGCAAAAAAGGACTTGCCGCGTGCGCGTGTGTTGAGGTGGACTTCATAGTCGTTTCTTCTTGCAGCTTTTGGGCCTCTTCTTGTGCGCGTCAGGCTCGTTATCCACACATCGTAATGTCTGGTGGCCCACTGCCCCCACCGCCGCCTCCGCGGACAGGCGCAGCCGAAGGCGGCGAAGTACACCCGCTGTCCATGTTCGGCAAGCGACCCGCAGGGCCGCCAGGGGCACCCTATTCCTCCGTCGTTGACCCGGCGGCGGCGCGCCGGGCCAACGTGCTGAGTGCTTACAGCCAGCACGCAAACCCCGCGGCAGGCGCCAGGGCGCCGCCACCTGCAACCACAGGTAGCGGCTACGCACCACCGCCAGGGCCCGCGGATCCAGCTGCCCCACCTCCTCCTGCTCGGCCACTTGTGGCGGCAGGTACTCCAGAGGCGGGCAAAGGCCACCCTTCACCATCACCCGCTCAGCTGACCTTAGGCCAGCCCTCTGGCAGCCCGCCTCCTCCACCCCCCTGCGCGGCCCCACCGAAGATGGCAGCTCTCAACAGGCCGTGGGCACCGCCTCCGCCGCCTCTTTCGCCTGCCGCCTCTGCCGGTGGTCCGCGTATAGGCGGGGCCTCTCGGTACGCCGTGCCCAACTACGCTTTTGGCGGAGGGGCGAATACGAGTATCGCCGGCCCGCCTCCACCGGCACCACGACCCGCGGCTCCATTGGCAGCATCCTCGCCGCTGCCACCACCACCGCCAGCTGCCCTGCCCAGCGGTGTCATGCATACCATGTTGGAGCACACGGAGCCGGAGGCGCCGCAGGAGCCTGCTTTCCCTCCCGCGCCGTCACTGCCGACGGAGGCGCCGTCACATCCACCGCCGGCGGCCTTTTCTTCGACGTCCGCTCCTGCTGCAGCCCCCGCCGGACCACTGATGGCGACTCGCGTTAGCGGCGCGGCCCTTGGTCGGCCTGCCAGCTCGCGCAACTCAAGCAATGGTCGCCAGTCGCCTCGTGACTTGAGCGAGTTCACCGGTCGCTGGGTACCGAGCCGCACCAGCAAGGAGTATCACACGTTTTTAGCCGAAGTGAATAGCCCGAGTGAGACGACCGCAGCTGCCGCCGTGGGGCATCACAGCCGTCCCTCGTCACGCAGCAGCAGCATTCTGGGGGGCGTCGCAGCAGCATCGGCTGCGGCACTTGAGGCTGGGGGCTGCCGCACACCGTCCGCGCCGGGACACGTGCCCAACATCAGCTCCGGGCTGCGTCGCAGTGTGCCGGCTTTTCTCCAGCCCGGCGGTGGCGTCGGCGTTGCGCAGCGCACGGTGCGCGCAGCCTCATCTCGGGTGGACTCGACCACGACTGCGTCGCGTGGCCGCCAGCTACTGGAGGCTGCCCTCACGTCGCGCGGCGCCCGCCATGCGCCCTTGCGTAACACGTCGCTCTCCAGCCTCGCAGCACAGCTTCAGCAGCAACCGTCGGCCTCGGCGCAAGGGAGCCAAGGCGCGCCGGTGAGGGGCAAGGAGGCCGGCTGTGCTCCTGCGGAGCACAGCGCCGGGGCACGCTCGGAGATGCGTGGTCAATGGAGCTCTGCACCGACGTATAGAAGCAGCGATAACGACGGGAGTGCAGCCGCGGACGCGTCGCTCTTGGTGCCGGGGCTGGCGACGCTATGCACCGGCAGCGCTTCGTCAGGGACCGGCTACTCTTTCTCGTCGCGGAGCGTTCGGCCGACCAGGGGCGGCAACGGAGACTCCCTCACCTGGGATGCAACTCTGCTTGCGAACGCGCAGGCAGGCGATCCAAAGGGTGAGAGCGCAAGTCACGACGGTCCTCAACAGGCGGACGCGCTGCTGCGAAAAGCCGGCGTCGAGCACGTTAGCAGTAGCGGTCATGCAGGCGTCGCCGCGGTCAGTTCTCATCCTGCAGCGCCGCCGCAGAATCCCAATGGCCTTATCGCGGGCGGGATGACTGTTTTGGGAGCGGAAGCGCCTGCGAACGCCCACACCCACAGCCCATGTTTCGACGCGAGGGGATCGCTGCCCAGGCCAACCGACGAGCCGCCACAGAGTGGACTGAGTGCAGATGACAAGAGCGCCGGTCGAGAGGAGCACAGCAACGCTTTCATGACCAGCAGCACCCCCACTGCCGCTGCTACGACACTCGTCAACCCATTCCGTGCAATGGGCGAGAAGAGCGGCGGCGCCGGCACCGCGGCGTCGCCGCCACCACCGCCAACAGTCAGCTGGGAACAGCTGTCTTGTCAGCAGCAGCAGTGGCAACATCCCCAGCAGCAGCCACGGCAGAGGCTGCTGCTGCATGACGCACTGCAGAGCGGTTCTCACAGCGGCGGGCCGCCCTCGGCGCCGTCATCATCCTACCCCGGCGTGGAGGCAAACCTACCAGAGAAACTGTCAAGTCCGAAGGGCATCCCCACAGCGGAAGACGCCGGCACTGCTGGTCCTCCTCTACCGCACCAACAGCCGCCGCCGCTCGTTGCCGCAGCCAGCGGCGACACGACAACAGCAACTGGGCCCGCGACTGGCTTTACCACGCCGCGAGGGGGTGGAGCGGGCTCGGCGCCTCGAGCACCGCCGCAGAGGCAGCAGTATCCACTGCCGCTGTCAGACTCTTCCAGCTCACATGTGCCCCCCAACATGAGCCGCGGCCTCTACGCGGCGTCCCCCTACGTGCGCGATGAGGATGCGCGGGCCGTGGTCGACGAGTCGCCAATACCACAGCGGCCTCTACCCTTCGACAGCGTGCCGCAGCTGGAGGCGACACCAATGGCGACAGCTGAGCAGGACGAGGGCGAGTTTGGCGCTACCGACAGCGGCGCTCTCGACTACACGCACGACAACGACGCCCACGCTGTTCGTCGCTCCATGCAGGATGAGTTGAGCGAGGAAAGTGGCGCTGTCGGGCAGTACCAGCCGTCGCTGCCGCCGCGGAATG
Source organism: Leishmania aethiopica (assembly GCA_003992445.1). Taxonomy (NCBI): domain Eukaryota; phylum Euglenozoa; class Kinetoplastea; order Trypanosomatida; family Trypanosomatidae; genus Leishmania; species Leishmania aethiopica. The sequence continues at coordinate 685,835 of RZOE01000097.1, read as the reverse complement.
GTTTTCACGCTGCAGCTCCCCTTTCACCGGCGCAGAAGAGAGGCGCTGCAAACCCTTTCAGCGCCATCCTCGCGCAAGTCCACCCTAAAGCGCCACACTCGTTTCAGCAACAACCGCCGCCGCAGCCAACACACGAGCCGCAAGCGCAGGAGCAGCGCCAAGAGGGTCGGACCGCCCCCTCTGCTCATTTCATACCGCAGTCATCCGGGCCTCCTCCGCCAGTTCTGCCGACGAGGACCATCTCCAAGAGCAGCGCCTTGCCGCCGCTTCAGAACCCGGGCTTTCCGCACAGCACAAACATCTCTGAGAGCCCCCTCAGCAAAGACAGCGCGCCAGCGCTGAAGCCCTCGCTGCGCAACGTGGCTGACACGTGGAGTTGTCACGATTGCCCGTCCTCGTCCAACCCTTTCCTGGAACCAGACGAGAATTCTCTCTTCACCCCCTCGAATGGGCTGCTGATGGATGCGGCGAACACCTCTGCCAACAGCACATCAAGCCAAAGGCCCCACCAAGCCCTGATGGGCTCTCTCAGCTCAGTTCAATCGGCGCTGGCACAGCAGGAGCCGCCACCGCATGCTCAGGTGGTGAAGACCCCTGGCTACTTGTCCATCTCATCTCTGGAGCCGAGCGGCGCGCCGCCGCCGCCGCCGCCGCCGCCCAAGGACGATCCAGCGCCGCTGATGGAGTCCAACTCTACCACCGCACCGCTGCTAAACTTCGCCGGCGACGAAGGTGCCCCCAGCACCGCCACCGCACGCACGCCAGGTGGCGCCACTCTGGTCAACCCTTTCTCCAAGTCCGCCCAAAACTCCAACTGCTACCTGAGCGCCACAAACGTGAGTGTCAGTGGCAGCGGCGCATTGTCGGGCGGCGCGTCGCTGACAGGATCGTTTGCCGGCGGGGCAGTGCGCAAAAAGCTACGCCGCAGCGGGGCACCGTGCTTCGCCATCTTCGTCGGCGGCGCCACCCTCCTGCCAGGGGTTCAGGGTGGCAACAGCAGCGACAGGAGAGGCTTTCCATGCATCGCTGCGTGTTTCAACAACCCAAGCTCCTGGTCGCCGCTCATCGCGAGCAGCGCCTGGTCTCCGTTAGTGCAGCCAGCCAACTCGGCCTCCTCACGAACCGGGTCGGTACGAAACACGCCACTAAGTGGAGCTGCCCGCGCTAACACGTCGCCGGTGCCGCGCCCTCTTGGCGTAGGTACACTGGGAGGCAGCATCGGTATCTGTCTCAGCTTCTGTAGCGTGACGGAGGCGCTGACGGCGCGGGGGTCGATGGTGGACCGCAAGGGCATCCGGGGCACTGAGTACGGCCGGCGCTACGTGCGAGCCTTGACGGACGCGGTGCTGCCATGTGCCTTGCTCGCGGACCAGTGGGCGGCCGGGGACGAAGCGACAGGCGCGGTGGTGGCGGGGGTGATGGACGCGCTGAAAGGCTGCGTCCCTGCCCCGCTCGCTGAGGTGCTGGAGGTGATGCTGATGGACGCACTGCCGCCAAAGGATGGAGGCGGCTTTGTGTGGAAGGACAACGGTGGGCGCCGACTCGCCGAGCTGCTTACGGCGGCCGCGCAGGCTGACGCTCGCAGGCGCGCGGCGACCGCTCGTGGCAGGAACGCCACTGCCAGTCCCGCTGCTTGCGCTGGTGCCACCAGCGCCACGGAGGCGAATGATGCGCTGATGGCAATCTCGCCGCTGAACCTGGTGACCGGCGCCGCTAGATGCGACTCGAAGGAGCGGGATGCCGCGCTCCGCCGGGTGGAGGATCTGCTGTGCACGGGCCAGCGCGTGGAGGCGGTCGAGGCCGCCCTTGAGGCGCACCTCCACGCGCACGCGCTCCTGATCTCCATGATGTGCCCGACCAAGGACTTGTACCTACGCAGTGTCCAGGCGGTCATGCAGCAGGAGCTTTCGGTCACGTCTCCGCTCGCCCACGCCTACAGCATGTTCAACGAGATGCCACTCCCTCCCTTGGTCCCGCCCCCCTCGAAGGAGGACGAGGAGGATGAGGAGGCGGCGGCATTAGGTGAGGGGAGAAGCATGTCGGAGGCTGCCCAGCACCAACAGCAGCAACACAAGCGGCAACAGCAGATGTTCTTGCGCGATCAGGAGATGCTGCAGCAAACATGGCGCCGCCACGCTGCGATTTTGCTTGCGAACTTCACTCGCCACAGCGGAAACGGCCTGCTGCAGCTTGCCACGACGCTCCAACAGGCTCACCTCGTCGTGGAGGCGCACACGTGCTTGCTGCTGCTGCACCTCACACCACTTGGTATGGCGGGCCCGGCCCGCGCCGGTGCGGAGCCTCTTCCCCCGGCATCCTCTCTGTCTCCGGAGGATGTGGAGGATCTGCTGCCGCGTCCCGATCAGCGACAGGTCATGGAGGAGATACGGCGGCGCATCGGCGTAGTCGGCGGCACGTACCACCCCACGCAGGGATGCCGTGCAAGCTTCCTGACGCCTGTCACGACGCTGCTCACGCAGCTGGTGCAGCTGGTGAGCGCGCGGCTCGACGCGCGGGCACCTCCACTGCCACTCCCCGAGTCAGCTGAGCCGCCAGTGCCGTTTCACGGACTACCACATGGCCAGCCTCGGAGCGACGTTGGGTACCGCATGATGCAGGTGCTGTGGCTGCGCGAGTTGGGACTCGGCAAGGAGTCTGCGCAAGCACTGCACGCATTGCTGCAGCGCATGCCCCCACCCCTGGCCTTCTCTCTGCGTGTGCCGCCGCGCACACTCAATGAACTCGTCTACCTCTTTGGTGGCGTGCCGCCGTCGTCGCCGCAGCAGCCACCGGATGCTCTGGACGGCGCTGCTGCTGCAGCGAGGGGTGAGTCGGTCCCTGAGAGCGAGGCCACCACGCAGCAGCCCTCCCCAAACGCTTCCGCCGGACTCTTATTACACTCGCGTGAAGGGCTGCCGCAGAACGCCGACGACGAGGCTGACAAGGTGCCTAGCACAAGCAGGTCAACGTTGACGCGCGCCACCTCAGAGGTGCACCACACCGCCCCGCTGCCGCCGCCAAGCCCCCAGCAGCGACAGGCGCCGACACCGCAGCACCCCTCATTGCTCAACCGCGCGTTGCTGCCGTCCGCGCCGCCTGGCACCGCCACCCCTCCGCTCACACGCGATCAGCGCGCGGCCGCCCTCCAGCCGCCGGAGCGGTCAGCAGCACCTTCTGACGGCAAGCCCGGCAACGCCAGCGCCAAGGTGGCACCGGCGCCAGCTGCTGGTAAGCTGCAGCAGCCCGCACCGCGTCGCTCTCGCTCGCTCGATGTGCTGCGCAACTTCTTCCGGCGCGGCAACAGCGAGGCGGCTGGCGAGGAGAAGTCGGACGAGGCGAAGCCGATGCACCTTGATACCGAGAAGCCACCAGCGTTCGACCCTGTGACGGGCCGGTGGCTATTCGAGGAGACAGAGGAGGAGAAGCGGCTGCGAGAGCTCGCCAAGGCAGGCCCGCCCAAGATGGCACCCAAGGCTGCGGGGCCGACTTCCGCACTGGCAGCTTCTGCGGCCGCATGGGGCCCATCCCCTTCTGAGTCGGCGCCGCTGGAGCAACCAGCACCAGGTAAGCCACCTCAGCCTGGCACCGCGCGTCCTGGCCCAGGTGCTCCAGCCCCCGTTCATGCAGGAGGGGGCATGCCGGCACCTCGCCCAGGTGGTGGCGCCCCCGCAATTGCGGGCCGTGACGCGCCGCCGCCAACGATGGCTGGTCGTGGTGCCGCGCGGCCTGTTGGGCGGCCGCAGTACGTGGACATGTTCAACAGGAATTAGTGCGCCTAATTCGCTGCAAGGCAAGGGAAGTGGTAGGCGGACTGCACTGCTGCACGCAAGGGGTATCTTGTGAGCGGGTGGGCCGCGTAGCAGGTGACAGCCCCCTCTCCCTCCTTCCCTCCCTCCCTCTCTTCTCCAACGAATGAAGGAGGAGGAGGGGGAGGAGGAGGAGGGGCTGAGGCTGCGCCGTTGTTTTGGTGACCGTAGAGAGTGTTTTGTCGTGCTCTGCTGTTTTACGCTCTGATGTCAGTCGAGAGGACGGGTGAACGTGCCACTCGCACTCGCACGCGCGCATGTGCTTGGCAGCTGTTCCTCTATAGCCGATTAGCCGAGGGGAGAGGGCGCTTCGACGTACGCGTGCGTGCAATGCCTGTGCGGGGGTGTGAAGGGTAGAGGAGGTCCTGCTGATGCGGTGTGTCGTTGCCATGTGGTCGTCGAATGCCGTTGCCGCTTCTCTGCGACTCCTTTCCTTTATCTTTTTCGTTTGTTGTTGTTGGGCTCCTTCTGCAGGTGTGCAACTTCTTTTTCAAGGGTGCGCGCGCGCGCGCGTGTGTGTGCGTGTGCGTGTGCGGGGGCCCGTGCGTTGTGGGCCTCGCTCGCTCGCCACCGCGCGCAGCCTGGTGTTGTGTCAAGACACGGCGTAATAACGCAAAGCAAGCAAACAGTCGAGACTGGAAAAACAAAGGGATCGAGGAAAGCGGCACGTCCAGAGCGTGAGAGCGGCCAAGCTCGAGCGTGTGCGTGCGTGAGGGCGCCGTTGTCGCCATGCGTGCTGCTGCGTACCTGCGAGCACACGTGCTCATGGGCAGCCCCCTTCCTCCTCCCTCTGTCTCTGTCTCTCTCTCTCTCGGGGGGGGGGGGAGCGCCGTCATGACACGAGCGCTTGCCAGCATGCCGACATTTTCATTTTTTTTTGTACATTTTCGGTAATGAAGGCGGCCTGCCACGCCTTTGTCGCCCTCACGTTGGCGGAGAAGGGAGCCGTGCCCCCCTTCCCCCCCCTCAGCAGGGAGAAGGTCGGAGGACTTGTCCGCTCTCGGCATTCATGCCCTTGAGCCTCTCTCTCTGCGTCTGCGCACGTCGAACTCACTTCCATCTTGCATTATCTTCATCCCATCCCCTCTTTCTATTGGACACGCCGCAGATCTCAGCACTAGCACCAGCAACAAAACATTAACGCACACTCGCCAACTCAGCAGCCACCAACGTCACCACCGTGATCGCGCACCCTCATTACACCTCACACATACGGACAAGCACGCACTCGGCTCAGCATCTCCCCTTCCGTTGCCCCCCCCTCCCCCTCCCTCTACCGCCGCTGGGCCAGCGCTCTTTGGCGCTTTTCCTTGGCGTCTTACTTGAGGCACGACAGAGATTTATTCCACAACCTGTTTCTTCTTGGGCAGCGATGAGTGCCACGGCCGCATCGATTACAGGCGCGGAGGCCTCACCGGCGTCTCCGGCAACCTCCCCGGCGGCTACCGGCCCGGCTTCAACGGCAGCCGTGACCACGTATACGGTTGGCATCGACATTGGCTCCGCCACTACTCGCGTGGCTATCATGGACCCAGCAAAGCTGATGCCGACCATTATACGCAACGCCTTGGGCAACGAGGCCACGAGCACCGTGGTGTCGTTTGCCGCCAACGAGGCTCGCTCTTTCGGCGAGAACGCGGCGGCGCGGCAGGTGACGAAGGCGTCGGAGACCATTGTCGATCTTGCGCCGTGGATTTTTGGCTACACGTCTGGGGAGCAGGTGCCAAAAGACACCGGCGTATCACTGCAGGTGGTGTCACCGGCCACCGCCATGACCGAGGCTGTTGTCTTGAAATCCCGGCAGCTTGGCGAGCAGGAGCACCTTACCCACCCAGCGCAGGTGGCTGCCTTCTACATCAAGTCGCTCCTGCAGTTCTTGCCGGAAAAGGGCATGACACGCACTTCTCCCGTCTGCCTGGCTGTGCCGTCTGCAGCGTACGCGGCCTCCTTCGAAGCGCTCCGCCAAGCCACTTTGCTCGCTGGCGTGCCGCAAGAGCAGACGATGATCGCCCACTCAGACGAGGCCACCGCCGTGTACTTCCACCACCTCCAGTACAGCGGCCTACCCGCGAAGCACGACGGCGCGGCGGTGCCAGTGGTGCTGATCGACATTGGACAGAGCTGCTCAGTCGCTTCCCTTATCATGGCCTCACAGCCGCGCGTGGAGAAGGTGGATTGCCAGACGCTGCGCATGGGCAGCGAGTACATCGATGCTCTTCTCTGCAGCCACGTATACAGTGAGCTCGGCAAGAAGTTCGGCGCCGCGGCGGATCCCTTGCGTGGCGACATCAAGTCGTTTCGCAAGATCCTGCGCGAATGCCGAAAGGCCAAGGAGGTGCTCTCGACGACGGACGAGACGCAGGTGCAGCTAGAAGGTCTTAGCGGGGACATCGACATCATCGTTTCGGTAACGCGTGCGATGATGGAGCAGGCGGCGCTGCCGTTTCTGCAGGCGGTGCGTGCGATGCTCACGGCCATCAAAGGGAAGCTGCCGGCGGCGAGCGCGACGGGGGACGGTTCACAGGCGGCAGCCGTGCCCCCCCGCGTCGAGGTGATCGGTGGCGGGTGGCGCTCCGTGTGCGTCATGGAGGCGATCAGGGAGGTGTTCGGCATCACGCGTGTCGGCGTATCGCTCGATGCCAACCTCAGCGTGGCGGAGGGCAGCGCCATCCTCGCTGAGGTGCGCCGGCTGACCATTGCAAGGCAGCAGGACGAGGAACAGACGGCACAGGCCACCGCCGCATCGTCGGTAGCGGAGGCTCACCAGGTCGAGCTCATTGGCTTTGAGGTCCTTGACGCGAACTCCCCCATCAACCGACCGCTCTCCGAGGCAGGTGTGAGGGCCGTGACGGAGTGGATGGTGCTGGAGAAACAGATGGAGGACAGTGACGCCTGCATCCACGAGCGACTGGCCGCGCTGAATCGACTTGACTCGTACATTCTGCAGACCCTGGCCGCGGTCGACAACTGCGCTGCGTCGAGTGAGAAGAAGACTGAGATGCGGACCTACATTGAGGAGGTTGACGCGTACGTGCGCAGCGAGGGCGATGAGGCAAGCACGGCGGAGTTGAACGAGAAGCTGGCGGCGGTGCAGGCCCACGTCACGGAGCACTTCTCTGAGATAGAGGCGTACTACGAGAGCGTGCGTGCGGAAGAGAAGAGAAAGGAGGAAGAATTGGTGAAGCTGAGCAAGGAGCGGCAGGAGGACGAGTCCGACTTGAAGAGCGACCCCCAACGTCTGCGCATGGCGCAGAAGCGGCGTGAGCAGGGGCAGGGCTTGTTTAGGGAGGAGTGCTGGGCCGAGGCGCAGACGCGCTTCGTGCAGGCGCTCTCCATTCTCGGCCAGCTCTACGACACGAGCAGCGAGGAGAACAAGACGAAGAAGCGGGAGATCTCCCTCTCGTGCTACCTCAACATCGCCTCCTGCAGCGTCAAGCTCGGGCTGTGGAAGAACGCGGTGAACAACTGCACCAACGCGCTCGAACTCGTGCCAGATCACCCGAAGGCGCTCTTCCGCCGCGGGCAGGCCTACAGCGCGCTGAAGGAGTACGAGGAGGCGGTGTCAGACCTGGAGAAGGCCAAGGCGGTATCGCAGGACGACCCGGCTGTTGTGGCAGAGCTGAACAAGGCAAAGGCCGCCCTGGAGGCAGAAAAGGCGAAGACAAAGAAGATGTTTGCTAAGATGTTCTCATAAGGAAAGGAGAACGGCAGCGCAGGCTGATGATTGCACGTGAACCCCGAAGGATTCTACTCGAGTGCAGGTACATGTTTGGGTGTGCGTGTGCGTTGTGGGAGAGGGGGGGGGGGAGCAAGCGTGAAGGACGAATGGGAGCGGCGAAAGGGATCGAGTTTCGTGTGCGGTGACGGCGGTGCTCTGCCCTCTTCTCTCTCGCCTCTCCCCCTTGTCTTCTACGCTGCGTGCGTGCGCAGGACACTCAGATGGTTCGCCCTTCAGGCCTCTGCCTTAATTTTTTTCGTTGGGAGGGTGCTTCTCTCTGTCTTTCTCTCTCTCTCTCTCTTCAGTGCGCACGCGTATTTTCAAAACGCACACTCGGCCCCTTCCATGCGTCTCTCGCACTTCCGTACATTATTTGATGACAGTCATCAGCGTGTGTGTGTGTGTGTGTGCCTGGTGAGAGGGTAAGGGGAAAACAGGCGTACACACGCACACAGACGCACTTGGCTGCATGCGTAGCTGTGCGCCGTCGCGAGCGGTCAATTTGCGCTGCATGAGTACCGCAAACAGATGGTGCTGCTGCCTCCTCTCTCTTCCCACCTCCGTCCCTATCCGTGTCTCGACTCCCTCACCCTGCCTCCACGCGTTTGTCTTTCACGTATACCCGCCCTTCTTATGCGCACGTCCTGCACCCATTTCCGACGTGTTCGCAGCGCACACGCCCTGCCCTGCCCCACGCCTCCTTTCCGTTTCTCGCGGAGTTGCACTCGGCTCGTCTTTATGTTCCGTTCTGCGGTGCTCTCATTCGCGTGTATCATCTGTGCTCTTTCCCGGAGGTGCTGCGCACGCGCGCGTGACTCTCTCTCTCTCTCGCGGTGATTCTCCGTTTTTTTTGTTTTCTTTGTGGGCCCCTCACTTTCTCCCTGCGTGTGCGCCATCTTTGCTCGCTCTTTTCTGTCCTTGACACTTTCTCGTTGCGCGGCGAGGGCGGGGCCCATCGCGGACGTGTCAGACCGTCCCACAGGCGGCATCGTGGCACACACGCACAGGAGCCTACGCTTTTTTCATAGACAAAACCCAGGCACGCAACCACCGCAAAAAAGCGCATAGACCCTACAGCGAGCAAACGCACGCTCATTCTGGTGTAGATCTGGTTGCACAGGCACATCAAGTCCCACCGAAGCTTCGTTTTTCCCCATCCACATCACCGCACAATACGTAAACTCATCTCCTCATAAGCGGGAGAGAAGGCCGAGGGGGGGGGGAGGAGGGGACAGTGTGGCTGCTTCCACTGGACCGCTGCTCCACTTGTTCTCCCTCGGCGACAAAGGTGCCACACACACACACACACACAAGCAGACACGCGCCGCCACCTCCTTCGCTCTCCGCTACTCTCTCCCCTTTCATTGAAAAAAAAAGGGGTTGCATGCCTCTCAAACCGGCCGGACTGTGATCTATTACCGAGTGCGCCCATCTTCTGCCTTGCGCTTCGGCTGCGCAACCTTTGCGTGTCTGCGTATCCATCCCGCTCTCCACTCCCCCTGCCGATCTGAGAGAGGTGCCACCGCTCTTTTTCGCTCGCCTCGCTCTCTCTCTACCTATCCCTCTCCTGTTACGCTTGCTCATGTCTGTGGCGCCCATTTCCTTCGCTCCCGCGTGTGTTGTTCGTATGCCCTTGCCATCTTCGTTAGACTAGATTTGCTTTGCCTGCCGTTTTCTTTTTTTTGTTGTCTCACCCCCCTCCCCCTCCCCCTCCTCCCCTTCCCCCGCGGGCGCGAGTGTGTCGGATCACACCTCGCTTTGAGTGTTTCTTGTCGACATCGTGGATAGTGCGAGAGGAAGACGGCGAATCAGATGCCGTCCACGTACGCCCATGAGCCAGATATGCGCGCGCTCGTGACCATCACGCGGTGCGTTTCCGCCATGCAGCACTCGGAGGTACAGTCGTGCGCGGCCCTCTTTTCCGACGCACATGAAAGTCTCATGCGTGATTCATGCACTTCGCACGCGAGGGTGCGTAGGGAGGGGGAGCCAACTGGCTATGTAAGCGGCACACGCGAGCCGCTGCGGGGCAAGCAGCCATCGTCGACAATGCGCCGAAGCGGGTGGCCCAAAGCAGCACGGCGGGCCCTTGCTTTCGAGGACTCTCCACCACCACCACCGCCATCCTTCTTGAAGCACGCAGCGCACCGAGAGTGCAGCGCATTCTTCACTTCAATGAGACTCGCAGAGGAAGACATACGAGTGGAGGAGTATGTGCTGGGCAGGAGCAGCGACCGGAATGCGCCAGGCACGAGGCACGGGGGGGCCCACGATACGCAGTCCGCTGAGTCTCGCGCATACTGGAGCTTCGGCTCCTTACAGCAAGACAGGGACTTAATCAGGAGTGGCACTGACGCCAGAGGTGCCCACTTTTCGGCGTTCGACGCCCCTGACGCGTCACGCGCTGCTTCCCTTGTGTCTCCCAGCGGCGCGGCTGCACGAACGGTTTTGCAGCTATCGACGTCTCGTTCTCATCTGCAGCGCCAGCCACCGTCACGGCCACCATCGGGGCCACAGTCTGGGGCAGTTGTCGCTACACCGGGACTGAGTGCACACCCCCTCCGACTGAACATCAGCGCTGATGTTTGTAGCAAGAACTCTCGCGCAAGCAACCGTCGCCACCTTACCTTGTCCTCGCTCAGCGTCTCGAAGGTGAAGGATACATCGTGTATAACACGAACCGATTCTGCATCCTCCGTCGACGGACTGTGCAATGCTGGCGGTTTCGATCTTGCGCAGACAAGCTCCGCGAGGCATAGCTCATATCAAGCGCTGCAGCGGCAGCCGGACTGCCAGGACAGGCATGCGAGCTCCCGGCCGACTCGGTGGATGACGTCGGAGGAGGGAGAAGCATCTCTTGCATCGCTGGTACAGAAGCCGGTGCACAACGGTAGCGCCGCCCCGTCCGTCGCCGCCTCCCTCTCTCCGCCGTCGGTCACTGCGGCTGTGGCGCGCAACGGCAGAAGCGTGACGTCCAGTGACACAGCAGCCCTGCGGCCATCCGCGCGGCCTGCCGGTGCATATTCGCCTCCTCAGAGCTCGAGCGCCTCCGTCGCATCTTTTTGTTCTCACTTCTTTTCCTCTGCTGAGCGCGGCGGCCGTCGCAGCACCAGTCGCGGTACTAGCATGCGCCGTGAAGGCCGCATGTACGAAGCGGAGACGACCGCAACGGGCAGCGGTGGCACTAGGGCTCTCTCACATGCTGCTCCCGCAGTAGCTGTAGCTGGAGCAGCAGGCAGGTTTGCTCTCGATGCGAGGGGGCACCCGTCTGACAGACGAGCCGATGACGTTAACGCAAGTGCGGTGTGGGCGGCTTCAGATCGCCCGCAGCGCGCCACACGCGCCGTTTCGGAGAAGTCGCCCTCGGCAGATCGCGCGCCCTCCCGACCGGCCGCGTCTTCTTCACTGGATCTTGAGCGGTACACCCCGCCGGTGGAGTCGTCGCCTCTGCTAAGCACCGTTGTGCTCGCCGTCGCAGCGAGCAAGGCCTCACCCGCGCCGTTTAGTAGTCGGTCACTGCGCTTCTCTCCACCCTCCGCCGCAGCGGCTGTTGCTGCCGGTGAGGCTCGTGTGATGGGGGCTTCGTCCTCGCAGAAGTCGACGCGCAAGAGCGAGAGCGCCAAGGTGCGTTGCCGGGATGTGTCTCATACGTCGGCTTCATCGTCTCCTGCGTCCGAGTTAGCCTCTGCCTCTATCGCCATGGCGGCCAAGGCTGACGCGTGTCTCGCTGAAGCGCCGCCGACGCCGCCCGATGGGCTGTCGAGGCCGGAAGCAGCGAACACCGGTGCGGCACGTAGACAATATCCTCCACCGCCGCCCCTGCCTTCGCCGCGCCCTGAGTCTTCGCCAGGCACCGATATGTGGCGCGCGGGTGCTTTAGTGCAGCAGTTCTTATCGCTACACGGCAGCCGTGGGGCAGAGCCGGTCTCGGAGCGAGTCGGAGAAACTCTGCTAGAGCCACCGGCGTGCGCAGAGAGTCCCTCTTACTCCCTTCCAAGGCGCCGACGGTCTCCACTCGAAGGCGCCGCAAATGTGCCTGATGTGGCGGGGAGGGATGCCCAATCTTCCGTGTCCGCTGTGGCGGGCACTCGTGATATCGCCGGACCGGTGCAATCGGTGGCAGATGGGGGGCAGAGGAAGGCACTGAGCCACCCAGCTGGCCGACTGAGGCCAGGAGAGAAAATCGTCCATGGCTGTCGGGGGCGACAGCACGCAGCCCCACAGTCGAAGGCCATCGACGCCGCAGACGAGCCACCGACTGCGGTGAGTGGGATGGAGGACGACGTGCCAAGAGAAGCGGACACGCGCACCGCTGACGACCCGATGTGTCGCCTCTCAAGAGAGGTCAGTGAGCAGCAGCAGCAGAAACAGCAAAAGTGGCATCACTATGTGATGTACGTGCCCTGCGTGGGGGCTCCCGGCGCATCTCCGCTGAGTCGGCGCAGCGTAGTGGCTGCGGCTACTCATCACCGGCAAACGGGCGTGCCGCTGTCTACGTCACTGGGCGCCTTCTCCGCGACAACTCCTCCTCCGCTCGCGCAACGTGGCAATTGCAGTCCATTTTTGGCTGGTGGCGGCGGCGATAACGCCTCTGTGCACTCACCCGCGATCGCTGCCAGACGAGGGGTGCAGGAAGCAACCGACAGGACCGGTAGTGGCTGCGCTCGTTGTTCACCAGCGGCTTCAAAACTGGAAGCGGGTGAGCTGGGTCACGGAGAAGGAACGGCAGCCACTGCTGAGGCGCCGGAGCATTCGCGGCTAACGTCCCCAGCGCCGAGCCATGCAGCTGTTGCCTCGATGGGGAGAAGCGAGGAAGGTAGGGGCTCGTATCGCCGCCGCGGTGGCAGCGGTGTCCGAGCAAGTGACGTGGGCGGTGAGGGCTTTGACAACGAGAGCCGCACCAACGGCACAACGGCGCACCGGCCAAGGCGCTATCACGGTGACAGCGAGTCCACAACCCGACACAGAGTCACCGCTGGCCCCGCCACGTGCCACGCTCCGTTCCACTCACTTCACAGCGCCAGCGCGGACTCCGACTGGGTCGCGAACGACTACGCAGCTCAGCAGCGACTGCAGCGCTTCACTGGCGACGAGGGACCACTTGCCGCGCCTTCATCCATCGACACGGCTGTGACGGGGCCACCGTCTGCGCTGGCAGAGTTGGCGGTGCCTGAGGGCTCTGTCAGGCGGGGACGCGTGATGGGCTCGCAAGCTCCCGCAGCGCTGCTGCCCACCTGCGGTGCCGTGGGAGCTGAGGACTTGGACCAGAGTGACCCCACGCTATCGGTGCGGCGCGCAGAAAGCTGCACGAGCCACTTCGAGGTGCTGCTGTGCACGTCATCCGATTCGCAAACACGATACGAAACCCCGCCACACTCACCTTACACCCGGGCGCTTGGCTCATCGCTCACGAACAGAGCCGGCATCCTTTGCATGGACTCGTTTGCTTCCCTGGAGCACACCCCGCTGACGCGATCCGTGACCAGCGCAGCCGCGATGGAGGGCTCAGCGACGGAGTGCGACGCCCCTGTCATGTCAACCTTCTTTGCAGATGACCACGTAGCTGACGCGATCCCGGCGGCAGCGGCTGCGCGACAAGTGACAGGGGGGCGAGACGAAGACGTGGCCGATGACGTGCCTGCCACACAAGGCCTTGTGTTGGGGGTGGGGGAGAAGGCTAAGGTGCATGTCCGGCCTCATTACGTTGAGAGCGACAGCGGCCCCGTGCCGCATTTGTCAGTGGAACGGTCGTCGTCGCTTGGCTTGCAAAACCCCGACCAGCCGTCTTGCGCCACTCAACCAGCAGGGCGCACTTCCGGTAACGTCGGCGCGGAGGCTGCCCACCCCACCCCACCGACCTCTTCCGGGACGAGGAATGTGTTGGCCGCTTGCTCACATTGCACCCCCCTGGACAGCTGCCTCCACAGCAATTCGGTGTTCAGAGCTTGGCCTACGCACACCTGCCACGCAGCGAGCGCATCGGCGCGTCGAGGCCTTAGGGAGGCGTACGCAGGCCCATCGAACGATCTCGGCACCAGCGAGGAGCCGGGCAACAGCGATGGTGATGGGGTGGACGATAGCCTCGACGACGCACCGATGCTGTGGGATCGCCATGCACCCTACCCCGCCCCCGCCCTCTCCATTGACGGCGGCGACGTGTACTCGAGCGTGTCCTCCGCGTCAACGCCGCCGCCGCCTCCGCGGGGGCCGCTGCGCGAGCCACGGCAGCAGGTGCACCGACAGCGAGAGACTTCCCTGCTGTCCTTCTCTTCGGCACACGTGAACGATGCGGAGGACACGGTGGCGGCATTGAAGTCGACGGTTATTGCTCACGGAACAGGAGGCTGTCGAGCGGAAGCGGGGGAAGGCAGCCGCCGCCACGTGGCACCAGAGTTGTCTTCCTCGATAGTTTCGAGCAACGCGGCCTCGTCGGCGACGACCTCATCGCGGCTCCGACGTGGGCACGACCCGGGCGAGAGACAAGAGGAAAAGCACGAGTCCGATGACGTGCCGGAGACGTACACTCAGCGCTTGCAACGGTGGCAGCAGGCCCAGGATAATGATGTGCAGTCGCAGGCATTGCAGAGGGTGCTTAGCAGCGATTTCTTTGCTAGTAGGTTGTGCCCTCGCAGGGGCAGCGAAAGTACGCAGCCCTACGACGCGGAGGGGAACCACAGCAGAGGCGACACGCTGGATGGGCTCGAGCATGAGCCAAACACGATAGTGAACGACGGCGGTGGTGGTGGCGAAGACTGTGGAGACTTCGCCGCGTCGGCCCCGTCCTCGCTGCCGTCACGCGAGGGCTCCATGCAGGCCAACGCCCTGATTGGGTCCGCCGCGGCCGAGTCGCGTGAAGGTCGACCTTCTACCGCTTCGTACTCATCGACTTGCGCGACGGCGTCGGCGACGGCGGCCAAGACGCCAGAGTGTCGCGCACCAGCGTCATGGCAGCACACGCGCCTCTCCATTCCAGTGGTGCTTTCGAAGCCGCCGATAGACGCTGGAGCGAGTCGACGTCGGCGTACCAATGGACTGCACCGCAGCTCTGCCCCCCTCTTCAGTGACGGCGACTCCGCCACAGTGTCGCAGGCGGCTGGGATCTACCCGCGACGACAGCGGGCGATGACGGCGGCGGAAGCAGACAGCTTTGACGCCGACGCGGATGAGGATGAGGATGAGGATGGCGGGTACTGCAGTTACGGATACGAAAGCGACCTAGTCTACGTGTGAGGACCTCGACACCGCCGCCGCCTACGCCCGTAGTAAAGGCTGCTGCGCTCCCCAGTGAGAAGGTGGCGGTAATGTTGCATGCGCCGTGCGCTCGCACAGTTTGCGTGCCTTTGTGATCGCTTCGAGCGAAAGCGTCCCCTGCTGCCCTCCTGTTTCCCTATAAAAGTGTATTCTCTATGGGCTCGGGACATTCCCGAGCACCGCACCTTGAGCGCATGTCTTTGTGACTCTCGCGCTCCACATCATTCACTCTCCTTCACACAGTTTCGCTGTCGACAACGTGCCCTACCGCCAACATCACTGAGAAGCAACGACTACAGACGCTGAAGGGGGCAGCAGCGCGGCAACCATTCGGGAGACACGCGCCATGATGGCCGTGTCTTTGTACCTGCAAGCGCTTGGGCTGGCAGATCCCCTCCGACGCTGAAGCGAAACGCGCCACTCCGCTCGCACACGGTATACGGCTTTCTCATGCATCTTGATTGCTGTTTTTTTTTTGTGCTTGCTCTTCGACTCCCATCATGGATTAATCGCCTTCTCTTGCCCTCTTCCGGTGCACATCTCTGACGCCGCCGTCCTTGTTTTGCACCACCGCCACTACCTCCTCCCCCGGGAAGTGCACCCATGCGCACTCCGAAAGCGCATCTGCTGCTTATTGTTGACATACCAACACGTGCATGCAAGCACACAGCGACCAATACGCATCTGTGCCCCCCCCCCCCTCACCCTTGGAGGAGAGAAGGAGGTGAGCGTGTGCCGCTGAAGGAGGAAGAAGACGGGGAAAGCACGAAAAGGCGAAATAACTCACCCTACCAACGCCGCAAGACAAGATTTTTGGAGGAGGTGGGGTGAGGGGGAGGCCAAACAACCGTGAAGAAGTGCTGGTGCCTCTCTCACCAGCTTGCCCGTCAGCGGTTCTCCTTTCCCTTCTTTTCTGTCGTCTTCGCTCTTCATCCCTTCTTTTTTTTTTTTCTGTGCTTCCTGGTGACTTTGCTGCCCACCACCCCACCCCCTCCCGCACCTTGTACCTCCTCCACCCCTCAGTGGCACGACGAACCCCTCCTTTGCTTCCTTTGTTTCTTTTTGCCTGCGGCTCACAAGCACGTGCACACGCACACACACACACACACACAGCGAAAGAGAGAGGGCGCACCGTGTTTCCTCTCTCTTTCTCTCCATCATCCCCCTGCCCCCCTCCCTGCTGCTTCTATACCAACTTGCATTCATTAAAATTTTTGTTTTAGGCTTATCGTGCTAAAAGGAAACGATTCACGCATGCTTTGGTTTCGCACCGACACGCACACCTGTTTATAGCGTATTGTGCCTGACTCCGCATCCGTGTCGCCTGCAAGAGCGCGCCCCACTACACCGCACCGCGTCTCCCACGACCATGCTCTCTGCTAGCTGCAACAACGATGAGCCCTCTGCCCCGCCTGCTGGACAGGCGCCTGCGGGCCATGGGCGGCTGCATCCGGCGACGCCATCGTGCTTTTCTGCAGCGCCGGACGCTCTGCCTGTTGAGCTACAGGTGGAGACCATGTCCTCCTTATCTAGTCGCGTGTTCCTGTACGTGTGGTACGTCGTCCTGGTGGTGGCGTTGGTGGTTCAGTCCAACGTGCGCTTGCAGTGGAGCAGCCGCAATTTCTGCGGGGCGGCGGAAGAGGTGCCTGTCTACCATTTGGATGAATGGAACAGTAGTGCCTGCCTGACCTGGGAGGCGTACTGGGGGCGAGAGGTTTATCCACGGAGGCGGTCACAGGATTACTCGCAACAGCAGCAGTGGATGTCGCTAGAGGGAGCCGGCGTAGTAGCGGACACGACTCGAGCGTTGGAGAGCGGTGACTCAGCTCGTTATCGATACGTGGCGTGGCCCCCAATGGATGGGGTACTGCGCGCTAGATCTGCCTGCAGCTCCTGCAGCGGCAGTGACGCAGTCGCCCCGTCTGAGCAGTGCCTCTCTCCGCACCCACCTCCGGAGGAGAGAGAGGTGGGCAGTGCTTCGGTGCGCCAGCGCGCTGCTACGTCGTCCTCGCCGCCGGACTCCTCCTTAGAAGTCAGCAGCGCATGGGCTCCGAGTGGCTCCGCTATGCCGCCGTCGCCGTCGCTGTCGACAGGCCCGACGATGCCGCCGCTGCACCTCAAGTACAAGCTGCGTTGGACGGCACAAGCTCTGAGCGGCGTGCTGGATCACCAGCTCAATCGATTCCTGCACGTCTTCATTAGCCTTGCCTCGCCTTTGGCCATAGAAACGGAAATGTCGTCTGCCAGTGCGACCTGGGGTAGCTCTGTGAAGCACTCGCTCTGGGGTGTGTCACAGCGAGTCTACGAGGTCCTTGTAGCACTGGAGGAGACGTCGCTCGCTCCATGTGAAAACAACTCGGAAAGCAGCAGCGGGGGAGGCTGGGGCAGTGACGGTGACAGCAGTAGCATGAGCGACCAGCCAAAGTACGTGTACACGTATCGCGCAAGCGTAACCTGCTGGCGTGATGCTCCGCGCTGCAGCAACATCGTGCTCCCCTCCAGCGTAGTGATCCCAGCCAACCACAGCCAGCTTACCTTGACACTGATCGACGTGGACGCTGAGCTGGCGGAGGCGTCACTGCGCAGCTTCATGGTTGGCCACGGTGATGACGATGACCTGGATGCGGTACCGACGTCGCGCCTCCTCGCATGCGAGGGAGCTCTTGCAGGCGCAGTCGACTCACCCTGCACGCATCAAGGGCGAGCAGCGCGACGCATTCCTCTAGCATCGAACGCGACACCGAGGCCGGCTCCTTCGAGTGCGGTAGGGGTCATGTATCAACGCTCGCAGTACACGATCGGTACGCTGGTGTTTCGCTACCTTTTCCTCCTCGTGACTCTTGTCTCGATGTTCCGCTTCCTCTACAGCAGTCGGCAGGCGCACTGCATGCGGTTTGAGCAGAAATGGACCTTGGCGGCTCAAATCGGGCTCATCTTCTACCTCAATCCCGTCTACTGGTGGTGCATCTACGCCGGCGAGGGCACGCGAAGGGGCAGTGCGAACGGCATTGGAGGCGCGAACCACGGGACGCCAACGACACTGCCTGCGCTTGCCCGTTTTCTTTTACAACTGCGGCGGCTCCTCCTCTACTATGTTGAGTTCCACGTTCCGACGCACTTTGCGGCGCTCATCGTGTGCTATGTATGGAGCATCATCGCCGGCTCGTTTCGCTGGCGCGTGTCCACCAACGATGCTGCTGCGGTGGAATCCAAGCACGCGCTTCACCCTCCTGTGCGGCAGACGCGCACGTCAAACTCCGCGTCTGCCGCACAGGAGGGTTATCCGCAGCCGTCGGCTAGGTCATCTCACGAGTCTGCTGCCGATCGCTCGGCTGAGGCAAGTGCGCAGGCGGTGCCGAGCTCAAAGGTGGCGCGTTTCCGTGCGCGAGTCTTGTTGCTTTCGTTTCTTGCCCTCGTCACGAGTCTCGACGTGGCCAAGTGCTGCTTGGAGGAGAAGGGCGTCGGTGGTAACGAGCTGACATGCAAGAGCCCGATGTGCCTGCTTGTTGCCAAGGGCATTGGCTATCTTCTTCTGTGCGGGATCTTGTCAAGCGGGGTGGGGCTCTACTGGCTGCGCCGCAACCTCGCCCGCCACCCGTACCTCTCCACCCGTCCCCAGCAGCTTGCCTGCCGCATTATGATCTTCATGTACTTCACGGGTGGCATCTACAGCGTTGCCCAGGTAGCCCTGCTGGACGCCCTCTACGCACAGCTGCTGGGGGTAATCTACTACCAGCCCCTCGTCCAGCTCCCTCATCTGCTGGTGCTGACGAGTTTGGTGAACCACATGACGTACGTGTACACGACAACGCAGTCGTCGCTACAGATCCCGCTGCGGCCGAGCGATCCACGCTGGAAGCGCGTCGGCTGGTCGTCGCGGTGGTACCGCTGGCTGAACTCGCACGGCGGAAGCCTGTACGTCTTCTTGAGCGAGGCGGAGGAGCGGCTGTTTTACGACGTGCAGGTGACCTATCAGCTGGCGAAGTGCGCGTGCAAGCTGGAGAGGGGGCAGAGGAGGAGCAAACAGAGCGCCGGACCGCCGAAGGCGAGGGCGGGGGAAAGGGCAGAGGCTGGCGGCGAGGGCGACGGCGGTCAACATCGGCGTCGACCTTCACTGACGCAGAGCAGGCGGGACATCAACGAAGCTGGTGTCGAGGGCCTCGAGGGTGGCAACCATTTTACGCCACCGCTCCTGCTACCAGTCGACGCTTCCGCTTCCGCCGCTGCCGTTGCCACGGCTGCCCCTTCCACGGTAGGCAGAGAGGCAGCCGAGGATGCAGGGTTCGCCGATCCACCATCGCGCGAAGAGAGCGGCTGGTTGCCGCCTTTGGACATGGCAGGTCGACGCCGTACGCTGTCCACCATCACCACCCACCCGTCTACCTCCTCTTCAAGTCGAACGGCCCACGCTGACAACGGCGACAGCGACGAGAAGATCAGGACGCACGACAGCTCGAGCTTGCCAGACCTGGGCAGGTCTCTCGGCTATGAGGACGAGCCACGCGCACTAACGGCGTCGTGCAACCCCACAGACACGATGCCTGGCGGCGGACTGGAAGTTGTCGGCACGCCTGCCTTGCCACAGCCCTTGTCGGCTTCGGACGCCGACGACGCAGCGGCCGGTTGCAGCTTTCTTCTTTCGCACAGCGGAGAGGATCCGCGTTACGCGTCGAGCCGCGTCGCCGGCCGTATGCCGGACGCACGGCATGGTGCCGAGAGCAGGCTGGTGGACGGCACAGCGACGTTCCTCGACTTTCTTGCCGAAACGAGCGTCGACCGGCCAATGCGTGTGCGGCTGCGGCAACGAGCGCGGCAGAGCCTCGTATTCTTCAACTTGGAGACCGCAATCGACTGCCTGAATTTGTCGCGGGAGGCGTACGCGGTTCAGGAGAGCCGCGGCGACGAGTTTATCTGCACAGGCATCCAGGTAAACGCGGCAGAGGTACCGAGGGCGGCGCTGGGGTTTGTGGAGCGCGTCGCCATGGCGCTGCTCGGCTTGTGCTTCAAGCCATCTCCAGACGTTTGCCATGCCCTCGATGACAGCGCCGAAGAGGACGCGGCGGCGGCCATCTCATTCACGTCGGGGGATGATAGGACGCCACTCTTGGATGAACACCGCGCATTTCGATCCCGATCCTCCGTACGTGCGCCACGTGGCGCAGAGGCTGCGTCATCGGCGACACGGGCGGCTCAGGCTGATCTGGCGATGGCGGCAGTGCTTCCTCACTGCGGCAGCAGCAGCGCTAGAAGCGGGAGCTGTCAGCTCCTTTTTCGGAAACCAGCCCCTGCGGCTTCTGCAACATCGCCTTGTGTTGGCGGGACCTCGTCACCGCCAGGTGCTGCCGCAGCCGGCGCATCCTCCTCTTCTTCCTCTCTTTCCAAGAGGATTGGGTCGTTCCCGACGAGCGCCTCGGCAGCGACCGCCAACACCGGCGCCGATGCTGCGCGACTGCCACACATGAACGTGGAGCAGTACGGCTACCATCGTGTCGCTGTCCTGGAGACGCGTGGGGTCCAGGTGGTGGTGGTGCGCATGGACACGTCAGGCTCCTGCCCGGTGCACGTCGGCAAGGTGCCGCGCCTCGTCATCGCCTTCCGCGGTACCGACAACGTGGCGAACGTGATGGAGGACATACGGTTCCGGCAGCGCACGTGGAAGGAGATGGAGACGCCGACGCTGTCGGGCCGGGCGTCTGTGCACAGCGGGTTCCTAGAACTGTGGATGTCGCTGAAGGAGCGGGTGATTGACGTGGTGCTGAGGGAGCTGCGCCGCCAGTGTCCACCGCTCGAGGAGTCAAACGCCGAGGTCTCCGCTGCTGGCACGACAGGCCACGCAGGGGAGGGTGCGAGTACCGCGGCCGGCTGCTCACCGTCGCGGGCGGGCCACGACATGTTTCATACTACTGTGCCATTCTCTGATATCTGGACGTTGCGACGCAACAGCGGCGGCAGGGGCTGCGCTGACACTCGCGAGGGTGTCTTTGGCAGTGAGCAAGGCGGTTCCGAGGGCTTCATGCGTGTCTATGTGACCGGTCACAGTCTTGGTGGTGCGCTGGCGTCTCTGTGCGCCTACACGCTGCGCCGCATGCTGCTGCTCATCCAATACCCGGAACCGGATCTCGTCGTCTACACGTTCGGCCAGCCTCGCATCGGTAACTTCGTCTTCAAGCAGTACTACAACCGCGCCGTGCCGTGCACCTTCCGCGTTGTGAACGAGAGCGACGCTGTTTCCGGCTTCAACTTCTTCGGCGGCCACCACGTTGGCATCCAGGTGAACATTGACCGCCACGGCAACTACATCTGCAAGCCCATGTACATTGAGCGCATGCTCCGGCCCACGCGCGGGCGTGGATTCGCTCTCGCGAACCACACCATCTCGGCCTACGCGAGTTCACTAAATGCGATGGCCAACGTTTGCACACACGGCGCATGCCCTTTGCGGTGTCGCCAGCCCTACATGGGCGAGATCGTGTCGGTGAGCAGCACCAACAGCGAGGAAGACACCCGCAATGTGGAGACGGCCGGGGAGGAGGACTAGCAACTTGCACGGTTGACCCTGCGCTTCCTGCAACGAGAGGCGCGGGAGGGAGGCCGACGACGCGTCGAGTTGAACAGAAGGAAGACACCGTGAAGGAGGGAGGAGGGTGTGTAGGCAGGGGACCCGTCGCTGGAGTCTTGGGGCTATCCTTCTCGTTCTACCGACCAACTCTGTCGTCGCTCTCATCGCGTGCGTTGCTGTGCGAGGTTTGGACCTCTCCGTGCACGTTGCGCTTTTGGATCCTCTGCCGCGCTCCCCCCCAACCGCAGGTGCACGTGCCTCTTGCCTTTTTGTTGCGCAACACTCTCCCCACCCGAGTGTCGTGGAGGACATGCTCGTCATGCACTCGGTGCCATCGGCTGACCCAGCGAGAATAAACGTAGCCAACAGACCACAGGAAAACGTGAAAACGAAAGCAAAAGGGGTGGGCGCGCGTGACAGAGGCAACGGGGCATGTGCGCACACGCCGCGCGGCTCTGCTTTAACAGGCGCTACTCCGTCTCCTTTCTCTGCGGCAGGGAATCTTCGCAGCTTCGGTGATGAACTCGCCCCTTGCCTCTCTCAAGGGAACGTGCCTCGACGACTGTACGAGGCGGAGGGGGGGGGGGAAGGAAGCGCTTGCTCTCCTCGCGTCATTTCCCCTTGACGGTCGGCGTAGTTCTTTCACAATAACGGGCATGACACGCTGACCCCAGCACTGCTTATGCCCTCCTCCCATCGCTGTCTTTTTCTCTGCGACGTCTCTGTCGCTCTCACTTGCAATGCCCCTTCTCCTCCTCTTCTCCAACCATCCTCGTTTCTTCACGCACATGTCCCCCACCACATGCACGCGTGCAAATCACACGCATACATCCTGCACACCGACCCTCACCTACAGGCTACAAAACATATATCGCGCGCTCTCTCTTTATCTCCCCCACCCGTATTATTACAGTCGCGAGACATCAAAAAAAACAACAACAAATAAACAGCACGAGCGGATTGAAACCCGCGTTGTTGCTGGTTGTTGGCTGCATTGTTGCTGTGCGCTTCTTACCTCTTCCGTCCCTTCCCGCCCCCTCTTCCTCTCTTCGTCACGTCGGCTTCTTCACTTCCGCTTTTTTCTTTTTTTTTTTCGTGTCTGTCTTCTCTGTGTGTGTGCTCTCTTTTTCCTTTTGAATATTACTACTGCCGGGTCGTCACGCGCATCACTCGCCGTCGTTGTCCTTCGCTTCCCCGTGTGCTGCCGGGGCTTTGTGCCGGATTTTTTTACTTTCTCGACTCCCCCCTCCCCCTCTCTATATCCTCCCGTCATTTCGTGTGCTGTAGTCTCGCTTCGCTTTTGGGCCGTCCACTCGAGAGTTGTGTAGTGTAGCAGAGCGACAGGACGACGAACGGAAAAAAAAGGAGGGCCGAAACACGAAGAGTCAGCCCACTACTCTGCCCGGTGCACCTGCCGCGCCGCGCCCCTCCTGCTTCTCCGCTTCTCACCACATTAGACTTTGGCGACGAAACGAGTGCGGCTAAGTCCCACCGACGCGAAGGCGACTCGAAAGGGCGCCGGCGCTGCCCAACGCCTCATTTTTATTGTTCCGTGCGAATCTTTTCAATTCCAACCGTTGTTGTTTTCGCTGAGCGTTTTCGGTACGCGCTCTCTCTCTCTCTCTCTCTCCATTGGCCAGTCGGCGAACAGGCGTACAACGGAAGTGCAAACAACAACAACAACAACAACAACAACGACCACCACCACCACCACCACCACCACAACGGGAAAAACGATTCAGCACCACATCATACAAGGACATTCAGAGAGACGCGCAGTATCCTCCCTCCCTCTCTTTCTCTCGTCTATTTCCTCGTTACGGTGTCCCTTCCCTCGCACGTGCCGTCTTGAAGCTCTCTGCGCGCTTTCTTTGTCGTGCTTTCTTTTCTTTTTTCGTTCGCGTGCAGTGGCCTGCTCCTCTTGTCTCCCGTGGACGTGTTTGCTTGCTGGGTTTTGCCGCCTCATCGAGCATCCAAAGAGGGAAAAGAACGAAACAGACCCAGCTGGGCATCCACGCGTACCCACACACGCACCAGCGGCGAACAGGAAGCAAGCTCGTTCATCTCTTCCTCTTTCTCTCGTGTGCATGCGAGAAGCGGTGAAAACAACACGGGCAAACACGCGAAACGGAGAACCCACGCTTTCTCGGTTCTAGTAGAGACGATACAAGTCTTACGCGCCTCTCCCTCTTTCTCTCTGGCTCACACACACACACACACACACACCGTCTCCGGCCCATCTTTGTTTTTCTTCTGCATCCTTCCCTTGAACTTTCCCGTATCCCCCCTTCTCTCTTTCTGTCATCATGACGACGCAGCAGCCAGAATGGACGCAGGCGGCGTCGGACTTGATGGCTCGCACGGCGGCACTGGCACGCAAGAAGGCAAACGGCTACCTCGACCCCGTGCATCTCGCCTACGTCATGTTTGAGGATGAAAACAGTCTTGCCTCTCGTGTCGTGCGCAAGCTCGGTGCCGCCTCAGTGAAGGACGGACTGGAGGCGCGTGTCGACGCGATTCCTACGCAGATGCCGGCGCCCACGCAGCCGCGGCCCAACTCGGACATGATGCGTGTCATGAACACGGCGGAGCAGGAGCGTGTTGCCCTCGGTGACACCCTCATGGCCGCTGACCACTTCCTCCTGGCCCTGCACGAGAGCAAGGAGGTTGGAAGAATCCTGGATGCTGCAGGGGCTGGCAGGAAGGCGATTCGCGCCACGCTGCTCGAGATGCGCAAGGGGAAAAAGATAACCTCCGACTTCCAAGACGACAACTACGAGTCGCTGAACAAGTACGCAGTTGATCTCTGCAAGCAGGCGGAGGATGGCAAGCTGGACCCGGTTATTGGTCGCGCAGACGAGATTCTGCGCACTATCCGCGTGCTGTCACGCCGCACCAAGAACAACCCGGTGCTTATCGGGGAGCCTGGAGTGGGTAAGACCGCGATTGTGGAGGGCATTGCGCAGCAGGTGGTGCGAGGCGACGTGCCGGACACCCTCTCCGGTATTCGCATCTTCTCACTGGACATGGGCGCGCTGATCGCCGGCGCCAAGTACCGCGGCGAGTTCGAGGAGCGCCTGAAGGCCGTGCTGAATGAGGTGAAGGAAAGCGACAATAAGATCATCCTCTTCATTGACGAGATCCACCTCGTGCTCGGCGCCGGCAAGTCCGACGGCGCGATGGACGCCGCGAATCTGCTGAAGCCGCTGCTGGCCCGTGGCGAGCTGCGCACGATCGGTGCCACAACGCTCGAGGAGTACCGCCAGTACGTGGAGAAGGACGCCGCCTTCGAGCGCCGCTTCATGCCAGTGCAGGTGAATGAGCCGTCAGTCGAGGAGTGCACGAGCATCCTGCGTGGGCTGAAAGACCGCTATGAGCAGCACCACGGTGTGCAGATCACGGACAAGGCCGTTGTGGTGGCGGCGCAGTTGGCTGGCCGCTACATTACGAACCGCTTCCTGCCGGATAAGGCGATTGACCTCATTGATGAAGCGTGCGCCAACGTGCGCGTGACGCTGTCGTCGCGGCCGGCCGAAATCGACGCCCTCGAGCGCAAGAAGCGCCAGCTGGAGATCGAGGAGAAGGCGCTGCAGCGCGACAAGGACGCATCGGCCAAGGAGCGGCTGAAAGCCGTGAAGGCGGAGATTCAGAAGGTGGAGGAGAAACTTGGCCCACTTCTTGCCAAGTACGAGCAGGAGCGTGGCCGTATCGACGAGCTGCAGGCAACGCAGGCAAAGCTGGACGAGAAGAAGGTGAAGCTGGAGCGGGCGGAGCGGATGCGTGACATGGAGACGGCAGCAGACCTCAAATACAACGTCATCCCGATCCTCCAGGACAGGATCCGATCCCTCAAGGAGGCGATCGAGAAGCAGAAGGCGACGATGCTGCAGGGCACCGTGACCGAGACGGACATCGCCACCGTTGTGTCGCGCTGGACCAATATCCCGGTGACAAAGCTGAGCCAGACCGAACGCGAGCGCCTGCTGCACCTGGCCGACCAACTGCACCTCCGTGTGAAGGGCCAGGATGAGGCGGTGAGCCGTGTCGCGGAGGCCATTCTGCGCTCACGTGCCGGCCTGGCCCGCTCGGACCGGCCCACCGGCTCTTTCCTGTTTCTCGGTCCCACCGGCGTGGGCAAGACAGAGCTATCCAAGGCCGTTGCCTCAGAGCTCTTCGACGACGCCAAGTACATGGTGCGACTGGACATGAGCGAGTACATGGAGCAGCACTCTGTGGCGCGGCTGATCGGCGCCCCGCCGGGGTACGTCGGCCACGAAGAAGGTGGCCAGCTGACGGAGCCGGTGCGCCGTCGCCCATACACGGTGGTGCTGCTGGATGAGGTGGAGAAGGCGCACCCAAACGTTTTCAACGTACTGCTGCAGGTGCTCGACGACGGGCGGTTGACTGACTCGCACGGCCGAACCGTGAATTTCTGCAACACGATCATCATCATGACATCCAACTTGGGTGCCCAGTATCTGCAGAAGATGGACACCTCACCGAAGGCCTACGAGGTGGCACAGGCACAGGTGATGGGCGAGGTAAGGAAGTTCTTTCGCCCGGAGTTCATCAACCGACTGGATGACATCATCCTCTTCCGCTCTCTGGGCTTAAAGGAGATGACCGGCATCATCGACCTCATCACAGAGGAGCTCAATGGCCGCCTCAAGGACCAGTCCATCCGGGTCTCCCTCACAGAAGAGGCTAAGCAGTACGTATTGGAGTCCGCCTTCGACGCGGATATGGGCGCTCGCCCGCTACGGCGCTGGGTTGAGAAGAACATCACAACAGAGCTCAGCCGCATGATCATCTCGCAAGAGCTGTCGCCGAACAGCACGGTGAAAGTGACTCTCAGCAGCAATCATAAAAAGCTCTCTTTCTCGGTGAAGCGGACGGCGGCGCAGACATGAATCGCGGCGGCGGCTGCGGACTCGGACAGCGCGGATGCTGAGAACGGCGCCGAAAGCCGGTCCGCTCCCGCCAATGGACATGGAGAGGCAAAGCGAAGACGAGCTGAGTAGCGGCAGGCATGACCGGTGCCGCCGCTGCCGCTGTTTTTTCTTTTCGTTCTGTGGTGAGCACTACCAGCGTTTCAGCTCTCTGCTCCCACTGCCTCAGAACAGTACAGCGCCCTACCCACCTGCGCTGACGAGGTTTCTGCTTCTGCAGTTCTTGGCTACCTATGCGCGCGTTGGCGTTCTTCTGGCGACATCGCGTCTGTTGAGCTTCTTTTCCTTTTCGTTGTATGCACGTCTGCGTTGCGTGCGCCTCTTCATGGCCCCTCCGTGATCGCGGAATTTTTTTTATTGGCTTTGTTATTATTGAGTGTGTGGGTGTGAAGTGTCCGTCCCTGCCCTCCATGGCCGCCAACTCCCTTCCTTCCCTCTCTCTATCTCCCTCTCGCTTTCCCACTCGTCCCCTCAGTCCGCTTCGTTTTGTGTTCTCGTTTTCTCGCTCTTTCTTGAGGCCTCCCTCACGGAAGCGCAGCTGGGAGTGCGCATGTGTGGGCAGGCGATCCATTCCTCTTTTCGCGTGCGTGCTGGAGAGAGGAGAGGCGCTGAGGATGGCGCGCCCCCTGCAGAGGCAATCAGCTCAAAACGCGGAAACATCGAAGCGAGAACAGCAAGGCCAAACACACACACACACACACACACACACACACACACACACACACATAAACGCGCCACGAATGCGCGTTGCGGCGGCCGCCGCTGTCCTCTTCCCCAGCCGTCCATCCTGTGCATACTCGACGCACCTTTTCCTTTGCGTTCCCGCCCTCCTGATCAGGTGTGCGTGCGTGTCTGGGATGGTGCATCCGTTTTGTAAACTCTGCTGACCGCCGGAGAAGAGGTGGGCGTGCGTGTGCAGGCACCGGGGAGGTGCTGCACTGCTGCTCTCGTGGATGCGGGTGTTTTCTTCGTTTTCTGTGCCGTTTTGATGTTGTTGCTATTTCCTCCCCTACTCCCATACCCACTTCTCAAGATTTGCGGTGACCTTTCTTTTATGGTGCTCTGCTGATGCGGCTCATCAGCAGTGGCACACACTCATGCTGTGGCGCATTGCTGGGGTGCCGCGCCTTTTTCGCCTTGCTACTTTTTTTCCTCCCTCTTGGATCTCTTGCCATGATGACAGCGAGGGGAGGAGGGGGGATGCCTCAGCGCATGGTATCGTGGGGTGCCGCACTCCCACGCTCTGCGGGGAAGCTAAGCAAGCCTCCCCCCCTCCCCCTTATCCCTTGCCGAATGCCGATCCGCCTCTGGTGGTGACAGGATCAAGGGCCATGCGTCATGGAGTAGTGAGAGCGATGTGTCGTTACTGACGTCGGCGGTCAGGTCGTGGATGGCGCTGCGTCGGGGCGACCTGCGGCAGTGGACAGACGTGTGCCGCTTATAGGATTGCCAGAGTGGGGTTCAAGCCTTGTATTGTGCCAGAATGGACACACTGACAAGAGACAGCAACAACCAAAAGAAGAAAGACACCTTCAATGTGCGATATTCAAGCCTGCTGTGGCGGCGCCGTCGTGCGAGAGTGCCGTACAGCCACTAGCGCTTTTCGTTGACTGTTCCCACTCCTCTGTTCTCATGGGGAGACGTTTCGCAATTCCCCCCTCTCAGCCTGCCTCTGTGAGGGAGACGGCGTCATATTGTTAGTGGCGTTCATGACGACGCGTCTGTCGCACTGGTGTCTTCGAGCCGCCCTCAACCTCGCCCTCTTCTTGGCTTTCCGTTGTGTCTTTACCTATCCCTTTTTGTTTTCCGCCCACACCCAATGCTAGAAAGCCGACTTTCTCCCTCCTCTTCTTTTCGTGTGTACTTGGCTCCTTGCCAGGCGCCTCTCCATGTGTGGCGCTGATGATCATGCGGATGGACAGCAGCTACGGAGTGGGGGGCTGCGTGATGGTGCGCGAGAGCTCGACGACGATAATGAGCACCAACACGTAACTACCCCCCGTCTGTCACGCACAGACACGCGTAGGCGTGCGAACAAACGAAGACCAAAGAACGAGATGAGAGCGTCAGGAGAAAAGGCGGAGGCCGGAATGGCCAAAGTCCCCTTCATCGGCGCATACGTTGCTTTCAGTGAAATGCGTTCCCGACAGAGCACTCGGCTGCGGCTGAAGGTCGGGCAGATCCACTGCCTACACAATCGCATGTGCGCTCTGGGCGTTTCCATGGCCTTTGCTGTCGTTGGTCAATGACTGCGCGCCGCTCTTGCGCTGCTATCACTCCACCTCTCTCTCCTCACTTCCTTTCGTCTACGCTGCGTATTACGGGTCTTTGCGTTCGTCTCTATCAACCTCCCCCTTTCTACCCTTCCGTTGCACCGCCCGCTGCATCGCACCGGAGTAGCGGCCACCAGTGAGGTGGAGTACATAGAGAGAGACGTATACCTCAGTGGCCATCGTCCCCTGCTGCCTCCGCGACAGACGCGGCCGCTTCCGCCCTCGAGCAGGACGCTGGGCGCGGCTCTCTTGGATCAAGGCATGCGGTCCACCCATGTGCGTGTGTCGCCGATGGCGCGGCATGCGTGCGAGGGAGGGACGAGCAAGGGCAAGAGGGGCCTGTTAGATGCATGGTCCGATGCGACGGCAGACTGCTCGTCCTGGACGGCTCGGGTGTAGCCGCCGTGCGACAGGGGCGTGCGAGCTGTGGTCGAATGCTTGTCTTTGCCGGCTTGCCCGTGGCAGAGGGGCGGGGTGAAAATAGAAAAAAAATCTTTTCGTTGCATGCCGACTGCTCAGCTTGCCGCCTCCATCAGCTCGCTCGCGAAGCGCTGACCTCCCTTCCTCTCCAACCTTCCTTCACATACCCTCCTTCTCTCTCCCTTCTCTCCTTCAGTTTTCGGCCACCGCTGGCCGCCCCTCTGCTGTTTCGGTGGCGATCACTCTTGCTGCCCTCTCGCCTCGCGTCGAGGGCTAGTCTGTACGAAATTTCTTCGTCGTCGTGGTTATACCCCCTCCATTGGTTGCGAGAAGCGCTGACGAGGAAGGTGGATTGCGCGCCCCTGAGTGTTTCCGTGCGTGAGTGTAGACCTGTGGGAGCGCCAGCGTGTCCTGTGGCCGCGCGCTCCCCTTCCCTTTCTCCGATTCACTCTCGCCTTCTTTTTACTGCCTTTTTTTTTGTTTCGCTTCTGCCCATGTGCACACACCCTTTGTGATCCGTTGTGCAACCGGTGCTCCTCCCCTCTTCCCCTTTTTCCATGAAGAGCCACACGAGAGGGGAGCTTCTTGACAGGAGCTCGACGTAGACAGCTGCGGCGCTTGATACAGCTGCTATGGGGGCTCTTTCTTTTTCGCTGAACCGCCTCTTACACACCCCCTCTGCGCCTCTGCTGCTGATCGACACACCCTTCTGTCAAGAGCCTTCTTCTTGTCTTTCTCCTCGACATAGTTGCCTCCCTCCTCGTGGCTCTCACGCAGCTCGACTGAGGTGTGGAGTGATTGTCATTGAACCGAACTTCAGAGCCCTAGTACACGCGCGCTTGCCGCTCTCTCACTTCTCCGGGCCACTGCCTTCTACCGAAGTCCCTCGCTCTCCAGAGTAGCAAGAGAGACAGACTCAATATGCCCTCCGTAAGTCTGAGCAGTGGCGATGCTGCTGCAAATTTAGCATCAACGCAGTCCCCCTTCGCAAGGAGACAAAATGCCTCTCTCTCATCTCACGGCAGCGCTGAGGGCAGCGGCGATGGCAGGCGATTAGCTCGCGAGTCAGCGGCGCCGCCGCCGCAGCAACGCGCACCGAAGCCCTCCGCGCCGATCTCAAAGGGCGAATTCGTGCAGAAGGCGCGGGAGAGGGTGGACGCGTCCGCCAAGGCGCGCGGAAGCCGCCCGTCTTATAGGGAGCGTCAGCCCGAGGAAAAGTCTCGCAAGCGCCGGAAACAGCAGGCAGACAAGGAGCATAGGCAGGAGGTGGCGCTGCGGCAGTCATCGGCGCATCGCCGTCGCGCCATCCCAACCGCGCCGCACCGGCAGATTTTCCTCGTTGGCGACTACTACTGCGGCGCAGGTGTGCTTGGCGCGCAGGGGCACGAGAGCTTCTTCGCTGCGTATTCGAGCGGCGGCGGCGGCGGCTTTGGCAATGCCCGCGGCGTTGATGGAGGGACGACGTATGCGGGTGCTTCAGCCACGGTGCTGTCCAACCGCGCCGGCACCGGCATGTCTGCCCCGAAAGGCGTGTCGCTTCACGCCTCCCCTCCTGTCCCGTCCGGCGTCCAGCCCTTCACCAACTCCTTGGGTATTCGCAACATGCAGACAGGCTCGCCATCGCACAGTCCGATGGCACAGTCGTCCACTAACACTGCTGCTTTTGCAAACTCCCATCGCAGCCATCGCAAGCGCAGGGGCCCCGAGAAGCTGCGTGTGATGCAGCGCTTCTACGAGCCGGTGGAGCTGCAGGTGGAGTCCATCTCAGCCTTTGCGATGCGGCTCACCCTTGTGCTGTGGCACGCGTGCCTTATCGCGGCTCTCGTCGTTGAAGTCATTCCGAAGGTGCAATGGTCGATGGTAAACATCTGTGGCGCAGCTTACGGCGTAGATCTGCGGCACATGGACAAGTGGACGAGCCCCTGCGTGACCTCTCCGCCGACGTTAGCGGCTAACGGCACCCTCACGACACCAGCGCCGGTGTCGCTTAGGTGGGGCGGCTCGAACTTGACCCATCAGCATAGCAGTATGGTGCGCTACCGGCGCGTGGCCTTTAGTCTACCTCCGCCAACTGACCAGGCAAGTATAGTGCAGGTGTACAACGTCGTCGCCGAGAATCGCATATCGGGCAACGGAGTCGAGCGGGTCTCGGAGTACCCCTTGTCGATTCGCTGCGACAGGACGAAGACTCGGTGTGATGTGGCGCGTGTGCCGGAGCTCTTGCTTGGCAACACGCCCACGTTTGCGGGCGAGTTCAGCTTTACCCTGACCTTGATGCCGGAATCGCTGGCGGCCGGGGCGGCCGGTGGCTCCGTCGGCATTGCCTATCAACGCTCTGCCTACACGGTTGCCACGGTTGTGTGGCGCTACGCGCTGATGGTCTTTTCCCTGATACACACGCTACGATTTGTCGCGTACTGCAAGTACACGAGCACCCTGTACGAGCAGAGCTGGACGCTTGTCCTTCAGGTGGCGCTGCTGTGGTACATGAACCCGCTGTTCGCGCTGAACATCACGAGCTGGCCCTTATCCTCCATGCTAGCCTTCATGGAGTACCGCATCCCCACCTACTTCATGGCGGTGTCGATTGCGTACATGCTCTCTGTCATGACCGCCTCGATGATGTGGGCCCGCCCCCTCGAAGCGAAGCCGAACGACGGCGCCTTCGCCAAGCTCAAGGCCTTCCTCGCGCGAAGCCGAAACGTGTGCGACCCACCCATGTGGACCAAGATCCTCATCTCTGTCTACACGCTCAGCATCTGTGTGCTGGACATTGTGGATGCGGGCGTGAACAAGTACATGTGGCAGCTCACCTCCAACAGCGAGGTGCGGTTCAAGCGGCTCTACTGGTTCGTCATAATTCTACAGATTGCTGGCGGTCTCGTCTGCCTGTTGCTCCTCTTCTACCTACGCAGCTACCTCGGGAAAAAGCCGTACTTGGAAAGCCGTCCGCAGCAGCTTGCCTGTCGCGTGTTCTTGATGGTCTTCCTGTCCGCCATTGCTTACTGCGTGATTCACTGTCTCGTTTTCTTTTTGCTCTACAACCGCGGCTACCCGGCGCTGGCCTCGCAGCAGCCGTTGCTGCAGCTTCCGATGTTGATGGTCGCGAGCTTCTTTGTGAATACCATGACGCTCGTCTACACCTCGCAGAGCCGCGACGAGAACGTACCCGTCAACCCGAGGGACCCGCGTTGGAAACACATGGTGTGGCCCGACACGTGGTACCGCTGGTTGGCGCGGCACGGCGGCAGCCAGTACATCTTTGTCACCGAGCAGGAGGAGACGCGGTTTTACCGTCTTCAGTTTCAATTTCGACGGCGGCAGTACATGGCGAAGCAGAAACGGCTTCAGAACGCGGGCGGAGCGGTGGCGAGCTTCGTACCCACTTTGGCCGGCTCCATCGCCACCGCCACGCCGTGGGAGCGCACGCAGAACGCAATGCCGTCCGACCTGTTGGCCCCCATGCGTGAAATGCAGGGTGACGGCTGCCGTGCGACGACCTCTCTGCAGCGCGACGGCGGCGCTCTCATGTCGTGGCGCACCGACGTATGCGCGTCGCCGCAGCCGAGCCGCCTGGTGAGCGCGACAGACACGGACGACGACGCCGATGACGGCGGCAGCCAGCGCCATGAGGAGTCACCGGTTGTGCGGGACAAGGGCCGTGGCACCATCAGCCCCGCGCGCTGCGATGGTCGTTCGGGTGCGCCGGCCGCACGAGGAGCAAGCCACCCGGCCATGGAGTCGAGTCCGTTGCGACGCTTCGACGGTGACAGTGGCGCTGATGCTGCGGCCACCACACTCGACATGCGGAGCAGTGGCTTTTGGCGGGGCCATAGTCATGTAGACTCGAATGGCTTGATGCCGGTGAGCGTGGCGGCACGCCACATCATTAACATGGATCGCTTTAGCACCTACTTTCTAGCGGACGGCGACGGCACCGCTGGTGGTGGCGGAGGCGTAGCGGAGTCGTACGCCGGCGTCAGGCGCGATAGGTCATTGGCAGGGGACGCGTACGCTATTGAAGGCCCCGCGCGATGGCGGTCCCGGATGCGGCAGAACGCATCTGCCGCGCGAGGTCTTGACGGCAGAGACGGCAGTGCTACGTTTTGTAGGCTCTCGCAGGGCCGGGCAGCATTGTCGGAGAATGCCTTGGCGCACACGTACAGTGGTTTTGACCGCCACAGCGGCTGTGCTTCGTCACTGGCGCCGTTGAAGCTCGCTGGCTGGTGTCAGCACCACGCACGCTCCCGCTCGGATGGGAACGCACCCACTAGCTCGTGGGGAGATGCGGACGCGGAGTCCGCCAGGCGCAGCTGCAAGACAGCCTCACGGCATGGCACGCTTCCACTGGCGCCGCGGTCACGCTACCGAGATCCCTCCGCCGGTGCAGGCGTGGCAGGGGACACTGAGACACCCATGGTAGCCTTCTCGAGAGCGTTGCAGGCGGCAGCTGCGACGTCGGCGGAGTCTTCCACCTCGGTGTTGCTGCACACCGAGGTGGGCGAGGAGTGTCACAAAGATGACAAGCGGCGACGAAGCGAAAGCGAAGTCGCCTTAAGCACCAACAAGGACACCTTCGTGCGCCAGCGCGATCCTCTGCCGTGCGCGACGCTTCCGATGCAGGCGCCGACTGCAGACGCATCCGATGCCAACGATGGAGGCAATCTCAAAGGGACGCCGCTTGTGAGGAAGGACGACCCTCCCACTGTGTCGTGCATTTCATTACTGTTGACGACAGACGCGTCTTGCGTTGCGCCAGCGAGCGACGGTGTTGATGCCAATGCGCAACAGGCCTCTTTACACGGCGGCACAGGAAGTCATCTGCGCATATCGCGCTCCAGAGACGGCGACGCGCTATTCGACCTCTCTTTGTGCACCTCGGGCGACAGCGATGATGTCAGCAGCAGCGACCGCGCGCGTGGCGGCACTCGCTCTTTGATGCGCACCCTGGTTCTGGCGCGGGAGCGCTTGGGAGCGCTGATTGGGACGGCGGAGCGGAACCTGGTGGAGCGGCCGGTTCGCGGATTGGAGCGGCTCGAGACGCACATCTTCGACGCAGCGTATCGGCCTTTTCAGGCAATCCAGTACCTGCCCTTTTTCAACCTCGAGACTTCCATCGACTGCTTTAACATCTCCTGGGAGGCCTACGGTGTGGAGGAGAGCACTGGCGGCCAGGCGATCGAGACGGGCATTCAGATGACGCCGCAGAGCGTTCCTCGCGCTGTGGCCAACGCAATCAAAAATCGGCTCTGCGGCTGCTGCCCAGCGGAGGAAGACACGGGTGGCGACGGCGCCGAAGATGACAGCGAAAGCGAGGCGGAGCAGACAGTCGTGGGCGCGCGGGAAGTCGCGGGCCCAATTGGCGGCGCTACCGACGGGACTGCAGCAGTCGCGTCCGCCATCGGCGACGCTCGCACGCGGCAGGAGATGCATCTGTCCACCACGCCGTGCACGCGTGACTCGGACACGGTCATTGTGCATATACGCAGCGAAGATGCCAGCGGCGGCGCAGCCGCGTCACCGCCAACCTCCACGCCTGCACTCGCCGGTAGGCGTCCGCCCAGCCGTTCCGCCTTGGCACCCACTGAGACTGAATCGGGGGCGCCGGCGCCGACGGCAGCCGCAACCGCCGTCCCCGACTCAGCGGTGCTGCCCATCAACGTCGAGAAGTACGGCTTTGTGCGGCTACTGGTGGCGGAGGCGAGGGAGGTGCAGGTGCTCATGGTGAAGATGGACACGAGTGCTCGTGAGCACAAGGGCAAGGCGCCGCGCGTCATCATCGGCTTCCGCGGGACCGCGAACATGAGCAACGCCAAGTACGACATGAACATTCACCGGGTCGTGTGGCGGGAGATGGAGAAGACGGCCGACAGGGATGCAGCGAATGCGGCGGGCGAAGAGGTGTCCGAGTTGGCGAGCACCTTTGACGACGGCAGCACCACAGCTGCGCAGCACCTCGGCTGTGCGTCGTGCATCCATTCGTGCATGCGCAAGACGTCGTGGCGGCCCACCTGTCACGCCGGGTTTCTTACCATCTGGAAGACGCTGAAGCCGACAGTGCTGTCGCGGCTGCGCGACCTCCTGTGGGGTGACCGCGGCACCGTCTACCGCATCTTCACGACCGGCCACAGCCTCGGCGGCGCCCTGGCGTCCCTCTGCGCGTATAGCATCACCTACATGCTGAGGCGCATGGACTACCCCATCGCCGACGTGACCGTCTACACATACGGCCAGCCACGCATGGGCAATCGAGCGTTCCAGCGCATTTACAACAAGGCCGTTCCGCGCACATTCCGCGTTGTGAATGAGAGCGACGTTGTCGTGAACATGTTCATCTTTGGCGGCTACCACGTCGGCATCGAGGTGGACGTGGACCGCCATGGCAACTTCATTGTGAAGCCGACGGCGATCGAGAAACTGTTTCCGCCGACGAAGGGGCGGGGGCTGATGCTGGTCAACCACCTCCTGACCAGCTACGGGATTTCGCTGAATGCGATCGCCTCTCGGACCCCATGCCCGGCGCGCGGGCTTGACTTTTACTTGACTGCCGACCCCGAAAAGGTGGAGGCCGAGACGGTGAAGATGGAGGCAATCCACGCGGCGCAGTCGTAGAGCCGAGAATCAAGGCGACAGGACGTGTGCAGAGAGAGTGAGAGAGAGGCCCAAACTGGCGATGGCAAGGGGGTGGGTGGGTGGGGGAAGCGAGGTCCGGTGACGACCACTACGGAAGATCGTTGCTGTCGTCATATCGATAGGGGTGCCCGCGTTGCGAGGGTGTGATGGCTTGCGTACAGCTGCCGTCACTGCTCACGTTTGCGAGAGGGGGAGAGAAAAAGAGGGACTTCTTTTTTGATCTACCCACGCCATGGGCAGGTGAAGACACGTACGCTCAGCCGCACTTGTACGCGCGTGGCAAGCACGATGCATGGACCCGCGGCGTGCGCTCTTGCTGTTGTTGTCTGCTGAAGGGGTGGTTACAAGGAGCCCTTCTCATTCACGCGCACAACGGAGGAGACACTGATCTTCACGGCTGCGCGTGAGGACGCACCACCGCCAACACCACCGCCTCCTGCCTCCATGTGCGGTGGCTCACTGCATTGTGCACAATACAAACTTTCAGCTTGGACATCCATGAACTACCTCAGCGTTTGCGCGATTTAACGATGCCGCGGCCCAGACGAGAGCGGCGGGGCGCACTTGTGTGGCCCTTTTCAGTGTTGCGAACTCATGTTGTTGGATATCCTCATCGTACTCATCAGCATTGCTACCGTCCGGCTCCCCCCCTCTGTCGGAGACCTGCGCAGCGCATGTGCGTATCTCTGCTTCTCTCTCCCCCTTCACCTCTTTTCTCTTTGGCGTCTCGTCGGTCGGCCCAGCGACTGTGCCGCACTGCCCATCGGGAAGTTTTACAGCAACCCCCACTCCTCCTCCACGCCGAAAACATTAGAGCAGAAAGCGCCGCACCGACGAGCAGCGACACACAAACGGTGCGGGAACGAAAATCGATCAAATGGCGGCGACGGCAGCGAGCACAACCGAGGCGAAGTCGTCTATTCTCCAGACGACAGACGCACTCCTGGCCGTCCCTTCGAGCGAGACCGTGTGGTCGGCGTGGTACAAGGAGTCGGAGGACAAGTTTTTGGAGTTCAAGAGCTTCGAGCCGGCGCCGGCGACGGGAGGCCCAGGCAACATGTCCCGCGCCGGGTCTGTTCGCACGTTGTCGATGCGGCAGATCAGCGGGCAGTTTGAGGAGGAAGTGGCCAAGTCATGGGAGGAGGACTGGGAGGACGAGGACGTGGAGGACACTTTCGAGCACATCATCGGCCAGATTTCACAGCTTCACGCCACCAAGGCCGCGTCCAAGTAGTGTGATCAGAGACGACGAATGGTTGCGTCTGTGTCGAGGATGCGAGGGGGTGCTCGGTGGGGAAGGGGGGGGGTCGCATAGACGGAAACCAGTATCAAGGCACGTCGACGAAGCGAGGAGGACGCACGCTGACCCGCTTAGCCTTTGGATGCTGCTTTCGTCTTCCCTTCCATCCTCTTTCTTCCCTTTTCTCTGCCGTGCCTAAGACCTCTATTATGTTGCGACATCTTTCCACTTTCGATCATGTCGTCTGTGTGCGGCTTGTCCCTTGACACGTGGGCGCGTCTCTGTTGAAGGATTCGAGCAAAAAAAAAAATGAAGAAGACGCAGCCGTGCGTTGCCGTGGCTGTGCGTGGGCGTGTTTCATGCCTTTCGGCTGCGCGGCAGCTGCGGGTACTGTCTGACCGTGTCATGTCAAGGTCCTCGAACGCCTCCCGATCCCCTCCTCCACAAGGGTGCGAGGCAAGAAAAACGCGCTGCCTGGGGCTAGCAAAGGAATGTGCTGTCGTTGCTATCGGTGGCCGACGACTGGGGCCAATAATGGTGCGCTGGCTCGTTCAGTGCGGCGACTTACTTTGCTAGGGCATTTTGTTTGTTGCTTTTCAACACCTCGTCTCATCGTAACGTCTCTGCCGTTCCTTTCTTTCTCTCTTTCTCCCTCGCTCGCGTATTCCGCATCTGATCACCGCACACCTCCCCACTCCCCTCTCTCTCCCTCCCCGCCACCACCACGCACCCACACGCCTGTGCGTGTCTGCGACAACCATTCAACCCACCTTGGTCAACACTGCCATGCATGCCAGGTCGTCCTTTGCAGAGATCGATATTAAGTACCGTAAGTTTAAAGCCAGGCAGAGAGGAGTCGTGCGAAGGGTTGGGGTGCTCGTCCGGCTAAGTGACGAACTCACCCTCTCTGCGAAATCGACTTGTCGCTCGCACACTTCGGTGTCATTGTGACAGTGCTAGCAAGGCAGTCCTTCACTGCATCTCGCACGACGCCAAACACGGCAGACCACCACGAACTCGCTGACTCCATCGTATTCGCCGCCGCCCAAACAGTGAGCGCGGCCGCGGCGTCGATTCGCACGACATCCACAAGGCGAGGCAGTAATTGTGGCGGCAGCTGCCCGGACGTCAAGTTGCTATGCTCTCGCGTAGTACTTGGCGCCTGGTGGAGAAGACAGCCATTGCAGCTGCCAGGCATGAGGTCCCCAACAGCGACAATGCGAGCCACGAGAGCCAACCCTCCGCCTCCATGTCGTCATCGGCTACCACCGGCGCTTCCGCAGCCTGCTCTCCTGTCGCTACGCCTGCGCCGACGTCGTGGATGGCGGGGGCGGCGTGGGCCAGCCTGGGCAGCGAGTTCAAGAGTGTTGCGGAGAACAAGTTTTTGAAGCCCGTTCCGGACCAATTCCTGACGCCGCGGGCCACGACCGACATCCAGCCCGCCGAGGAGCTGCTTTCAAAGCTGGTGGAGGAGAACGCGGAGCGGTACAAGGGCATCGACGTTCGAGACCCATCCTCGATGGCCATCTACGAGGGCGAGCGGCCGCGGTGGATGACGCTGGGCGGTCAAGTGCGTGCTGTATCGGAGTTCATCTCTGGCCACCTATGCCACCACATCTCGCTGCCCGAGTGGAAGGATCTGTTCGACCTAGAGTACGCGGAGATGGACCTGACGTACTGGCTGTACGTGCTGCATGTGCACCTCGTCAGCCGCCGCGCGACGAGCATCCCGATCGAGAAGTTCAACCGCCGCCGCGAAGTGCTGGAGGAGCTGCTGGTGACTATGTTTGATGGCTGGGCGGCTACGTCCGAGGACATCATGGGCCGCCCGCCACTGAACAAGATTAAGTACTACATCCGCGACATGTACTACGTGACGGCGGTTAACTTCGAGGAGGCGCTGTTGCACGACGGGCCAGGGGGGGATATGATGCTGATGGGGTTCCTGATGAAGTTCTGCCCGCTTCCGCGGCCGGAGGATGTGCCGATGTTCACGTACTACACCCTTGTCCATTACGTCCGCTTTCACACAGCCCTCTTCGACCGCGTTCCGGACGAGGAGTTCGCCAAGGGGAACTTCAACTTCTTGAGCCCCACCGACCCGCTCATCTTCAGCAAGTACAGCGATATCGCGTACGACGAGGTTATTCGCGGCTGGGCTGTGGAGGAGGGGGAGGACGGTGCCGGTGAAGCGGCACCGGCTCACTCGTAGCGTCGTTCTGCTGCCGCGCACTCGTGTGGCGCCGCTTCGTTTTCCTTTTCGGCAGCGCTGACTAAGCACGCACAGTGTTGGGCTGCCTTGTGGTAGTTGTGCTGCCGGCGGCTGTGCGGATGCCCCCCTCCCTCCCTCCCTTCTTTCGTAGTCCTTCGCTCTTCTGTTCCGGGTGTGCGTCCCACAGCCCTCGGGTTTTTCCTTTCCCCTCACGATCCCCCTGCTCGACGCACGTTCTCCACCCTTTGAGGAGTCGCACGCTTCTTCGTGTTGTTAGCGCTTCGCGACGGCACGAAATTGAGAGGAAAAATGCGTCCGGTAAAGGCCTATGTACGTGATGGTTGAGGGATGCCGGAAGAGAAATCAGGGACGGAGCAGTAAGGTATTCGTGTCTGATCGAGGCGTGTCGATCGCTTCAAGGTGTGTTGCTGGGGTGGTGGCGTGTTTGTATGTATGTGTGTGTGTCTCTCTCTCTGGTTGAGCAAGGACGCCTTCTCTCTTGTTCGTTCGGTGGTGAGTGCCCCTCTCTTGGCGATCCAAAGCACTGTGCGTGGGTATCGTTCTCCATGCACGTCTGTGGTGGCTTCGGTTTTGTTGTCCGGTTGTGGGGTTGTCGACGTTCACATTCTTTCCGTTTTTGGTGATTCCCTTGCTAAAAAACGAAACAAAAGCAGGCACCACTGGCACACAGCCACACACACACACACATGCACATACACATACACATACACATACACGGCCGTCTCTCTGTGTTCGTGCGAATGCACGAGTATGCGTGTGTTTCCGCGTGAGGCCGCTCTGGGTTCTGACCTCTGGCGTCTACGCCCCTCCCCCACCTCCCGTTCCCCACACAGACACGCCCGCACAAAGTCTCAGAGGCCTTTTTTTTGCGGCTGCACGTCTCCTCAATTTTGTTTTCTGTCGCTTCCCAATCTCTCCCTCTCTCTCTCTCTTGCGCGCGCTCACACACTTTCTTCTGGACAACGCGGCTGTGCGTCTGTCGGTTGCATCCACGTGCCTCTGAGGAAGAATACAACTAGTAACGCACACAGACGCACTCCGCACTCAAAACACGCCGCCATCCACGAAAAGCACGTACAGACACGCAGGCTACGCGATTTCTTCGTCTTCTTCACCCTCCCTTTCCGTTTTGGTTTCGGTTTCGTTGTTTCGATTATTTGTTATTCCTCACATCGAAGACACGGTGCGTCACACAGTTTTTCGTTTCCCTTTAAAGAAGAAAAGAAAAAAAAAACAGAACCGAACAGAAAAAGAAAAGTATCCCTCTCTCCTCTCTTCCCCTCCCCTCCCACCACCATCACAGACGCTCTCCTTATCAATCCCGCTTCTCTTGGGGCATAAAAAAAGTGTGAAAAGGACACCCCCAATTTTTTTTTTCTTCGCTTCTTCTTTTAGTTTTAGTTGGTTCGTTGGCGTTTTATGTGTATGTGTGCTGAGCTGCTGCGACGCGAAACGGGTCCCACCTCCGCACATACGCACGGCGCAGAGCACTCCACATAAGAGAGAGGGACAACCAGCGCTGCTGTCTCTCCGCAGCGCGCACCTCCACGCACACGCGCATACACACCTTGTCGTCTCTGGTGTGGGAGTTAGTTTGACTGCCCTCTCGCGTGCAGTGAGGGAGCGGTGTGTAAGCCTCCACAAAAGCGGCGGGGAAAGAGACGATATCAGACGGTAACGGTCTCTCTTTTCTAGACTTTTTGTTTGTTTCTTGTATTGGCACCAGCAGAACGCGTGTGACGGAGCGCGCGTGCACGAAGTGACGAAGACGTATCACGCTTCCTTGCAGCCGCACAACAGAAGCGTCTTTTTTTTTTTCTCAGTTGCTTTCCACAAGAACCCACGGGCTTCCGCGTGATCGGCAAGGGAGAACGATTTTCAGCGCCATTCACTTCTGACCTTTTCGTGAAGTGTCTTGATATTTAGATCGTTTTACAACCCTATTACCTCTTGCCTTCGCAGAGAGCGTGAGAGAGAGACGAACCCAATCGCACCCACATCTGTCATCGCGAGCGGCTGCAGCCGAGACGGAGCATCGGCTCATCGCTTTTCTTTCGGATTTACATTTCATCGCGTTGCAGAGACTTTCTTCCCTCTTCCCCCCTTTTTCCCGCTGATCATGAAGCGCATCAGCGCCACCGAGCTGCAGGGCAACGTGCTCCAGCTGCCGCGTCTGCCCATT
The DNA here is from genome assembly GCA_003992445.1 of Leishmania aethiopica. Taxonomy (NCBI): domain Eukaryota; phylum Euglenozoa; class Kinetoplastea; order Trypanosomatida; family Trypanosomatidae; genus Leishmania; species Leishmania aethiopica. Next base: position 644,571 of record RZOE01000097.1, on the reverse strand, counting down.
CCGTCGGTTGTGGCCACCATGGACGGGTACCGCTCATCGCTGCGTGCACTGTGGTCACCCGAGGTGACGGCGCCGCACCTAGCCAAGCTGGACGCCTTCGTCAACTCCTCCGCCCCTGTGCTGCAGAAGCATCTGGTGGACGCGGACATGGCCGCCGCCGAGTCGGGCAAGGCACCGTTCACGTACGTGGAGGGCCTCTTGGCACAGTCGGCCCTCAACAGCCGTTCCCCACAAGAGGTGAACATGAACGCTAGCTTTGTTCTGCAGCAGGACATCGCCGGGGCGGATAGGACGCAGGCTGGAGTGGCATCGGCCCTCACCTACGGTATTGCGTGCTGGATTCAGGAACTTCGGACGAGTGGTCTCTCCGTCCCGGCTGATCCGGCGGCGCAGTACGACGTGTCGCCGCTCCTCACCGAGTTCGGCCGCAGTCTCATTCCATCCAAGGAGACGGATCTGCTACACACCACGCCGCTGGAGAAGCTAAGCCACATCATAGTGCTGCACGATGGCCACCCTTACATGGTCCGCGTCTTTGATGAGCACCAGGGCGTGCTCGACCGCAGATTGATCCAGAAAGCCTTCGAGCTGATCCTCACCATCACTCCCGACCAGGACAATACGTCTCCTGTGTCGGTGCTGACGGCTGGTAGCCGCGCTGTGTGGGGCCAGGCGTACCAAGAGCTCCTCAAGACCCCCGAAAACGCCGAGGTGCTGCGCCTCTTCCACGAGAGCATCCTGGTGGTGTGCCTCGACAGCATGAAGTGGGGCAACGACGAGAGTCTGGCAGAGGCATCGGCTCTGCACGGCAGCAAGGAGGAGCTGGAGAACCGCTGGTACGACAAGCATCAGATGATCGTCTCCGAGGATGGGCAGGTGGCGTTCAACTTCGATTCGACAGCGAGCGACCGCGTGCACTGGGCCAAGTGGATAGGCGACGTACTCTCTATTCTGAAAGAGAGGGGTGCTAGCGGAGGGTCGACAGATGGCATCGACGGTGCTGCCGTGAGCCGCATCGTGCGCCACCTGAGCGTGACATACGGCAAGTCGTTCGTCTCTCACATCCGCGCGGCACGCCAGGAGGCGCTGGCGATTGTGACGGACACCGAGGTGCACTCCATTCACCTGCCCTGTGGCAGGGCGCAGCTGTCCGCGCTAAAGGTGGAGCCGGATGCTTTTGTGCAGATGTGCCTGCAGCTAGCCATGTATAAGATGCGCAACAAGCTGTACAGCACGACGGAGGTGTGCAGCACGGCCAGCTTCTTTCACGGCACCACGGAGCTGGTGCACACGACGTCTGAGGAGATGCTGGCGCTGGCGAAAAACCTCGCGCAGCTTCAGCAGGACGGCGAGCACGCGGCGGCGCTGGACACGAACGGCAAAGAAATGCTCACTAAGCTGATCCACGCTACGAGCGACCGACACGTCGCCCTCACAGCTGCGGCATCACGTGGCGAAGGCTACGACCGCCACCTTATGGCTCTATGCCACGTCGCGCGGATCAACGGTGACAAGGCCGCGCTTGCCTTCTTTGAAGACGACCTGTTCCTCAAGACGAGCAGGTCGGTGCTGAGCACCAGCGAGTTTAGCCAGTCGTGGCTGCGGTACTACACTTTCGGCCCCATGCAGAGCAACGGCTACGGCCTCGGGTACGTGATCGATGAGCAGGAGGTGCGCATTTCTCTCTCCGCCTTTACGAACAGCCCGACAACGAACGTGGCGGACCTGAAGGCGGCTCTGATGCTGTCCTGCAACACCCTCTGCGAGGTGCTTGGAGGCGTGCCAGCCGCAAACACTGCTGCAGCAGAAGCCCCAAAGTGAGCGCCTTGCAAAAAAAAAAAAGAGTGGGGTGGGGGGGGGGGGGTGGGGGAGCTCGAGGCGTAGAGGGAGAGGGGGGCATCCGACGCCTATGAACGAGAGACAGGCGAGAGGCTTGGCGCGCGCACTTTATCGCGACAACCCCTCCTCCCCAACGAAGCGCACACGGAAATCCAGCCAGCACAGCGAGCCGCAAACGCAGCCTTCTTTCCTCTTGTTTTCCGCTGTCGAGGACGCGCCGCCTCACCCGCTGATCTCGCGCTCTCTTTTGCGCAGCGTTTCTTCATTGCGGGTCATGGTTCTCTTCGCTCTGTGCGTTGCCATACACACACACACACACACACACACACGGATTACCGGCAGCCCCCTCCCCCTTCTTCCACCTCTCTACACAACGCACGGGAACTATTGCTGGCACCAACCCACAAGCAGAGAGATAAGGGTCATGGTCGTGGCGGTGGGGGAACACAACAATCAATACGAACATTGTTGCCCGAAAACGGGCCTGCGTTGGTGTATCGTGGGGAGGCGTTTCGCAGGGTGTCTGGCCCAAGCTGGCAACGTTCATCCTCCCCCCCCTCCCGCTCCTCCCGCTGCGAACATAGTTCTGTTCTGGCGCTTTCTCTCTCTCTGTCTTCTGCCCCTTTTCTTGTCGTCGTCTTCGCCCTCCTCCTTCGCCTTTGTGGAGGCTAGGCGCGAATATCGCCGTTTCACCTTCTCGACTGCCCCGCCCCGCCCTTCTCTCTTCCAGTCGTCCCCCCCGCATTTCGCCTGTGCGATCTTTTGCTTGTGTAGTGTCGCTGACTTTCTCGAGCGCCTCCTTGTTGAAAATTTTTTTTCGTGTGTGTGTGCGCATAGAAAGAGTCCAGGAAGAAGTCGCCCACGGGGAAAAGGGGGAGAGAGGAGGGGCCGGGGGGAGGGAGGAAGGCACGCCGAATCTGTTTTTTGTTGCGCTCTACCCCTCCTCCCTCAGCATCACTTTTCTTCGCAAGCGTCTCCGCACCTCTGCGCACTTGGGTCGGTGCGTCTCTGTCTGTGTCTGTGTTTCACATTTTTCTGTTCTTTGTCAGGGCGGTGTGTGTGTGTGTGCTAGTAAGCTGCTTTTCTCATTTCTGTTGGCACGGTTGTTTTCGCCGCTTTCTTTCTCCCAGTAGCCTTGCTGAAAAAGGCTAACGCGTTAGCGTTAGTGTGGTGATGTCGCTGATGTTGGTTTCTTCGCCTTACCGTCGGCCCACTTTGCACCTCTCCTTGTTTTTGTTTTCCTAAGGGCGCTCTTTTACATCGTATGCTCCGATGCCCACCCTTTCTTTTTTTTTATTTGGTTGAGACTTGCTTGTGCTTCATCTCCCTTCCTGTTATTAGCGTCTCTCTCTCTCTCTTCGTGTGTGTGTGTGTGTGTGTGTGTGTTCCTTCTCTACGCAGCAGCCGACGCGGGGATGTTACCTCCTCCTCTTCTATGCCTGTTAGGGGGAGCATTTTTTTCTTGTCCTTTGTGGCGTGGTTCTCGCGTCTATTTGAGGTGAGGGAGATGGGCTGTATGGTGCGCGAGTAGCAGGGCAGGGTGTGTGCTGCTGGGTTTGCCTGTATGTGAAGTGTTCGTCTTTGATTGGTGTGCCCGTTGTTTCTCCTCCATAATCTACTCAAGCCAGCTTCACGTTTGTGGCTTGGTGTGCTCTGCAGTGAGTGCGATTAGGGCACGTTGTATGTGCCCTCTGAAGTAGGTCTCTAAAGGGATACCGATCGGTCAGGGAAGGGGGCGTTGCCGGTAGTCGGTCGTTTTGGCGTGCACCTTCGCTGAGGCCGACGGCGCGGTCGGGCCGAACGGGGGAGGCTGGGGGTAGCTGGAGACGCGGAACGAAGAGGGACAAGCGCGTACGAAAGCTGCTTTTTCTTCTTTTGCGTCAATGCCGCTTACGAGAAGCCGCTGGCTTCCGCTGAAGGGAGTGCATCACGCCACCAATAGGGCACGTGCTTCTGGGTCTTGCTCAAGGGGCCTCTTTCACGTTCTCTCACGGACGCTGCTTGCGAGTCTGTTTCTCTCTTGTTTTTTGTTCGCCTCTCTTCCGCTCCCACGTCCTCCCCCTCTCTCTCCCCTCGTAGTCTCACATTACTTTCTACTTGTTCTCTTTCGGGTTTGATGTCGTGAACAGTCCCTGATGACGGAGGGCACCTCAGTGCGGGGTATCGCAGGCTCCCGTGCACCACCTCCCCACACCCTGTGTGGGGCGGAAGCCAAGCATCCCTCCCCCTCCTATCCCTCCCGATGCCGGGCCGCTTCTGGTGGTGCCAGTGACAAGTGCCGACAACGTAGTGGGGGAGGCCAGAGCGACGCATCGCCACTGATGTCGGCCTTGTGGTCCTGGATGGCGTTGTGCGTCGGAGCCGCCTGCGACAAGGAACACGTCTATGTCATTAACGGGATGGTCAAGGTGTCCACGGGACTCGAGCGCATCGCACCCGACTCTCTCGCTGCCTACCGGTGTGTGGAGCCTGAGTGCAACCCCCCAGGGGGGACGCGCCGTGAGTGGTGAGCAGCACAGTGGGGGAGCGGCTGTGTGGCGACCCGCGAGGCCGCGGGTGGGTGGGTGGGTGGGTGGGTGAAGTTGGAGGGCAGAGATCGTGCTCTCCGATGACACAGCGGGAGCCTTGCGCTGTAACGCGTGTGTTCACGGCTGCTTCGCACCGGGCGTTGGGGATCTGTGACAGGCCAGGCAGAGTGAAGCTCAAGACACGCGCTATGTCAGAATGGTTACGTTGAAAAAAGGTTTTCTTTGGTTATTAGCCAACTGGCGTCCCTATGCTGCGTTGTCACCCGCCCTCTTTCCTTCCCGTTGCTAATCTTTCTTTGGCTCTGTCTCTGCCCCTTCCACCCACTGGCAGGCCCACTGTATTGGCCTTCCATCCTCTCTGTTCCTGCCTCCCTCATGGCGTTCTTGTTGCGTGTTGTCTGCCTTTTTTTTACCTTCTCTAAAAGACACGCACAGCAGCCTCCGGCGAGGACCACGCACGCACGGAGGCGCGCAGGCACCCCAGATCCGAGACACACGGATCCATGAAGGTAAGATCGGAAGGTAGGCAAAGGAAGACAGACAGTCGGAGCAACACGACTCACTCGCCTGCCTGGCTGTGCACACGCACACTAAGAGCAGCTCCCACGACCTTCCTTGTCTCTTCCTCGCGTCTTTGCCCCAGGTGCATCCAAGGTTCTTGTCCAGCGAGACGCTGCGTCTTCCGCAAAAGTGAGCACAGCGCGGCGGCAAAGGCGGCGCAGGCTTTGCCTTCCCTTGCTCCTTTTTGCCTTGCTCTCGCCCCTCCTCCTCGTGTCTTCCTTCCACTCTAGGTGTCCGCTCGTAGCACCCTCGCACCCTCTTCGCACTCTCTGTGCCTCTTCTCTCTCCTTCTGTTTCTTGCTCGCGGTTGCACTCTCCTGCTCACCATCGCCACTGCTGCGTGAATGCCGCCGCATCGCAGCCACGCGTCTGTGGACGAAGGCGTTTTCCACGTACGTGCTCTGAGAGAGAACACCAGCAAGGCAGGCAAAGGAGTCGCCAACGCACCGCTGCGCGGGCGCCTCCTCATCGTCTTCTCTCCACCACCAGCGCTGTGTGCGGTTAGGGCTTTGGACGGCAGAGCGGCTGATTCCTGTGCCGCCTCCGCTTTCATTGTATTGATAGGCGCGTGTGTCTGTGTGTGCCTGCTCGTCTTCCCGTCGTATGTGATTCCTCTCAACTTGGAGCCAAAGCACTCCTCGCTGATCGCGCAAAATGTCCCTCTCGTCTTCCACGACGGTGGAGCAGCGCATCCTGCACCGGCTCTCCGCCTGCGCCGAGGAGGCCATCCCTTATGAGCGGCTCAAGAGGGAGCTGCAGCTCGGCTCCAGCGGCGGCGAGGGAGCGTTGCGCCAGCTGATGGAGCAGAATCGTGTGCGCCTGCGCCGCGGCAACGGTGCCGACACGCAGATATACATCTCCATCGTGAACAACATTAACGAGAACCTGTCTCTGGTGCTCGACGCGGTGCGGGCGAGCGGGTCCAGTGGGATCGATCAGACACAGCTGCTGAGCAAGGTGCGGATGCCCAAGACGGAGCTTGGCAAGGCCCTCGCGGCGCTAACGGCGAAGAACCTCATAAAGGAGCACCGCTCCTTTACGAACCGGGCGAAGCGCATCTACACACTCTTCAATATTGACCCGTCGACGCACATCACGGGGGGCGCCATGTACTGCGGCGAGGAGCTCGACGTCGCCTTTGTGGATGAGTGGCGTCGCGAGCTGACATGGTTTGTGTCAACGCGGCGGATGGTCAGCTTTGACCAGATCAAGCGGCATGTCGAAGCGGTGCAGAGCGCTGCCGGTGGCCGTGGCAGTGGCAGCGCTCCGCCCACCGCAGGTCTTGCGGCGAATCACCCGTCCGGCACATCCACTCAGCCGTACAACCTGCCCGTTGTCTTCACCATGATTGACTCAGCGATGCAGCGGCCTGTCGGCGGTGGCCCGTCGTCGTCGATGTCTGGCATGCCATCCGCGGGTAGCAGCTACGCGTTTGTAGCGAAGCAGCTCTCCGACCTGGACCTGCGCACCCTCGTCCACACCCTCGTCCTCGACGGCGTACTGGAGATGCTTATTCCAGCCACCACGGAGGAGGTCAACACACCTCAGTACCAGCTTGCGTACGGCCAGAGTGTGATGCGGCACTTCACAGCGCAGGCGCGGCGTCCTCGCCAACGGACCTTGTCGACAGGCGTGGAGGGGCCGGCGCTGCAGCGTGTGCGCCAAGAGACTGACTTGGCGTTGGGGTTGTCTGGGCACCCGTCCGCTGCTCCGTCCTCTTTGGCGTCAACTGCTGCGGCTGGTGGCGGGAGTGGGTGCATTCCCGATATAGAGGATGACGGACTCAGCAGCAGCACCATGGAGGTCCTTCGCCAGTCCAGCCTCTGGGAGCCGGCGCCCGTCTCGCAGCCATCTTCGAAGGACGCTGTTGACGGCTGGTCCTACATGCCGGCTGTGGGCTTTCCCTGCCTCGGGTGCCCCCTTCTGGATCAGTGCTCCGTTTCGTGCCGTGGCGTGGTGAATCCGAAGGGGTGCACCTACCTGAAAGGCTGGCTAAGTTGACCCCCTCCCTCCTCCCCCAGAGACAAGTCCAGGGGCGGCACCAAGAAAGCGACACATCGAGTAGCACCGTCGGTGTAGTCTCAGCAGTTGTGCAGGAGGGAGTTGGACCTTCCGGCAGCGGTGGGGAGGGGTAGGGTGTTTGCACTGGTGTCTAGGAGCATGTGCAGAAACGGAGGGATGTGGACAGTGGTGGTGGCGGTAGAGCTGCCTGTCCGTACGCGCGCCTTTGTTTTCTCGAGCGCTGCGAAGGAAAGACGCTCTCACACCCGACCCTATCATCTCTCTTTTCTCATAGCGGCGACACAAAACTCGGTGTGTGTATGTGCGTGGCTTCTGCAGCGCAGTGAACCCTCACTCCCACTCCCCCAAGCTAACGTAGGCGTTCCACTGCACACCAACAGCGCACAACTCCACTGCATGCGCTTTTTTTTTTACTCCCCCCTCTTTGCCTTTGCCTTGCTCTACCTCGCGCCTAAGAAATAACCGTACGCACAGGCTCACGCTCACTGCGCTCAGTGCCACCGCTGTCGAAGTCAGAGGCGAGGGCCAAAGGACAGTGGCGAGAACGCGGGACTCAATGAACAGAGGGGGCGTCGTCCCCTCACACCTCTCTTTCTCATGTGGGCGGGTGCCTGTGTGCAAGTGGGGCGTTTACCTCTCTCTCTCTCTTGCTACTCGTGTTCGCTCGCCATTCCGCTTCCCTGCCTTGCCTTCTCCCGAATCACACGCCGGGAGAGCATGAACCTGCGCGGCAGCAGCAAACCCATCAGAGGGTGGTGTGGTACACATGGGACAGGCCACACCTTCCTGCGTGGTGGCGGAGAGGAAGCACAGCTTTTCCCCCTTAATGGCAACAAGACGGAAGGAAAAGAACAGTAAGCGAAAAAAGCGGCATGCGCTACCTTTTTGCATCCATATCCGGGCGCTACGGGCCGGAGAAGAGGGAGGCGGTGGGGTGGTGGTGGTGGTGGTGGTGGTGGTGGTGGAACGCGGTGTGGGCCATCCGCATCTCCTCCACCGCCTTCTCCGCACGACGGATTGGCGCCTTTTCGCACCACACACGAGGGGGGGGGGCGCGCGGCTTTTTGTGCCGGCAGCCGTCGAAAGCCTTTTCATTTTGCTTCTGCGAGCAGCTCGGCTTCCTGCAAGCCCGTCTTCCTCTCTACCTTCTGCGCTGCTCGCTCTCGTCTCCCTTCCGTCTCTCCCCCTGAACACGCACCCCCACAGACGGGGCGGTGTTTCCCAGAGAAGGACATCCGCGTGGCGAAGCGCGAGTTGCCTGGTTCGGCGGAAAGTAGAAGAGCAGCACAGAAAAAAATCGTTTCCTGCCTTCTTCTGTTGCTGCCGTGTGTGGTGGTGAAGTGAGGCACCGACTCTCAGCACAGACGTAGAGATTCACGCGCGGCCTTTTTGAGAGAGAGATCCAGGGGGCCTGCGCAACCCATCGCACAAACACACACACACACACACACACAGAGGGGCGCCTGTGCTCCTTTGCTTCCCTCCCTTCCTGCCTGCCCATTATCTGCATGAGCATCTAGCCACTCTTGCTGCTGCAGCCTTTGCGAGAGGACAATGTCATCGCCGTGCCCCTCCTCATCCTCGCCTCTGCTAGGCAGCATCACCAGCGGTGTTCGCTCACCGTCAAGAGGTCCAGTGCAGCAGCAGCAGCAGCACCAGCAACATGCCCCGATGCGACTGCGTCTCGACGAGGACGGCAGCATTCGCGCATGCCCAGAGAAGTCTGGCGGAGGTGTCAGCCAGACATGCGCTCCGCCGCTGCCGGCTGCTTCGGCCTTTGCTCGAGGGAAGGAGGAACCGAGCGCAAAGCGTCATCATGCAGAGCCGTCATCTTGCCCGGGACCAGGCGGCGGCAGCGGTTCTGTCGGCCGGAGTGCGGCGGCGACAGCCGTCACCATTGCCGCTCCTCTGCTTTCTATATCAAACCCCTCTTCGCGGGCTGCGCCTTCGCCTTCTCGTTTTCTGTGCACATCTGTCGGTGCGTGCCCGGTGGTCGGGGCGAAGGGTGCACGCGTTCACCTGCCAGGCTCGTCAGCAAGTTGCGACGTGAGCGGCAGTCTCGCTCCGAGGGACCTTTCGACCACGTCTGCGCACTCGAAGGCGCATTCCACGGCGGCCGTTGTGCGGGCCTCGCCCTCGTCGGGCGTCGTGCCACCACCGCTCTCTGCGACTTATCCCTCCCTGGTATCTGCTGCTCGCGGCGCACGCGTCGTTTGCTCCCATCCGCCGTCCGCATCGGCGTCCACCGTGCCTGGCGCTGTAATTGACGCACCAGCACCGTCGCCAGTGTCATCGCCGCCGCACCGCATCCATCAACACGAGCTTCGCCCCGCGGATTTCCGTCGTGAGGAGGTGCTCGGTGAGGGGAGCTATTCGATTGTCACCCTTGCCACGCACCATGCGTCGGGCCTGTCCTTCGCGCTGAAGGAGATCGACCGCAGCCGCCTGCGATGGCGACCGCTGGAGGCGCAGCTGCGCTGGGAGATCAATTTGCAGCGGACGCTGCGCCATCCGCACATCGTGCGACTCTACAGCTACTTCATTACGCCAGACTGCATCAGTCTTGTGTTGGAGTACTGCAGCGGCGGGACGCTGCTGAGTCGGTTGAGAGCTGCACCACAGCACCGCTTGTCGGAGCGGCAGGCATCGCGCTACACTCGCCACGTGGCGAAGGCGCTGGCACATCTGCATGGGCTCGGAGTGGCACACCGAGACCTGAAGCTAGAAAATGTGCTCATCGATGCAGACGGCATTGCCAAGCTGGCAGACTTTGGCTGGTCGCGCCCTGTCGTGCATCCTTTGCCACCCAGTAAGTCAGCGGCTACTGCTCAGACTGCAGGCGACAGGAACGACGCACCGTGTAGCAGCGCGGAGCACGACACGAGCAACGAGGACCCGACGGAAGGGGTGGCAGAGGGTCGCCGCACCGTGTGTGGCACGCTGGACTACCTCTCGCCTGAGATGGTCTCCGGCCAAGCACACTCGGCCAAGACAGACGTCTGGTCGCTTGGTGTCATGCTGGCCGAGATGCTGACCGGCACGCCGCCCTTCTACACCGAGTCGACTCAGCAGACGCTTTACGCCATCCAGCGGCTGCCGCCCAACCTCACCAGCTTACACCCTAAAGGCCGCGGGCCAGGGCTCACTGGTAGCGGTGCCTCCACCTCGGCCAATGTGTGTCTGACCCTCGACGAACCTGTGGCCCTATCTGCAGGTGCGCTTTCTCTCATTCACGCTATGCTCCAGAAGGACCCGTCGGCGCGACCGACGATGCCAGAGGTGTTGGGCCACCCCTGGCTGCAAAAAACTCGGAAGTCATGAAGCGAAAGAAGTGGCGTGGATGCCCTTCCCTTTGCCTGGCGCTGCCTGGTGCTTATCCGCGTGCGGCTGCTATGTACGCATGGGTGTTGAAGCGTCTCAACGACAGCTACCGTTGTTGGGCTTCTTTTTTTTTCGCGCGTCGCTTTAGAGTTAGGCGTGCCGCTGCTGCACGTATGTGTATAGAGCAGCCGCTCCTTTATCGGGATGAGTCCTCCAGGAATTTCGCCCACACAATGGCGCGTGAGAACGAAAAGAAATGGCGACACACGGCTTTATCGTGAGACTTACCCTGCACAGCACATGGAACGGAGGAGGAAGGGGGTGGGCCAGCACACGACAGCTTCTTTCCCACATCCCCGCCCCTCTCCGCTCGCGTCGCGCGTGATTTTTTCCACCTGACACAACCCACTGCGACGCTCTCCGAGTCACCTGCTTGACAGAGCCGATGGCTGACCCCGTTGCCACGAATAATTGTCTCTCCTCCACTCCCACGTCTCTCTCTCGCCCAATCTCTCAAACCAACCCCCTCCACTCAAAGCCCTCCACGCACAAGCAGTCACGCACAACACAGCCGGTTACTTCGTTTCTCCTTCTCTTTTTCTGTTTTTTTTTTTCTTTGCATGTCATTAAACGTTTTAAAGCTCACCTCTTCCCTCACTGTCGCCACGTGTGTGCTTCGTCATTCTGCGTCTGTGTGCTCTGCACTCGTGTGTTCCTTTTTCTCGTCTCCTCCCACCCAATCCACCTCGCTCCTCTACGAACTAACACACGCAAAACTCAACAGCAGCAAAGAAGAAAAGGAAGCAAGAAACAAATCGGTTGGACCCATCAGTGCCCCTTCCCTTCCTTTGCTCGTCGCTGTCCTCCTCTCCGGCTCGCAACCGCATATTGATCGACTAGTTTTTTTTTTCCCTTGTGTGTGTGCGTGCGCTGGCCGCGTACTCGACTTGCAATCACCCATTCCTTGCTCGCCCCACCCGGGGTGCACAGGTTATCCACTTCTTTCCCCTTCTACCCGCATTCACCGTCATCCCATCCACACCTCCTCCCTCCTCTCTTCCCACCTACCCATTCACCGAACCCTTTGCCCATCTCTCTGTTTCCGTCTCCCTTACCTCCTTTTATTTTGTTCTTGGCCTATTTCCCCTCCCCTTCCTCCTCCTGCACCAAATTCACGCGCTTGACACGCGTCTCCTCCGCGGCTGTTCATCAACGACCTCCCCCTTCCCCCACCCCTTCGAGAAAAAAAGAATCGGCAGCGGCGCTCTTTGTTTCGACTCATAAGGCCTCGCTACTCGTTGACGTGTGTGGGCGTGTGTGTGCGTGTGCATGCTGAGCGTCTCTCTTTTCGCTCTTGAAAGTCGAAGCTCATCATTATCGTCAACGCTTCCTCTCTCTCTTTTTCTCTCTTCGTGTGCGTGCGTGTCAGTGCGTCTGTGCTCTTCCGTCAGTGATTTCTTTCCTTTACCTCTCCTCCCCCCTTTCCTCCCTTTCACGCACCTCACACTTGTCGCTTTCTGGTACTCGTCCCTTTTCCCTGTGTCTTTCTGTGGTGCTCTCTTCTTCCTCTCTTCGTTTTCTGTCTGCCTGTGTGTTCTCGTTTTTTTTTTGTTGTCTGCCGCCCTCCCGTTTTCACTTTTTGGGAAGTTTTTATGTCGTTGGCGTTCTTCTTTTAGCGCGCTTTTTCCTTCCCCGTCTTTCCCCCTTTTTTCGTTTCCTTGCCCTTTCTTGTGCTTCGACGTGTGTGTGTGTGTGTTTTGGTCTTCTCATCCTCGTCTTCGCTCATTTTTTGTGTGTAATTCCTCTCTCTTCTATTTCTCCATTCTCTCTGACCGCTCAAGGGGGCTCTCTGTTTTCTTTCCCCGTCGTAACTCCCCTACGTCATTATCAGCACCGTCCTACACCTCTCCCCATCCCTCATCATCATCTTGCTCTCTGTCTCCCACACAAGCCCTCTCCATCACTCCCTGAACTCTCTCTGACGCTCTATCGCACACCCACCCACGCCACTTCATAACCGGTCAGACTTTCACCATCAGCTACGCCTTCTGCATCAGTCCCTCTTTTTTTTTCACCCCCCTACCTGCCTAGACTTCTCTCACATTTGCAGCTCTTGTGCGTTTTCTCTTCTCTTTTTTTTTTTGCGTCACAGCTACGCTCTGACGACTGCCTGCCTGTGAGCGCGCGTCTGTGCGCGTGTTTGGCTCTGCCCAGCCCTGACTCGGTGTTACTGCGTAACTGTGTATCTCACGCGTGCGCATAGCTCTCCCCCTCCCTCTCCCTCTCCCTCTCCCACTGTGTGTGTGTGTGTGTGTTAGTGCCGCACTTGCAAACAAAGCTCGAGGACGGGGAAGAGAGAGAGAGAGAGTGATTGCGCTGCTGGCCGTGTTCATCCCACGGCATGAAAAAAGACCAACATATCTATCTAGATATACATACATACATATATACATATATATCTGTATGTCTCTCTCTCTCTATTTATATATATAAGTATATATATATATAAATATAAATATCAAAAAGGAAAGGAGGGAAGGCAGCGAGTGAGTCGGCCTACGAGATCCCAACAGGAGACGCGCTGATTTTTTATCAAACCAGGGAAAGAAAAGCGGACAGTAGGACTCCTTTTCGAGAACGTCAAAAGAGAAGGAAACAACCAAAAAGGGAGTGAACCGCGCAAAAAAAAGCAAACAAACAAAAACCGAAAGCATCTTTGCCTCGGAGGAACACGCAAGCACACCACATACACGCTTACTAAAACCATACACAGAGCCCCCCCTCCCCCTTCCCCCCACCGACTTGTTCGTAGCTCTTTCTAGTTATTCTACACGCGTAACGGTGGTAGCGGTGTATCTAATAGTTACACCACACCTCCAGCAGCTCTTCGCTCTCTCTATCCCGCTTCTCCGAAATCCTTTATTCGTTTTCCCCTTACCTTTCGGCGTCTCTCTTTAGTCAGAAAGTTTGTAAGCGTGCGTACGTGGGTTTGCTTCTCTTTCTCCTCCTCTCCTTCGTGCTGCATCCTGACGCTTTCGCTTTCCCTCTCTCCGTCTGTGTCTTTGTGCCGGTGTTTTATTGTTTTTCCCTCCCTCGCTATCTATCTCTGTCTCTCTGTGTGTTCGTGCTCCTGTGTGTGCGCGTTATTTTCCCCTAAACTCTTTTTCCCTCCTTTCGCTCTTTACTTTTCTTTTTACCTCTCCCTCTTCTCAGGTCGCATATCTTTAAGAGGGTGTGCACACGTGCGAGTGCGTTTTTTTTTTGTTGCTTGCCCATCTCTCATCATCCCCTTTACGCTTCCTTCTTCTTTTTCGTTTCATTGCTTCTCCTGTACCTTTCCTCCCTTGTTTTTTCCCGTTTCGAATTTGAATCACCCTCTCACGACGACGGAATACCGCGTGCAATCGGTTCATTGTACGCTACCTCCTCCTCCTCCTTTACTCTCTTCCTCCGGCTCCAGATACACACCCATACATCTATCTATATCTCGCTCCTTTTTGTTGTTTTGCTTGGTTGCTACCAGCCCTCACTCGAAGCAACAAGCACGCTGAAGCCCCCCCCCTCCCCCCTCTCCTCCCAAACCTCTTATCCGAACCTTGCTCCCCCATCTCATTTCTGCACTCACCTCAACGCAAGGCGTAAAACGAAAGGAGATACCCTTACCATCACCTACGCAAACCCACCCACTAACACATCCTATCTCACTCGCTCTCTCTCTTTATATAACTCTCTTGCATTCGCTTGCGCACACTCACACTCGGCGCCTGTGCGTTTTCGCTCTTTTTCCCCCTTTCTCCGTTTCCAGTTGTTCTTTCCAGAGCACGTGTGCCGCTGTGTGTCTGTTTTGCCCGACAGAGAACGCGAACTCTCCAGCACGCGCAGGCTCGCTTTTCCCCCTCTTTCCCTCTTTCTCTCTCTTTGATTTCGGTAGCGCTGCGAGACAAAGGTCGTCCGCTCCCACCCCCTCCCCCCTTCTCACCCCCCCCTCTCTCTCTCTCTCACACACACACACACACACACACACACGGCGGCGACAACGACGACGACGAGAGCAGCAACAACAGGAACAAAGAGAAGGCTCATTCTCTGCGCTTTTTTTTCAGTTCTCTCTGTTTTTTTTTTTATTACTTCCATTCTTCTCAGTCGCCACACTGGATTCCCTCCCTTTTTTTTTGTTTTATTCGCGTGTGCGTGTGTGTGTTCTTGCGCCTTCTGGTTTGGTTTTGCTTCTCTTACACGTCTTCATTTTTTTATATTTATTTAAACGTTCTCTCCCTACCCCCCTCTCTCCCCCGTGCGCGTTCTCGTCACTGGCCTTGCTGCCCCGTCGTGCGCAAAGAAATCGGTCGTTTTCAGTTTCTCTTTCACCGAAGAGCAGCGGGCGAACGAACCGGTGCTCGAGCAAAAAAAAACAAGGGAGGGAAAGAGGAAGACACAGCAACAACGAAACACACACACACACAAGCGCGGAAGTCGAGGATCGTGATAGCGATACACACACCAAGCCAACGTCTCGAAAAGAAAAAAAACAAGCAAAGAAACAACAGCAACCGAACGTAAAATAACAACAACAAAAAACAGCAAAGTATCTTGTTTCAGTGCTTTTTTTTTGTGCGTGCGTGTGTGTGTGTGCGTTCATTGTATCGTTTTTGTTGCTGTCTCACTCACACTTTCTTTGATTGGCGCACGATTGAACCCCACCTTTTTTTTGTTGTTGCTTCTCATCTTCGATCATCTTGGCTTTTTCTGGTGGTGCTCTCCTTCGACTTGCTCTTTGCGTTGTCGCACGCACACCACATCTTCCGCTTCTTCAGGCCTCATCGATATAAGTACAGGAAGCCAGAGGAACGATAGAAAAAAAAAGTGTATGTGTGTGTGTGTGGGGCACACAGCTTATTTGCCACCAATCATCATCTCCTCATCTCTCATAGCTGCCATCTCTTCTCCTTTGTTGATTGAAGTCCTTTTTTATTTTTCTTTTCTTCGCCGCGCGCTTTTCTTTGCCGTCCTCACACGAAGACTCGAGCGACTTGCGTCTCTCTCCCCCCTTTTTATTTATCTTGAGGTCTTTTTCTCTCTCGCCGTTTAGCCCGATTCCTCAGTATCGTTTACGCGTCCGCTTCCTCTTGTCACCGCGCACACTTGCAGGCCAAACAGGAGGCGCGTTAACAGGATCGTCTGCGCAAAACAACAGCAGCAGCAACAAAAATGTACTTCGTTGCAGCCGCCCCGTCGCCGGTGTCGCCGCCAGGGGTCATCGCGACGTCTGCGCCTTTGCCGTTCGGCACCCCGATGAAGGACATGTCGATATCGCTCACCAACAGCAACTCCTCCACCGCCGTTTCCGCGGCTCCGCCATCGTACGAGGCTGTCGCGCTGGACCCGAAAGGCCCTCGCAGCCAGACAAATCTCTTTGTGCGCAAGCTGGCCTCCGCTGTGACGGAGGATGACATGCGCAAGCTGTTTGAGCAGCACGGCACGATCATGTCCTTCGCGCTCATGCGAGACATCCACACCGGCGAGAGCCTTGGCACTGCTTTTGTGCGCTACAGTACCCACGACGAGGCCCGCGCGGCCATGGCGGCTCTCGACGGACGTGAGCTCTACGGCCGTCCCATCTCGATTCAATGGGCAAAGCGCGAGCACGACAGCACCCCGTGTGGCGACGCCCGCCGCAAGATACGCAAGCTTTTCGTGCGCAACATCCCTCTCGACGTGACAGCGCGTCATCTCCGCCAGATCTTCTCCAAGTTCGGATCCATCAGCAACGTTACCCTGCATAGTGACACGGCCCCCGCAGCCGCCCGCGACAACGGCGACAACTCGCGCCCGGCCAGCCAAATGCGCAACATCGCCTTTATTCTCTTCCAGGACGACGACGTCGCGGAGCGGGCGGTGAGCGCGCTGCACAACACTTGCCCGTTCGACAGCTGCGAGGGGATTCCGCTCATGGTGAAGCTGGCCGAGGACAACCGTGACCGCATCGACCGAAAGCAGCGTTTCTGCGAGAGCAGCGTGACGAGCACGACCGCAAAGGCGTTCGCGACGGCCATGATGCAGAGCAACCACCTCTCCACTGCCGCCTCCGTCTCGCCGCTGACCGTTCCTCTCTCCACGCCAGCCTCGGCAACGCTCTCGCCCCCGACGCTGTCGATGGATGTCAGCCACAACAGCCCCATCTTCATTCACGAGGGCCACGCGCCTTCGCTGCCGCCGAGTGGGCAACAGACGCTGCCCTTCACTGTTTCAGCGCCGACAGCCACAGCGACTCCCATGCTGCAAACTACGGTTGATGCGAACGGGAACACTGCGTACGTCTACGTCTCACCCTCGCCGAACAACGGTGTCGCGCAGCAAGTGCTGCCAGCTTCCGCAGCCCCTGGCCAGTACGTCATCGTGTCCAACGGGCTTCAGGGCTTTACGGCGGCGAACAGGGTGGTGTCGCAGCCGTCGCAGCCCTTCTACGCGGCTGCTGCGCCTCCATGCGTGCCGCAATACTATCAGACAGTGACGCTGCCGCAGGTCTTTGCGGACGCGCAGGGTCAGCCGCTGCAGCCGCAGTCGAACGTTTTCGTCCCCGGCTACTACTCCTACTCTCCTAACCCGCAGTCCTCTCAGCAGACGCCACAGCAGGTGCCGATCTTTGAAGTGAAAGCGGCGTCCATGACACACCCGCTGCAAACTGGTGCGTCGGCGCCAAAGGCGGCTAGCGATGTCTTTCAGAGCCAGTCGCCGCTACAGCACCAGCTGGCACACGCTCAGCCGCCCTTCTCGGTCTCACCGCAGCTCAGCAGCCCTGGTGGTGTGCGGGAGCCGGTCCCGGCGAGGATCTTCTCTGCGACAGACAGCCCAGTGAACGGGGCTATCAACCCCACCAACACCGTTCCGCTCCAGTTGCAGGTGCCCATGACGCTCGTGCCGCACAGCGCTGCGGCGCCGCTGAGCGCCGATGCCAAAGCGCGAGGACACTCTTGCTTGGGCCCGACAAGGGACGGCGCGCACGCTGCGGCGCTGATGTGCGAGGTGCCGATGTCCTCCATGGTGCCGTGTATCGAGGACGATGACGTAACGTGGGGCAACGTCTCTGCCAAAACGCCGGCTGCAGCTGGTGTTTCAAGAAGCCTGTGATGGAAGCCAACAGCTGGAGGCGGGTTGGATTGGACTGACAAACACAGACACGCACACACACACACACACACACACACACAGGCATACGCCCACCCAGACACCAGCACAGAAGAGACGGTGTACTGAAGTGCCCCGTTCTGTGCTCATGTGTGTTTGTGTGTCTCTTCCTCGTTGCATTTTTTTTTTTCGTTTCGCTCGCATCGCTTTTCTACGGCGCCGTGGGTGTTCTTTCGGAGGTTATCGTTTTCTGTTTCTTTCTGTCGTTGATTGACTTTGTCCCCCCTTTTTGTTTAAACATGCTTAGTTCTCAACAGTTTTCGATGTATGGTGTCTTCTCACTTTCTCTGTGGGGTTGGCTTCATCTGCGCGTGTTTTGCACTGAGCACGACAGTCTGCGTCTGCTTGCGCTGATGTAGCTTGCTCATGCTGCTGCACACCAGCCTTTACACTCTTAGGTTGATGCGCTCTTTTTTTTTTACAATTTTCTTGACCTCCCCCTTCCTACAACCCTTACCCTTTTCCTGCTCCTTCTCTCTCTTTCTCTCACCTGTTTATCAGCCACGCTCTTGCCAACACCGTTGTTTTTTTTTTTCCCCTCTTCCTTCGCTCTACTTCACTGGCCACATCTTCCTCTCTCGTGCTCTCGTGCTGTGTGTTGACGTTTTATTCACAGAGAGCGCGCGAGCGCAGGAGGGAATAGCAGGAGAGGGCGAAATAACGAGGCGAAAACAACAACAACAAAAAACGAGTATAGATAACAGAAAAGAGGTGCATGGGTGACAGGACACACATTGCGGACGGCTGCTGCTGCTTTGGCGAAATTGTCAGTTTTGTGGCTTCGCTTCTGCTCCCCATTTGCGTCTCTCCCCCCTGCATGAGAGGAGGCCTCCTTTCTTTTTTTTGCCTCTTTTATTTGTTGCGTCGCCGCGTCAGTGCGCTTCCTCTTCATTTTACTGCCTTTGTCTCTGGAGTTTCTTTTCATCTTATCTGTGCTTCTTCTTCCGTTTTTTTTTTACATTTTTCCGGTTTCCGCTGTCTCGCATGGCTTCCCTCTCTGCCTCGCTTTGCCGTGCCGGCTTTGCTCTTCGTTCTTCGCGTTGAAGGACGAGGACTATGCACAGTGTCGTGCACTGTGTAGTTCGCTCACCGTGTCCTTGCCTTTCTTAGCCGCGCGTATGAAGCGTGCGGGTGTGTTTTAACTGTGGTTTCTCACTGCGATTCCATTTTCGTGTTGCTAACGTGACCGCAAATGTGTTTGCGCGTTTTTTTTCCCTTTCACTTGTTGCTTCTCTCTTTTTTTGGTCCCATCAAATTCTTGTCGTGTTCCGTCTTCCTATTTTGCCTCCCTTTTCATTGTTGCGATTTTTTTTTTGTTGAGCTCTTCTCTTTTTTTTCCTGCGTGTGTGTATGCGTGTACACATGCGTACAACGTCTCTCTTTCTCTCTGCGTGTTCGTATAGACCTTTTTTTTTCCAAAGAAGGGATGGGTGATTTGTTCGAGCCAACAACAACAAAATAAGGAAGTAAAACCAATGCGCTACGCTGAGGGCTCAACAACAACAAGCCGCAAACACGGAATGTCGAAGACGAAGCCCCCCCCCCCCCCCACTCACACCAACCCCTTCTCTCTCTCTCCATCTTCTGCTGTACGTTGGCAACTTTGTTCAGTTTTTTTTCTTGTTTTTGCGCTCGTCTTGTGCTTTCGCGTTTACCTCCTACCGATGCTGCTGCTGCTGCTTTTCTTCTTTTCCTTGTGTGCTGTGCCTTGGATGGCAATCTGGCGTCCTTCTTTTTCTGCCTTTTATAGCACCCGTAATTTATTGTAGCGCTATCTAAAGCAGCATTGACGATGTATGCCCATTTTTCCCTGCTCGCTTCGCATGTGCTCCACCCGTGATTCGTCGACTACCACCAGCAACACCATCTGCTGCAGCACTCTTCGCACGTTTTTGCCCTCTACTCCATTCTTTACCTCTACTCCTCTTTCGCCTCTCTCGTTCTCCCCCTTTTCTCCCTCGTGCGTGTGGCTGCTGTACGTGTTTTTCTCGTTTTTGCTTTCGTTCTTCTGCGTGTGCGCTCCGACAAGTTTAATTCTTGGTTCTTAAGTGCCAGCTTGCCACGTTCATTCCTGGATTTCGTGTAGCGGCTCGTTCTCATTCCTTTCTCTCTGTCTCGCTTTCTGTCTCTGTGCGCGTGTGTGTGTTCACGCTGGCAGGGATTCAGCAGAGAAGTGAACCGGCTTTGTTGGCCCGCGAAGAGGGCGCGTTTGTGTGGAAGTCGCCTCCATCGTCCCGCCTCGCGTCCCCCTTCCCCATACACAGAAACGTGTTCGCGGGTTAGGGACAGCAAAAAAAAAAGAACGAAAAGATGTTTTAAACGGATTCCTTCAGAAAAAAAAAAAAGGGATGGAGCCAGCGCAAGGCGAGGCCGCTAATAACGAAAAAAAAAAAACAGTGGGACGGGAAGGTGAGTCTGAAAGAGTGCGTGTGTGCGTTCGACAAATAGGCGGAAGGTGTTCGCCGACATGGAGGTGAGGGGCGATGCGTGACTGAAGCGCACCGCTTCCGATCATCGCCACACAGGCGTCAACGGAGCAGCAGAGAAGAAGCGAACAACGAAAAGAACCAGAAAAAGAAAAAGGAGTCATGGAAGCAGGAGACGAGGCGTGTTGGCACTGCATGCAAAACTGATACTGGGAGGAGATGACATCTCTGTAGTTTTTCGTTTGGTTCTGTGCCTCGCCCTGCTCCACTCACCTCCTCTCCCTAGGCGCTCTCCCCCTCTTCTACCTCTTCACTTCTCTCTTCTCGAGCATGCCCATTTTCTGTTTTTTTTTGCTGTTCCGTTGCGTTATTTCGCTTTCAACAACCGCTGCTCTTCCATTCCTGCGTTTTTCGGCTCCCCCTCCCCCCGCTTTTCTCCTTCATCTCGCAGCTGCATCTCCTGCGCTTCTTGTTTTCTCTCCTTTTATCTCTTCGTGCTCGTAAAATGTGAATAATGAAAAAAAAAACAAAAGAAGGTCCCTACGCGTGTATGTGTATGCGTAACTGTTTGGCGTTGTCGCATGCGCGCTGTGGATCGAGACCGTCCGTTTTCAGGTATATATATATATATATGAGAATGCTCTTGCGTGCACCGGCGTGCGTCTCCGCGTCGCTTTTTGATGCTGTTTTGTGTAAAGCAGCTCACTCTCTCCTTTCCCTCTTTTCTCGACGGGTGCTTCTTCTTTGTCTTCTCAGCTTCTTCCCCCGACCTTTCATCCCTCGTCGTTAGCCGCAGACACAGATGCTTGCCTGTTCACGCGATCGATGTCTCTGTGGTTCCTTGCCTGTTTTTCTTTCTCTCCTTACACAATCTCTGTTTTTTTTTCTTTTATTTCTCCTTCTTGTTCCTTTTTTTTGGTTTTTTTTTTTTTGGACCGATGCTGCTCTTTTTTTAATTCGTCTCCTCGCTTTCCTTTAAAGAGAGGGGGAGAGGGCTACACCCACCCACACGCACACGCACACGCACACGCACACGCACACGCACACGCACACGCACACGCAATACGCATCCACGCATGTACACATTCCAATGCACACCGCTTCTCTCTCCCGCGTGTATGCCATTGCCTACGGAAACGATATCTGCGCCTTTTTCTTTCCCTTCTCCGTCCTCCCGGCTCATACTCGGAGGCGGAGGTGGTGGTGATACATGTGTATGTGTGTACGCGCGCGCCCCTCATCATCAGCCGGTATCTTTGACACACACACACACACACAAACCAACGCGGACCAACGAAAAAGTGTGGTGGTGGTGGTGAGGGGAGGAATCAAAGAATCACGCAAAGCAAGGAGAACAGCGAAAGCTCGTGGCCATGGCCTACACATCCTGCCGTTGCTGCTGTCTTTACTTATTTCCTTCTGTGCTGCTTTGTTCGATGGTTGTGTGCTCTCTCTCTTTTCCCTCTATGCTTGCGTGGATGTCTGTGTATGCCCGTGTGTGTGTGTGCGTGTGTGTGTGTGTGTATCTGTGTTTTTGTCCTTCGTATGCGTCTGCGCGTGCTCGTGTAGCCTCTGGTATCACCTAGTAGTAGTCCTCTCTCCTTTTTTTTTCGCTTGGCCTTTTTTGCTCTGCGTGCGAAGAGCTCGTAACTAGCGCGATGAGGTTTTCACCGCTGCTGCCTCTAGACATCCACACTGTCCCCCACCCTCTGCCGTTCGCTTTCTCTCTTTATCTTTGTTCTTGTCGATCTCTTCTATGCTTCTTTTTTCGCGAGGGTGTGGCCGTAGTACTTTTCTGTTGTCTGAGACGTGGCTGTGGGCGCCTTCGTCCTGTGAGCTTGGGGTTTTACATGACCGCCGAACGGTCGATTCCAGCTTTCTTCGCCCTCCCGCCCTCCCTCCCTCCCTCCCTCCTCTCTCTCTCTCTGTGTGTCGTGTCCTGTGGTTGCGTTTACCCCATCTCTCCCGCTCGTATTGTCGATCGCTCTCTAATTTTCGCTCACCCTTTCGCCTTCTTTTTTTTTTTGTGTTTTCGCTGTCTCGCTCTCTTTTGTTTTCTATCTCGTGGATGCCGCCTCTCTTCTCCTTCGTTGTGCTGTGCACGTACGCGCTTTTTCTTTTTTTTTTCTTCGCTCCTCTCCACTTGTGTGTTTGACGTCTCCCTTTCCAGCCATCGTATTCCATCGCGTGTTCTCCTTGTTTTATGCCTTTTCGGTTTCTTTGAATGCCCCCGCTTCCTTTGCTTTTCTTTGTCTTGGGTTGTGTTTTTCTTTTTCTGTTGTGCCGTCTCTATTGAGTTTGCTGCGCGTGCTCCCTTGCCCTCGTTTTCCTTCTCCTTCCCTCCCTTTACCTGTTCTGTGTGCTTGATGGCTGTCGACGCCGCTTCGCTTGTCTCCTTTTCATTTCTCTCGAATTTTTGTCTGTTGCTCACCTCTTCAACGCGCTTGCTCTCTCTCTCTCTCTCTCTTTCCTTTGCGTTAGCTTCACTTTCTCTTGCTCCTCTAAGCGTTTCTTGTTTTTCTTTTTTTTTTTTCGTTTCCGTTTTTCCCCCTCGCTCTCTTCGTCCTCCCTCGTACCTTGATGATGTTTTGGAACTCCCATTCTCTGTGCGCAGTCATGCTCCGGCAAGAAAGCCTTGGGTGCATATGCGATCGAGTCTGTAGGTATGCACGTGCGCATGTGTGCATGTTATCTGTCTGCCCGTTTTTCTTTCTCTTTGAGGAGCTTCATTCGATGCGGGCCATGAACGACCTCTTTCACTTCTTCTCATCCGTAATGCGGCCCACTGACACGCCTATATGGCGCTTCGCTTTCGCTTCTTGTGCCTCGGAATTCATCCCCGCGGTCGACCTCGTCGCACAAAGTGCGGAAGGTGTAGAGAGCAGAAAAAATGGTATGTCAAAGACAGGCAGGCGAAGCGGCCTCTTTACCCCCCTCCCCCCCCCAAAAAAAAGTGTGGTCGTGGTGGCGTCCAAGAGAGCGGTGGAAAGGGTACTGAGTGCCTGTGTGTGCGTGTTCTCGGAAGCATCGCACCACCCTTACACATTGCTCACACGAGCACATACGCATGAGCAAGCGTCTCGGTGGAGGCTAAAGAAATGGCCTCCGAAGATCAAGCAAGTGGAGAAATAAGCGTGCACAGGTTTGACAGGTTTGTGTGCCCGCTGGCGGGCTTTCTCTGTGCGTGCGCGTGTGTCTGTGTGCGTGTTTTGCTTTGTTGAAATCGGGTGCTCGCACTTCTGTAGAGCCTGCAGCACGAGTTGAAAGAGAAGAGGATGCGGCGGAATGGCGCGAAAAGATACCGTCGCCATCATCCGCGAGCATCGCTGATGTGTGCGTGTGCGTGCTGCTCTATCGCAAGATCACTTTTTTTTTGCTGTTCTCGCTGCCATTGTCAGTGATTCCCGTTCTTTAATTTCTTGGAGGAGCCGTTGAACTGTTTCTCTCTGTTTTCTGCTCCTGCAGAGGTACCTCACTCCCTTTCCCCGCTCTCCTTCTCGCCCTTCTCGCCCTTGTCGCTCTTTGCCCTTGCCCCCCCTCTCCCCCGCCCAGATCCTTCGCTCTGACCCTCTTGCTCGATCTGGATTCTCCTTTTCTTCTCGCCATTGTCCTTTATTCTCGTGCTTTCCGACGGCGGCGGATACGAGCATCGCTCTCCCCCTCTCCCTCCCACACGCCCACACTTCTATTTCCCTTCCCCCTTTCTCTGTCTCCATTTCTCACTGCGCCCTTTTATTATATCTTTTCCTTGTTTTGCCCCGGGCTATGCGTGTGCGTGTCTCTCTCTCTCTGTGTGCTGCATGTGTGCGGCATGCTCTTCTGTTTCCTCGTTGCATCTCCCCCTCTCCCCCTTTCTCAGGCTTGTCTCTCCTTCGTCATCTTAGTGATTTCCCTTCGGTTCTTTGCTTTTTTATTTTTCGTTGTGGCCCGCTCTTTGCTCCTCCTTGACGTTGCTTGCCCCTGCCCATCACCCCTCGCCCTTTTTTTTCTTTCTTTCTCTCCTCCTATTTGCCGTCGCCCCCTCCCCCTCCATTTCCCTGTCTTCCTCGGCTCACGCGTCTCGTAGAAGAAAGAAAGGAGCCACTTCCCCTCTCTCTTTTCTTTTTACTGTCTTGTCTTCGCGGCGTCCGCTTCTTTATTCGATTTTCTTTTCGTGTTGTCCAGGTCACTCTTTCTCTGTCCTTCTCTTCATTTGTTTTCGTCTCTACCTCTCTCCTCCATTTGGGCGTGAGTGGTGCGGAGGGACGGGGCTATTCTGCCTCTCTCTGCGATCTAGTAGAGCATACCTTTCCTCTGCTTTTCCCCTTTCCCAGTTTCGGCTTCCTTCGCCTCCCCCTCCCCTTCGTACCCCCCAATCCACCCCCTCGTCTTTTCTTTTTCTCCGATTGGTGCAGTCGCCACACACACACACACATCCGCACACATGAAATATAAGATAGTAATCATAATAAAAAGGACTCCCGTTGATTTTTTATCTTCCTAGTGCTGTTCGTCTGCGTCGCGTCTTTGCTGCTGCCGGGCGTGTTGTCTTGACTTCGGAGCACAGGTTAGTCTACCTCGCGTGCCTCACCTTTCCACGTTTCCCCTGCGCATTCTGTCGCCGCTCCCCGCCGGCTTCACTTCCATCAAAACACCACTCCAGCGCCATTTTCTGCGCATGCGCGCGCGTGTGTGTGTGTGCTCCTTGCGCACATGTTGCTTTCCTTCCTCTCTCCTCCTTTCGCCGCGTTTCTCAACGCCGCTGCACCCTTCGTTTTTCTGTGAAGTTACCCACTCTTTCTGTGTGCTTTGCTTGATCTCAACGCTCCTCTGCCTCTCTTGCGCTCCACATGTGCGACGCGGGTTGCACTAGTGTGACACGCACCGTTTCTCATCCTCGATCAACCTTTCTCTTTCTCCTTCCCCCCTCTCCCTCTCACTCGCATGAAGCGCTCATGCCCACGCTCTTGCAGGGTATGCCTTCCACTACCGTTCACCGTGGCCCTGTGTCAGCATGCACGCGCGCATGCGTGTGTGTGAGCGAAAGGGAGAAGCGACGGTGTACAGCGGAGAAAAGGGAGACATGTACGTGGATGCGCATCGCGGTAAAACGGACGACACAGATGAGCGTTGCACGAGGACGGCCTTGAGGATCGCCCGGATGCAGTGGGAGGGAATGCCTGTGACGTCCTCACCCACGGACCCACACCAAACAAAACACGAAAAGGGGTCTGTGTTGTGAGCGATTTCGTTTCGTGGTCCCCTCCGCGTCTTCTTTGCACGAAAAAAAAAGACCAGGAAGGCAAAAGAGGCAACACCCGCACCGACAGACACGCCCGCAAACGCCTGCGCGTTATCACTGGTAGGCAACTGTAGCGGTAAGGCCGCAGAAAGGGGGGCGTGGGTGGGATGGATAGGAGGGAGGGGAGGGGGGGGGGGAGGGGAAAGGCGAGGAGCGCCTGAGAAGGAAGCGGAGCGGGCGCACAATGCAACAACTACAAAGCCGGCAGAAAATAAACAAGGGCAAACGGAAGACACGCAACCGACGACTCCTTTAGCCTAACGCGACAACAACAAAAAAATCAAGAAGGCACACCAAACAAAAAGCAAACAAACAAAAAAGGAAAACAGACGACAGCGGCGAAACAAAAAAGACCAAGTCTGCGATGAGCGGATGAAGCAGCGAAAATAAATAAAAAAAAGGAATGCGTCTGTGCAGGTGCTCGCCTGCGCGCACTTCTCTTTCTCGCTGTGCTCGCGTGTGTCATCTTTTTCTACATTGCTCTCTGCTTGTTTCACATGAGCGCGAGCGTGTACGTGTGTTTCTTTCTTTAGCTTTTCTTGCTGTTGCTTTTTCAGCTGCAAGGCTTTTTTCTTTCTCCTGTGCTTACTCCTATGCTCACATAAATATGTGATCTTGTCGGCAGACCGGCACCGGCAGGGACGCGCCTATGAAGGCCCGTGGTGCACGCTTCTGGACACCGAACTTCCTACTCGTAGAAGATGCCACCCTCTTTCCGTACAGGCGCGTACACGCACAGCATTCCGCAGAGTTGTACGCACGCACGCATTTTTGCTTTCATGCGCGAGCACATGTGATAAAACAGCACACACACACACACACACACACACACACACGCACACAGACATGCACACGCGATGACGGAGCTGTTTGAAGAGGGTGGCTCCAGAAGACGATCAAAGCTCATGCGACTTGGGAAGACACATCGAAGCCCTCCCTCCCCACACATGCGCTGGGCGAAAAAAAAATACACAAAAAAAAAGAGTGTAGAATGGACCCGTGGACTTTTTTCGTTTTGTATGTTGCATGCGCGAGACGGGGCGTGGGCTTGGCAGGCGGGGGCAGGTACGAAGAAACAGGCAACCGAAAAAAGAATGGGAAGAAGGAGAATGCAACATGTGCAAGATGCACGCAAATAGATGAGCAACCGCAGATACGTACATCTGGGCACTTCTTTGGTGGAAGCTATTCTGCCATACGGTGCCCACCTCTTTTTCACGCTTGTTTTAGCCCAACGATGCACCCAAAAGAGGAAAAGCAAAACGTTGGCAGAGGAAGAGAGAGCCAGAGAGAGAGAGAGGGGAGAATGGGCGGGGAGATCAAAACTTCGCTCTTGCCTTCGCTCAGCTCTCTTTTTCTTCTTCGTTTCTTCCGATTGACGTTGACCGCTCTTCGCTGCAGCTCCCGCCACTCTCTTCTTCTTTCACATTTCTTTTCCTTTTTCTTTTTGATTTCTTCGGCGTTGCTGCTCTTCGTTTTTGCCTTGCTGCCGAGTGCGTGTTTTCTCTTTCTGTGAGCAAATTCTTACCTTTAGCTGTTGCTATTTTTCGCTACTCCCCCTTCTGTGCACGAGCATTGTGTGTGTGTGTGTGTGTGCTGGAGGTGAAACAACTTTTTTTTGCTTCCCCTCCCGTTTTCTGTCTTTTGCTCCGTCATGTGCGTGGATGTCTCCTCCCCCCCCCAATCGACTGCAGAGATCACACAACACTGACACACACGCACACACTGGGATAGGGAAGCCAGCGGTCATACGTACAGATGTGGCCGCCTTCTCGCTTCTCTTGTGCATCTCACTCTCTCGCCGGGCTCTCTCTCTTTTCGCTTGCCTTTCTACCCCTCTTTTTGCTCTTTGCATTGAAATCATGTGCACTGAGGTGGATCGGAAGAGATGTTGCCCTCGCTCATGGGCAGAGGGCCGCCGTTCTCGCCATTTCTTTCTCTCCACCTCTGCGCTCCTTCGCTTTCTTCAACTGTCAGCTATCTCGCATCGATCTTGGCGAATCCGCTTTTCTTTCCCCTCTCGCGTTCACCGGTTCAATGGCCAAGCTTCTTTTCCGTCGTTGTAGGTCTCTCTCTCTCTCTCTCACACTCCCTTGCTTTTCTCCGCCTTGTCTTTCTGAACATACAAGCGCGCATACCCTATCCGCGGACTCCAGTCTGAAAGCAGCGCATGTCAGGCGTGTGCGGAGAGCACCCGCTGTTTGCCCCGAATTCCATCTTCTCCCGCTCTCCGAGCGGCAAGCGGTGCGCTGCGCGAGTCCGAAGGAGATGAAGCACAGGGGTAGCGGCTCACACGTCGATGCAGCAGGCGTCCAGTAGAAGCGCCTTCTTTTCCCCCTTTTTTGTTCTCAACGGAAATGAAAGCGAATAATAAGAATAGTAAAGGCGAAAGACGACAGGACGGGGGGGGGGCAGTTGTGGACGGGCGGGCAGGAGAGACACAGCCTGTGGTTGTGAAGAGAGAACCGCGGCAGAGCGAAGCAAACTTCCCTTTGGTGGCATCTTTCCCATCTGTTTACATTGGCGCGGAGGCTTTGGACTCTGCTCTCTCCGTCTTTCCCCCTTTTTTTCTTGTCCTTCAGTCTCGTCTGTCTGTACGGTGTGCTCTTCTTACTGCAGCTGCGTCATCTTTTCTTTTTCTTTTGTCTTGACTATCCCTCCGTCTCGCGCGCGCTCTCTCGCATCCTTCCTTGTCTTGCTTTTTTTCTTTGCGTTCCGGCTGTATATGAACCATACTCCGCTGCGCACCACCGTGGGACCCGGGGCTCGCTCGCTCTCTCTCACTCACTGCGCTCTCCTCTGTTTTCCCCCGCAAGCGTTCGCGTGCCTATTTGTGTGTCTTCCTTTCGGCATATCAGCACTCTTTCTGCTTTCGCTTTCTCCTCTTCCGTTCTTCGGGTCGTTTTTCCAGTAGCTGCTCGTTTTCTTTCGGATGGCGTGAGGCGCACCTGTCTCGGTGAGCTTGTGCGCGTATGCGTGGGCGGTAGCTGTCTGCAGGACCCACCCATGCCCACACGCTCCAATCTGCGCGCTCATAGCTATTGCAGACACGGGCGCACGCGATGTGGTTTCGCATCACCGGCCTTGTCGTCTCCGATGACTTTTCCTTTTCCGCTTCTTTCGCGCGACTCCATCAGTGACTTGCACGTCCCCCTTTTTTCTGTCTGTGTGCTCCGACTCTCGGTCGGAGGCAGCACCCCCTCCCCTCCCTCGAAACTGCGAGGACACACACACACACATACAGGCCAACTTTCCACCCCCAAAACAAAAACGGAGAAAACAACTGGAAAAGAGAAAGAAACAGAGAGGAGCGATGCGCTGCTGAGAGTACGCGTGCGCGTGTGTCTTAGGACGGTCTGCGCGTCTGTTAGGAATGAGACCTGCGGGGCTATGATGGTCGCCGTGTGGTGAAGGAAAAAAGACCAAGACGCATGGGTGTGAGCAGAAAATGCAGCCGGGTTACTTCAAACATGTGGCGGTGCCCCACATCATCCCTTTTTTCGTTTTTTTTTTTTGAAAGCACAAAGGGGCTTTCAAGTAAGGTTGCGTCTGCATGTGACATCTACACGTGTGCGTGCCATCCCACGCGACTTCTCTGCCGCTCCTCCTTACCTGTACCCCCTCCCCTCTCCCCCCACCCCACGGCAACCCGCTTCTCACTAGAGCGGCACGGCGTACCTGGATGCTTCTCTTTCTTGTGCCTTTCTCATGCTCATTTTCCCCTTTTTTCTTCCTTTTTAGATACCATCTAGTGTAAGTGTATAAGTGCGCGTGTGTGCGTGAGTGGCCCACCACGCCACCTTTGCCTCTTTCTCCTTTTTTCTCTCTCTCCCCTCTCCCTCTATGGCTGCCGGCTGCGGCGTGTTCGAATGCGTATCCGTTTTTGTTGTTGGCACTATGTTTCTGTGATGTTTTTTTTTTTTTGTACACATGCAAATATATATATATATATATATATATATATATACATATATATATACATAGATACACACGCACATGTATATGTATATATGTATGTATTATATGTATCTATGCATGTATCTATGCATGGTTGCGTTCGTCATGTGGTGCAAGCGCCAGTGCGAGGCGTCGGGAGGTGAGGGAAGGGGAGGGGAGGGTGATAAGCAGTAACAGCAAAAAGATAAAAGAAATGCAGGAAAAAAAACAAAAAAAAACCAAACGAAACAAAACATTATCGATCACATTCACCGCAACAACAGAGAGAGGACACACACACACACATGCATGCGTGCATGCAAAAGAAAGTAAAGGCAGTGCTTGCACGCGTCTGTTAGCGTGCCACGGTCACACACACACTGAGAGCGAGAAAACAGCGGTGTGGTATCTTCACAGCGGAGGAACTTCCGCCTCGTTTTGTGACTCTCTTCCCACCACCCTCTCTCTCCGTCTCTTTCTCTTTGCTCGCTCCTTTTCTTCGCCCCTTACCATCTCCTTGTCGCTGTTTTGTGCTTCTCCTTGGGCCGTTCCCCCCCCCCCCCCCACCACTACCCGCTCTTTTTTTTTGCCGTCGATGTTCGTGTGCAGGTGCGTGAACACGCGATGTATCTCCCTCGACCTCTTCATGACTTCGTTGTTCATCGTGGGCCCTTTCATTTTTCTCTATTTCACACGGCAGTGCCGATGTCTGTTGTGCTCTTGCACTCTCTTTCCGCCGCCGTGTGTGCTTCTTTGGCGTCGACGACGCCGGAAGACTCTCTCTTTCAGTCTTTCAACTCCCTTTATCACTTTCCTCTCTCTCCTCCGAGTCTGCCACATACTACTGTGAAGGCGCGCGTCTTGGACAGGGAATGCTAACGGGCAGCTCAAGCGCCCTCCTTGTGCTTGACTCCTCCTCTCCGCCCTACGCCGGCAGGTGAGTGCACCGGTCCCTGCGGAAGGATGTGGATGCACCGCAGTTCATCAGTACCACATTCCGTTTCATCGCACTCTATTCGGATCCCTTTCTCACGCGATTAGGAGGTGTGCCGGCGAGGTGTGTTGCGTATGTGGCTGTGGTCTTGACGCTGCAGAGGTGGGCGGGAGGGGGTGCGCGTACGCTGAGCTGCGATGGGCTGATGGCGGAAAAACAGCTGCGCGTGGGCATTCCCATGCACGGCCAAGCCCCGCGCGGCTTCGCATTTGCGGGGCTCCGGACGGATTACGCCCGCTACCGGTGGCACCTCATGAGCACCGACGACTGGGGAAAGGGCGGGCGTCCTGCGCAGGTGGGGATTCCGACTGCGGATGGCTCGATCACCATGCTGCTTGAAGGAGGGGGCACAGGTGTCGGAGGAGTGCATCCATCGCCTCGAGGCGGCTGTCAGCCGATTCATGGACAGCCGCCCGCGCCCGCTGCCGGGAGACGAGGCGGATGCTGGCATGGGACGAGTGGCGGCGGGTCTGGGAAGACATGGATGCTGCCGTCTCCGATGGAGCTCCATCGCGGACCGATACACCCACGGAGGAGGATCCGCGGGCACTTTTCTGTCTCACCGCTTCCGTGCTGGACCCGTGGCATGCACGCGAGGCGTCGCTGCAGGGCAGACACAGCGTGTGCCGGCTCATTCTGGCAGCGGCATTGAAGGCCAAGCGGACGGGTGCGCCGCAGGCCGCAGCGCAAGCAACCACGGCGTCTTCTACGTCGTCCGGCAGCTCCCCTATAATCCATTGATCTCCCATTCGGCATCTTCCTCTTTTTCCATCCTTTTCGTCTTCTTTTTCTTTGCCACCTTTTTCTGTGCGGGCGCGTGCGCTGCTGTCTCGATGCTCCCGCTTTCTCGTCCCCTTTCTTCACGCCGCTTGCCAGGCGGACTTCCTTTTCTGTCGCGGTATGCCTTCGTGTTTTGCTGCTTGGAAAGCAGCGGCGTGTTAGCTACACAGCACTGCGCAGGAAAAATAGGATGCAGACGCGAAGTGACAGCGAGATTGCACCCATCTGCTGCTCGCGTCACTGCTGATTTGCTATATATGTGTGCGTGAGTGCTTCGTTTACTTCGTGGGGGGGGGGTGTCTGTGGCAGAGCTGTGGTTGAGGAGGCGTAGTGCAGCTTACACTCTCTTACACACTTACTCGCAGAGGCACACACGCATCGGCAGTTCTTTTCCTGCCTCTTCTCCCTCCGCCTCGATATGCCCGTCTTTGCGGTTTCTTATTCGGCGCGTCCAGAAAATTGGCTGTAGCGGGACCGGGTGTTTGTGCTTTAATCGTCGTCATCGCGGTTCAACACCCTGCCCTCACGAAGTGCCAGCCAACGGGTCGCTGGCTGCTTACGGCAGTGTCCTCTGTGCCGAGCACCACTGTCGCCACCTCTTTGGACGGCGTGTCGCGCGAGCTGGCTGCGTGGGCGGTGAGGCGGTCGACCTTTGCCCAGCCGGGGCTGGGGGGGGGGGGCTGCGCATCGCTGCGCACGCACCAACTGAACCAGGCGTGCCGTCGTCGCAGCGCCGGCTTCCCGTGGCCGTTGGCCACATCGTCGCGCAACTATCGTCCCTTGTTTTTGCAGTAGACTTCGATGACAGCCCACCACCGTCCGCCGTGTCGCTGGGATCGCGCGTCCACGTGGCCTACGAGCGGGAGGATGTGGACCCGACCTTGCAGCAGGGCGATGGAGGCGTGGGTGGTGCGCCGAATCGCGTCTTCCTGGTGGGCGGCCTCGTCGTGCGAGTGAACCCTAATGGCACCTTAGGTGTCCTGCTGGACCATAGCAAGGTTGATCTGGCGGCCTCGCCGGAAAAGATAGCCGTGGCAGAGGGCGTGTGCAAGTTTCTCAATCACCCCAAGTACCTGCGGGTCGTGGAGTGGGTGCGCTCCACGCCGGGCTCTCGGAGAAGGGCGACGTGAAGAGCACCGCGTGCAGCCTGTGCACCACCGCGGCTGGCGGGTGGAGCGTCCGTAAATCCTCGAGGCCTCTGGTATTCGCAGCACGACGCACCTGACCCAGAGCGTCCGCATGCTGCTCATGGAGAAGGCAGAGTGGCAGGGGGATCACCACCGTCCGATGCGCAACATTTACAGAAAGCATGCGAAGGAGCGGGACTGACGGTACATGTCGGCCAAGTACGCCGGCATCATTTCTGCCAGCATCGACTTCTGCGGTGCCTTCTCGCTCTTTGGGTGGAACTACAGGAACTACCTGGCGCACCAGCGCTCCTACCAGATGCGTTTTGCGGTGAAGACGCTCTGCAAGAAGGCACCTCCACGAAGCGCAACGACCTTCCGCGCGCCGCCAGCAGCGACGGGTGTTGCACCATTGACATCGTCCTCTGCGGCGCATCGCATGCCGAAGCACGTTTGTCGAGTGATGCAGGGGCGCTGGATTCGAGATGTGTTTCACCAACTCCTCGCATCGCACCTTGTTATCGTGGTTATCAACGGGTGCTTTGAGTTTGGTGCAAGCTAGCTATGCCGCCGTGCACCCCACGAGGAAGGCATGGCCGGCCTCTTCGTGGATGTGCGCAACAAATAAGGCAGGCTTCGCAGCGTCGTCAAGGCGCGCAGCGTGGACTCCGTGGAGGGTGCATGTCGGATGGCGAAGGCTGCGAAGGGCGAGGCGCCGTTGCTCACGCTGAGGCTGCGCGGGGGCAGTAGTTTGCGGCGGGTGTGTGCCCATGGAGTTGCTCCGCGTGGCAACCGCTTGGCTGCCGCGCCGGGACTGCTGCATGGGGCCCGTGCCCAGCCGCGAGCAGGCGCTCGCCTGCACGCAGCACACCGCCGACGCCGTCAGTCGCAACCATCTCATCAACATCACTGCAGCGAGCGGCAACGGTTTGGCCGAGCTGTTTGCCGCCGTGCATCCGCGCCACGTCCCGGCGGCACGACATGCGAGTCAGCTGCAGGCGACGTGCGCCGACGGCCCGGTGCTGCGGGCCGCGCTGCAGCTGCTCTCCGCCAGTCCCCTACGACACCGGGCAGCACGCCGGCGGAGACACGGCGGCGCTGCGCAGTGCGGCGCTGGGGGACGTTGTGTTGGACGGTCCCGTAAGGGATGTGTGGCTGTTCCGCGACAGGCTTTTCCACTCCGCCTCCCGGTGCTTTTGACTGTATACGCGCGGTGAGGTGAGGTGGTGGCACTGGGGACCTGTGCGAGCGCGCGCGTGTGAGGGGGTGCGCGGGAGTGGACACCGATGTAGGGGCACTCTCACATGCTGCGGCTCACCCCCTTGTCCTCCTCGCGCAATCGCGCACATACGGGGTCGCTGCTTCTCACACCTGCTCTTTGGCTTTCTTCCCGTTTTCTGTGGTGCAGTCTCTGTGCGCTTTCCTTCCGCCTGTATCCACCGCGTCTCTCTCTCTCTCTCTGTTGCCTGCAGTGAACCGGATGAGCGGTGTTGGCGGCTTGTCGCAGCGGTGGCAGCGGTGGGGTGCCGCATGTGAGGGCTGCGACGAAGGCGATGTGTGTGTGCCGCTGTTTCCTCTCGCGTTGCGGTCATCGATGTGTCTTTTGTTCTCTGGACTCATGCAGGGGGCGGCGCGGAATGGGCGGTGCGCCAGCCCTCCTGCACGCAGACCGAGGCCCCTTCCGCCGCTGCTCCCTCTGCACACGCCTCTCCAAAGGCCTGCCACAGGTGCTCCTACGACGACGCGAAGAAGAGCAACAGGAAACTCCAGGTGGCACGTTCTGCAGCGGCGGCCCTTTGCACTGTCCTTCTCTCGTCCCTCGTCCTCGCTGTGCGCAGCGCCGTTTTTGCGCTACGGAGAGGGAGCAAAGGTGGGGAGGGTAGGAAGAGGAGCACGCTGGTGGTTCACGGGCTGTTTCCGGTGCGAGACGACTGCACAGCGCAGCAGACGCGGCGCAGGCGGGGATCAGCGAGGCGGGGGGGGGGAAGCCGACAGGTGGGGGGCAGGGCTTGCCCGGAGGGTAGCAGGCAATGCCCCCTGTCCTCTCCGCTTGGCCCCCCTTCTCTTGCGCTTCGGTCTCCTGTTCGCTGCCGTTGCGGCATGTCTCGCATCCACCGGCCCCCCTCTCCTGATGTTTGTGTGCATGCGGGCAAATGGCCCGTGCAGGCCTCGCAGTGCCACTTGCCTGTCTCCTCACCACTGCCTCCCCCACGTTTCTCTCCCTGTCTCTCCCTCTTTTCACTCCCGCTCGCATCTCTCATCCCCCCTCTCAAAACGAACACGCACGAACCAATGCAAAACAACAACATGCGCGTGCACACGCAACGACAACAGGCATCCCTTTGGCAAGACTCGACTCTCTTTCGCTCGCCCTCCCCCTCCCCCCCGCCTCCCTCCTCGTCAGCTCTGTCGCGCCATCTCGGCCCCTTTGCCACTACTTCTCCTGTCCATCTCGGCCTCACTCTTTTGCTCGCTGCGTCTTTGCGAAGATGCACTGCCATATCGGCGTTCTGATCTACGTGATCGTCCAGTCCCTCGCGCTCTTCTTTTTGCTGTTGGCTACGCCGCTTGACATGTTTCGCGAGGTAAAGGGTGGGGTCTTCGGCGGCAGAGCTTGTGTGACGTTATGGGGTTTACAGAGGGAGTGCTTGGGCTCAGGGTATGTCATGAAGACGGGATTGCTGTGGGAGGATTGCCCGAGCCGCCGCAACCGTTTCCTCCTTGCTCAGGTCTTCCTTTTCGTCTCTCTCGCCGTACAATCCTTGGCGCTTGTCTTCGGTTTCATCTTGCTGTGGTGCTGCTCTGCCTTTCGCTGGGTCTGCGTGGCCCTCAACATCGTCGGCATCGCCACCGTGTGCGTCATCTGGGTGATGATGCTGAAGGTCTACAACATAGACGATCACAAATTTTGCGTGGTTCTGGACAAGGGCTTCCGCTTTGGTGTCGGCTTTTTTCTCTTATTGGTGTCCTGGGTCCTGGATATCATCGCCATCTTCTTCTTGCTGCTGCCATTGGAGATCGGGGAGAACAGTGAGAGTGCAAAGTCGGAGGAAGCGGAAGAAGCGGAAGAAGCGGAAGAAGCGGAAGAACCGGAAGAACCGGAAAACCCCAACGAAGAGAAGACGGAGGAGTAGGCCGCCAAGAGCGGAAGGAGACGGAGGGCGGTGTCGATAGCATGCGGGTCCTCCGCGAAGACGCCCTCGTGGAGGTGCCGGCGGTGCGCACGTCAGCGCGGGAGAGGGAGCGAAAGCTGCGGATTCTCGTCTCTGCCTCTCGCTGCCTTCTCGTGCGTGTGCTGCGCTCCTCGTGCGTTCTGAAGGCGGTGCATACGTGCACCCACACGCTGCCGCAGACACCCCGAGGAGCCGCGCGCGCTCCTTTTGTCTTCGCGTCTCTTTTCCCTTTGCTTGCTCGCACTGTTCTCGGTGCGTGTGCGTTTCTTCCCGGGTGATCGCCCCCTTGTCAGGCGTTACGGTAGTGTATGGGGGGGGGGGAGCCTGCTGCCTTGCTCACGGCAGAACGACACGTGGCCAAAAAAGTAGAGTTTGTGCTCACGGTCTCTCCCCGGTGTGTCTCTCTTCGTCCTTTCGCGATTTCTTCATTTTTGCTGTTTTCATCGGTACCACGATCTGCGCTTTGTGGTAGGCAACGCACGCTTGGCGCCGACAAGCCCGTCCATGCCCCCTTCCTCCCTCTCTGCCCCTCGCCTTCACTAGCTCCTCGACATCGCCCCCCTCCTGCTCACCCGACGCACCTTTGCGAAGTGAAGAAGCAAAGGACGAAGCGAGATGCCGACACGGTCGCCGCAGGCCGGAGAATCAGCGAGGGGGAAGGAGAGAGAGGAGAGCGGGCAGAACGGGTGGGTGGGGGGTGGAGGGCAAACGCAAAGGCGGAGGGAAACAGATGCCGTCGCGCGAAGGAGGGGAACCGCAGCGCCACGCCGCATCGGTCACCCGCCTCCGTCCCAACCCCCATCCGTACCCCATAGCTGAGATCGCGCGTCTTTCTGGTGCTTCTCTCTCGCGCACCCTTTGGCCCTCGTCGCTGCCTCTCCTCCCTCACACACACGCCTCATGGACTACTTGAACGGAGAAGGGCGAGGCAGCGGAGGAGAGGGCAGGACAGACTGGGGAAGGAGGGAAGCTCTCTGAGGCATGAAGGTCGACCATACGTCAGGCATACGTGCGTCACGTGTGTGTATGCTCGTGCGTGTTGGCGCGTGCACTCTTGTGACCCCGTTCCCCCTCCCGTGCGTGTCGCGCTCCACGTCGCCCTTCTCTTGCTGCTGCGGCTCTCCGGTGCTCCTGGGACTCACAGGAGGACGCCAAAAAGCACCACGACGACACGGAGAAGAAAATCAAGCACAGCCTCGATCCCCCTCTGCTGTCGTGTTTTCTTTTCTCGCTTCTGTTGTTTGCAGCTTGCTGCCTCGCGTTTTCGTTTTCTTTGTCATTTTCATTATTATTTTTTTTTTCCTGTTACTTCTCGCTTTCTTCTCTCTGCTCCGCAGAAGCTTCGTATGGGCGTGTGCGTGCGTGTGCCTCTCTGCCTTTTCTCTCTTGTTGCCCTTGTTTCTATTTCGCTCTGTGCGCAGGCGACAGGCTGATGGAGAGGATGAAAAAAAAACGGATCGAAAGGCGACGGCAATACAGCGGAACAGGGGTAAAAAGGCGTGTGCAGCGGCAACAGCACAGGCGCGCAGGCACAGGAAGGTGGGAAATCGAACGACGACACACAAAGCGGACAGGGTCGGCACGCAAACATAAGGAAAGCGGAAGGGAGACAGGGCTGCACTTCTGTTGTTCTTCGTGGCTCGAGTCCGTCCGTGCCTGTGTGCCTGTGCCTGCGCTCCTTGTGTTCTTTTACCTCTCCGCCTCTCTCGCGCTTTTTCTGTGCTTGTTTCTTCATCGTTTCATTCACAATATCGAATCCTCCAGACTCTGCTGCGGAGAGTCTCTTAACCACTTTGCGGCATGTCGCGGTTTGGGGCGACCGAGGGAGAGGCGCGGCAGACAGGCAAGTGTACAGCGTGTCGGAGAGCCTGGCCTGAATCTGGCCGACTTCCTCTCTGCGCTCGCCCGGCATGCACCTCGACCACCCCCTGCTGCCTCCACGACAGACGCGGCCGCTTCCGCCCTCGAGCAGGACGCTGGGCGCGGCTCTCTTGGATGAAGGCATGCGGTCCACCCATGTGCGTGTGTCGCCGATGGCGTGGCATGCGTGCGAGGGAGGGACGAGCAAGGGCAAGAGGGGCCTGTTAGAGGCATGGTCCGATGCGACGGCAGACTGCTCGCCCTGGACGGCTCGGGTGTAGCCGCCGTGCGACAGGGGCGTGCGAGCTGTGGTCGAATGCTTGTCTTTGCCGACTTGCCCGTGGCAGAGGGGCGGGGTGATAACGAAGGGAAATCCTTCATTGCTTCTGACAGGCAAGCGAGGCCGGAAGCCGGAACGGTAATAGAAATAAGGAAAAATACACACGCGTACAAACCAGCAAAACAGCTCACGCTCTGTTTCCCTCTCCCTTTTTCTGTTGATCGTTTTTCATTTTATTCGCACTGGGTGCTCCCGCGCGTGCTTGTTTTATTGAGCTCTCGCTTTCGCTCTCCAACTCGTTGACCCCAACAGCGTCAGTGCCGCCGTTGCCGCCCCCACCCTTGTCCGAGAGGAAGGGAAGAGGGAGCGCCGAGTCCCTTGCCCCTGCGAAATGGTAGGGCTGTGTCATGTGCGTGTGCATGTGTGCGTTCTCGTATGCCGGTGCATGCCCGTATATATATATATATATATATGTGCACACGCATATATGTGTGCATGCATGTCCGCGTGCAACCTACACGTGTGTGCACCTTCCGGCAGCGCAGCCCCTTTTTGTATTCATGCCTTTTCATCTGTCCCTCTCTTCGCTGCTGCCCCTTCGCGCCCGCCTGCATGGGCGCTTCTGGGAGAGACACGGTGATGGCGGGTTAGCAACCCGGAAGTGAACGCAGGTGCCCGCAAACCACAACCAGGAACTCACATGCGCCCCTAAATGTGCTCAGTCTCTTATGTTGGCGAAACACAATACTGAGAGGCATCGCCGGCATCCGCCTGTGCGCGGCACGTGGCACAGGCTGTGCTGCCGCTGCTGCTGCTGTGTGTGGTGGTGCTGCGTCCGCATTGCCTAAGGTCTCTTGTGTTTCTGATTGCTCGTCCGCCTCGAGCGCTTGCTGTGACGGGGCATATTCTGCGTTGTTGCGCCCCGGCCAGCGCAGTCCGTGGACCTACGGCCCGGCCCGGCCTCCACCGTCTACGAGAGAGCTGCGGAACAGCCTGGAGGGCCTGCTGATCGGTGTGCGCCCCACGCACCCGGCAAATGCATTCGAGGACCGCCCCGCCGCGCTCGGGAGCCTCATCGCCAAGGTGTCGGAGACGGCGTGCAAGGTGAGGATCTTCCGGGCTTGCGAGAGGTGCGGCGCCGGTGTGCTCCGCCGCTGAAGCTGAATGCTGGCACGCGTGTGACGGTGAGCTTCGAGGACGATGCTGCCAGCGCCGCCGCTGTGGTGCAGTCCGGCATGCACGTGAAGAGCGCCATCGCCAGCTGGTACGGCAATGCGACGTGGGGCCCTGTGATGGGCACTGGCGAAGCGGAGCTCTCTGCGGCACGTGAGCGCATGGCGGCGCGGGGGCCGCCGAGGAAGCTGTTCCACAACGCGAAGCTGCTGGGGCAGGCGAGCTGGCTGCGCTGCTGCGTGCGCGACCCGCGCGGCGTCGAGGCCGTCGCGCTCATCCTCTTTAGCCGCTGCTGGCGGGTGGAGCGGATGTGACGGCTGGTGCAGGTGGATGTCTCGAAGGTTGTGTTCGTGTCGGAGCTCGAGCAGGGCGGCGTTGGCGAGAAGGCGCAGCGGGAGCGCGACCGCCGCAAGGTGATTCGCATGCTGCACCGCGGAGGGGTGGCGTTTGCCGTGCCCTGGCCAAGTACGAGGGCGCCATCAGCTGCATTGCCGGCGTGTCTGTGGTGTGCTGCGTCTTCACGACGAGCCTGCGCGCGTACCGGCGGCGGCAGTGGGTCCACCAACTCCAGACAGTCATCGAGGCGGTCTGGAAGGCCGCCCAGTCATCAAAGTGCGAGGGTGTGCTGGCGCCGCTCGGTGGGGCCTTCGCCGCGAAGCGCAAGGGTGAGGGGGCGGTGGTGCGCCGTGCGCTGACGCAGGTGGCGCCGTCGCATTCCCGCAGCGCGGTGCTGGAGAAGCGGGTGCGGCTCGCGCACGTCGGCGTCCGCGGCACGCAGGACAGGCGGAGGCTGTGTGGACAAAGAAGACCGACGGGGACGAGCTGCGCGGGTGCGCTGCGTGGGCTTCCGGCTGCGCTGGGGCGTTCCTGCTGGGCTGCCCGTGCGGCGCTGCCGCAGCTGGCCTCGGCGCCGTTGGGGACAGGTCCGTGCGCCTGCATCGAGATGTGCGGGAGATTGGGCTGCGCGAGGCTGTACCGGACGAGAGGCAACGTGCGCCGCAGGCTCTGCGCGCGGCGGCGTGCTGCATGTTGGTCTGATAGGTGGACGGGACCGGCGCCTGCGAGCGGAGGGAGGAGCTTCGGCTTCGCCCTGCGCGTTTGTGCGGATGCCGATACAGCAGCGGTGGCTCTGCCGGCGTGCGTTGACGGGCAGCCCTCGAACGCACACCGACCGCAGAGTGTAGCACTGCGACGTGGGGGGCCGAAAGCTGAGTGCAAGTGCGGATTTTTTTGCCGAGCACTTCTTGCGGGGGGGGGGAGGTCGTGGTGACTTGCGAGTGGGGGAGGGGAAGAAAGGGGGGCGCTCGCCCGCTGCGGAGGGTCAGCTGCCTGTGCTGAGAAAGCAGATGTGCACCCACAGAAAAGGTGAAGCTCACTCACGCGGTGTGTGTGTAGTGCATGGGAGAAGTCACCGATGCATGCGCATGCGTGTGTTTTTGCTGTGAAGGCGCGCGTCTTGGACAGGGAATGCTAACGGGCAGCTCAAGCGCCCTCCTTGTGCTTGACTCCTCCTCTCCGCCCTACGCCGGCAGGTGAGTGCACCGGTCCCTGCGGAAGGATGTGGATGCACCGCAGTTCATCAGTACCACATTCCGTTTCATCGCACTCTATTCGGATCCCTTTCTCACGCGATTAGGAGGTGTGCCGGCGAGGTGTGTTGCGTATGTGGCTGTGGTCTTGACGCTGCAGAGGTGGGCGGGAGGGGTGCGCGTACGCTGAGCTGCGATGGGCTGATGGCGGAAAAACAGCTGCGCGTGGGCATTCCCATGCACGGCCAAGCCCCGCGCGGCTTCGCATTTGCGGGGCTCCGGACGGATTACGCCCGCTACCGGTGGCACCTCATGAGCACCGACGACTGGGGAAAGGGCGGGCGTCCTGCGCAGGTGGGGATTCCGACTGCGGATGGCTCGATCACCATGCTGCTTGAAGGAGGGGGCACAGGTGTCGGAGGAGTGCATCCATCGCCTCGAGGCGGCTGTCAGCCGATTCATGGACAGCCGCCCGCGCCCGCTGCCGGGAGACGAGGCGGATGCTGGCATGGGACGAGTGGCGGCGGGTCTGGGAAGACATGGATGCTGCCGTCTCCGATGGAGCTCCATCGCGGACCGATACACCCACGGAGGAGGATCCGCGGGCACTTTTCTGTCTCACCGCTTCCGTGCTGGACCCGTGGCATGCACGCGAGGCGTCGCTGCAGGGCAGACACAGCGTGTGCCGGCTCATTCTGGCAGCGGCATTGAAGGCCAAGCGGACGGGTGCGCCGCAGGCACTCTTCTGGAGGTGTGATTGCGCTGCTCGGCAGACTTATCGTCCGCACCGACGGTGAGCAGCTGCAGGTGTCCCTTCATCTGGGGACTGGCTCGTTGACGTGCCTCGTGCAGCGGACGAGCCACTACCGGCGCCGCGCCATGCCGCTGCGGGAACTGCTGCGCACGTGCCAGCCTCACAGAGCCCGGCGACCGTGTCCGAGGAAGGTGGCGCAGCGCTCGGGGCGGCCGATATGATTGAGCGCTGCGGCTGCCGCAGCTGCGTGGCCGGCTGCGTCCTCTCCGTGGTGGGTGAGGAGCAGGGTCTGATGAGGAGACGGCTCATGCTGTGAACGCGGAGGGATACATGGCCGGTGTCTGGGTGGACTGCTCGCCGTGGCTCTGCGTGCTGTGCAACGCTGGTGGAGTGGCAGACCGGAAGGCATCGCTTTCCGTGGGACCCATGCCTGAGGCGCTAACGCCCCCAGCCGTGTTGGGCGCCGCTGGCGCGAGGGCCTATCGGCTGGGAGCTCTGCCGGTGGGGTGAAGCGTTACGCCCTGAAGCGATGCAGGTGGTGGCAGCACGATTGGCTGGTGGCCCCTGCAACGCCGCGCGACGTGCTATGCATGTGCGAGTCGATGTGTGGACGGGCCGCATGCAGATCGCAGGCACGTGTCGAGCCGTGAGGCAGGCAGTGGGGTCGGTGATTCGGGCGGCATGCCGGTTGAAGGCCACTGTCAATGGGGTCGAAGTTGGCGTCGCTCTCCCCCAAGTGTTGCATGGGTGATGTGCCGGCGCAATGCGAAGGTCGTCTGCCTTGGAGGAAAAACTGTCGGGAAGCGGCCCGCGGCGTCAGCTGGGCACGTGACAACGAAATAGCCCGAGCGTTCTTGCGATGACTGTGGCTGAGGGCCGGAGTCGCGATGGTTCCTGCTCATGCTTTTTTTTTGGAGGTTTCTCGCAGGGGCGGGGCGGCTGTCCTCCAAAGAATCGCGTTTTGTTGCAGGGTGGCCGATCGCTGGCCGCGCTGTCCCGGGAGCGCCCAGGGTGAGTTCGACAAGCGGCACAGGTGGGTCGCAGTGAATGCACCACTGCCCACCAGGCCGCCGCCGTCGACCGGTGCGGTGCGTGGCCTCGGCGCCGACGCGACATTGGGCGCGCGGGGAGCCGCGTGCATGAAGCGGGCGGCAGAGCAAGCGGGCTTCACGGGCATGCGATGGGGACACGGCCCCGCCAATCGTTTAGGTGCGGCGCCTCTTCTTTTCTGCTGAAGCTGCAGCTTACCTTCATGTGTGCAGTAAGTCTGCCATCACTGCTTTCCACAAAGGCTGTCCACACAGTCATGCAGTCCTTGCGGAACTCCATGAATGCATGCCTCCCTTGCTATGCACGATACACGGCGCGTTGCATAGAATTCAGCGCAAACTCCGCCGACAGTCCGAACCGTGATCCCGCACACCAGGCGTGAAGGGGTACGACGGGCGACTCGCTAAAGTGCGACAAGAAACTGGACGGACAGCTGGCTCCTTACGCTCGTCGGTACACAAGCACGAGCACATACGCTCATCGATGCTGTTGCATGAAAAGGCGCGCGCGATATCTGCCGATATGGCTCGCTGTTCGGTGTACAGCGGCCTCGATTTCATACTCTTCGGCGATGAGATCGACGGAGACGAATATGGTGGCCCATTCATGGCCTTGGTGTAACTCTCTCGCTCTTCCACATCTCTTTCATTGCTTTCCTTCCCTCCTCTCTCTTTATCTCTCACGTCGGTAAAGGAAACGCTGTCGCCGGCTGCACCCGCGAGCAAGAGAGGAACTTACACTCATCAACACACTGTCCACCACGCGCTCTTTCGGTTCTTGTAGACTTGCCCTTTTCTTCTTCTAAAAGTGACGAACAACGAGCCTGTGTGCACGAAGACAACCTTTTGGCGCTCCTTACCACCTTCCAGGGGGCAAATCCGCAGACCCGTTGTAGGG
The DNA here is from genome assembly GCA_003992445.1 of Leishmania aethiopica. Taxonomy (NCBI): domain Eukaryota; phylum Euglenozoa; class Kinetoplastea; order Trypanosomatida; family Trypanosomatidae; genus Leishmania; species Leishmania aethiopica. Next base: position 601,855 of record RZOE01000097.1, on the reverse strand, counting down.
CGAAAGGATAAAGGAGAAGCAGCCACGGGGGCGCCCCTCTCGCGCCGCCGTCACCTTCATCGACAGCCACAAGGCGCAGGAGCTGTTTCCGCCGTTCATCGCCTTCCATTGGACTTCATTTGGCGCTTTGCCTTTTTTTTTTTGGTTTTTGCTCGCTTTGTTCCTGGTCGGTGTGCGCCCCCACACGTTTTTGCGGTTTCCCGGTGTGTTGCCGGGCGGGGGCTCTTGCCGTCTCCTCTGTCGCGGTGCCTCTCTCTCTTTCCTCCTGACCGCTTTGTGCTTGAGTGGGCCGCATTGGGAATATGTTTTGTTGCGCCGCCCACGAGTCCTCCCTCCCTTTCCGTTCCCCGAGGCACAATCTCGCGCTGACGTGTGCACGTGTGCTGCCCCCTGTAGCCTGCTCGTTTCACTAACGCTCTCCTTCGCGCTGCTCTTCTTGTTCCTGTCCTCCTTGATCCGCCTAAGCAGGCACAAACATCTTTTCGAAATTTTTTCGTTTCAATTTCTTTATTCTCGCCCTTTCGCTCTTCTTTTTTTCATTTCTACGTTGTTGACGCTCTCGGACCCGTGCCCGTGTGTGGACTCGTTTCTCTCATCTATTGCTACCTGTGCTTTCTTATTATTTGTTTGCTTGTTCTATGCCTCTGTCCGTGTCTCATCCTCCTCCTCCTCCTCCTCCACACCCCCTCCTCTCTCTTTTTTTTTTTAAGGCTACCTTTTTTGTTACTTTGGGTTTTATCATAAGAAGGACGTAGCTCTTTTTTCTTTGTGTTTGGTTGTTGTCCTTGGTGGTTTGCCCGTTTCTTTTTCTTAGCGGGTGTGGGCTCTCCTCTCTCTCACTCTCTCTCACTGCCACTGGGCATGCCTTTCGCTTCGCTCGTCGTCGCGCCTGCGAGGAGTACTTCCGCCTCCCTTTCAGTCTCACGCACTCGCGTATACATCCGCACAAAGAGATCAGCAATCAAGCAGACCGAGTAGTGGAGTGACGCTCAAGGAGGAGCCTACGCACACAAAACCACACGACGACAACAAAAGAACAGCGCCACACCGTCGTGGCGGCCAGGCATCCACCCATCCGCTGTGACACACTGCATCTCTCTCTCTATATATAGAGACGCCCTGGTACACACACACACACACACACACACACACACACACACACACCTACGCGCAGATTCATTCAGGTATAAGAGTAAAACATCTTTTGCTCTCTGTCTTTGCGCAGGGGAGGGCTTGGGTGACACGGAGTCCTGAAGCACAACGACGCACGCGAAAAAAAAAAGGGCGCAACTGAAGCAGCAAACCAAAATCAAAAATTCAGAAAGGAGGAGGAAAACCGAAAAAGAAACAACCGAAAAAAAGGAGCTCGGTCAAGAGCTAAGAAACGCCAAGCGACAAGAAGAAGCTGTGTGTTTTCGTGTGGGGGCACGACCATCGCGAAAGGAAAGCTAACATCACGTTGCGCTTTCCAGATTTGTGTTCTCTTCCCTCTCCCCTTTTTGGCAAGCCTTTTGCTTCTTTTGGTTTGAAATCGTCTCGCATGCGCGTTGCGAGTTTGTGCGATTACGTTCTGTGCGTGGGTGTGTGCATTGGTGTGCGTCTATTTCTTGCTCAGCCGTACTTGTACTTGCTTGTACATATTTTTTTTGCTTTGCGTTCCTTTCGTTGTCGTCTTTTTTTTTCCTGAGCTGCGCTCTCGTTTTTTTTCCTCGTTTTTTGTTTTCCCTTCTGCGTCTCTTTCTTTCCCTACTTCTTGAATTTGCGTTATTTTTTCTTTTTTTTTTTTGGATTACTTGGTGGCGGATCTCTGGTTGCTGTACTTGCGTCGTTCTTGTGTCTCCTTTTCTGTTTTCTTTTTTCGGATTCGGCTCGCATCACAAGCGTTGCTGTCCTCTGTCGCTTGTGTTTGGGCCTCTGTTGGGCTCAAAGTGTGCACGAGTCCGTTGTCACTCTCACGCTCTTTTTCTAGGACAGTGTGGTGGGGAGCCTTTTCCCCCTCCTTCTCTCTTCTAAGTTTTTTTTTGTTTTCGCCACAGTGGTGCCCGGTGTTGGCGTTTTCCCCCTCGTCTTTGTTCCATTTTTGTGTGTATCTCGTACTCTCCCCCCCGTTCTTGATCCCCCCCCCTTTTCCCCACTCCTTTGCGCTTTCCGCCCCGTGTGCTGCCGCTGCTCGTTTTGCACACAACTTTCTCATTCCGCAGCTCCGCCTCTCTCTTATAGTTTCTGATTCCGTGTGCGTGTTTTTCTTTCGCTTTTTTTCTTTGCTTGGTTTGTGTGTGTGTGTGTGTGTGTCTCCCTTTTTCTTCTTCAGCTGTTTAGTTGTGTTTTGGTTCCATCCCTGCCCCCCCCCCTCTTCCTCCTTTGCCCTAACCCGCACGTACCTTGTTGTTATCATCGCCCTTTTTTTTCGCTCGTTCTACGTCGGGTTTTTTTGGCACCGATCTACCTCTCCTTTCTTTAGGTCGGTTTTTTCCTCATTTGGTATTCGGCTCGCTCACCTCTGACCCCACTGCATCCCTTCCCCCTCCCCCTCCCCCCTCCCCCCGTCTCGTCACCTAGCCCGTCTCTTTGTATGCACTTGCTGACTGCGTGTCTATCCTGTTACTCCTTTGTTGGATTTTCTGTTTTCAGGGGTGGGGTTGTGTGTCGCTAACCCGTTGTGTGCCACCCACGGCGGCGGAAGCGGAGAGGCCACAGCGCCGCCGCAGCGGTCCTCTTTCAACGAGAGCTACAGGCAACGAAAGACTGCGCCGGAAGAGACAGCAAAGTCACACGGGGGAGACGAAAGCAGAGGAAGCGAAGGCGGTTTCTGTTTGCTTGTCAGCGGATTTTCACGTAGCGATTCCGCTGGTATGCAAACGTGTTTATTCCCCCGCTTTCAAATTTCCTTTCCTTCGTCCTTCTTTCAACTCCTCCTCATTATCTCCACCTCTTCTCTCCTCCCGTTTGCTGATCCGGCAGAGTCACATATCCTCGACTCTTTCCTGCCCCATATCAGCGGAGCATCGTGAGACGCCACGAAAAAAAAAAGTTGTGCTTTCTTTTTTTGCTTGTCTTTACGAGAGTGCCCGTGCTGCGTACCTCTCTCTCTTTGGTTCGCGTTTCAAGGAAGTCTTGGAGGTGGAAGAGAGGGGCTCTAGCAACAGGCGAAGAACGGGCGAATCAATACGTCAAGACACACACAAAAAAGAAAAAAAACAGAAGGAAGCACAAAAGAAAAACCCGCACATAGTGAAGAGATTGAAAGCACACATACCCTTTCCCCCCTCCCTCCTACACACACACACACACACACACACACACACGCGCGCGCGCACGTGGATACGGCACTGAAAGACGTCAGGAAAAAGAACTTACAACAGTATCACTTGGCTTTGTTTTTCTTTCATATTTCCTCTCCTCTCCTCCTACTCGTGTGCCGCGCCGCATTTTGTCTTCTCTGCCTCGTATACATTTTATCGTGTCTGCTCTGCCCTTATCTCTCTCGTTTTCGTTTTCCTATCTATCTATTCATACTACAGCCGCAGTACTTTTTTTTCCTTGCTTGGCTGCTGTTTCACTTTCTTCGTGAGAATCTGTCCTGTATTGAGTGCTCACTCTTGCCCATCCCTGTTTTTCTAATTTTTTTTCAATTTTGGCTCGTGTGCTTTCTTGTCGGATATTCTCCATTGCTTGTCTCTTTCTTCTCCGCCTCCTTTCGCCACCCACTTCCCCGTTTTTGATACGCCTGACTGAAAACGCACACCAACGAGACCGGCACGCAAGAAAGACAACGGATAAGCGAAACAAAAAAGGTCCTCGCACAGACGTTATCAAGAGCAGCAAAAAACAAGCAAACCAATAAACAACCGCCTCACGTCCACCTCCTCTCCGGTGTTGATTCTTCTACTGCCGTGTAGCCCTTGAAGTGTTTTACTTTTTTTGCCTTTTCACTGTCTTGCTCTTACGTCCTTCCACTTCTCTTCTCGTATCTGTCTACCCTGCTTGTACTCATTTTTGTTTGACTTCGCTCTGGCCTTTTTCGCTTTCGATTCTCTCTCGGTATTCCGCAACCGCGCTGCGCCTCCTTTTTCTTGTAATCGGTGTCCCCTGCGCGTGGGTCTTTTCGTGGTGCAGTGCCTGTGTGCGCGCACGTTTTTTCTCCTTTCGAGTGTCCTTTTTTTTTCATCCTCCTATCTCATTCTCTCTCATCATGAGGACACACCAGATGCATTCCATTCTGGCGGCTTCGCCCATTCCCATCGATGCAGAGCAGCAGGAATCGCATCCGCGTAGGACATCCTCGTCCTCGCCTGGCACCCCGCCAATGAGCGCAACAAAGCTGCGCCATTCGTCCGGTGTAGCGGTGCCCACATCGCGCCAGTCACCGATGTCTGCGCACATACCTGTGGGAGGAGGCGGGGCCCACGCAGGTTTTCCAGGCCTGTCGGTAGGCTACGTGCAATCGGCAGATGTGGTGCAGTCGTCAATGATGGTGCCTGCCAAGGAACTGGTTCCGCGCCAGTACACGCAGCAGCAGTTCCGCACGGACGTCATCCGTGGCCGTTCCCCGACTAACTACGGCGCCGCTGGTGGTATGGCGGGTTCTCGCCCGATGCCGGCTCTCTCGGTGGAGCGTCTTGGCGAGCCGGTGCTGATGCCAGGACCACCTGGCACGACGGCCTGTGCGGCAATGGCCATGAACTTTGTGACCCCGCTCTCTGGCGTGCTTGACACGCCGTCGACGCCGCCGTCGTCTACCACCACACCAGCCAACACGAACTTCTCGATGAGCGAATACCCGGGCGTGATATCGACGTCGCCCGTACCAACGCCCGTGACGCCGACGGAGCACAGCAGCACGAACTTGATACTCTACAACATTGGCCCCCACATGACGGAGGCTGCCTTGCACACCTTGTTCGATCCGTTTGGCGAGGTGGTGAGTTGTGCTGTGATGCGGGATATCCACACAGGTGCAGGCCTGGGCACCGCCTTTGTGCGCTATTCAGAACACATGGATGCGTGCCGCGCGCTGGAGGCCTTCAGCGACCGCACGAACCCTGTGTGCGTGCATGAATCGAAACCGCTGGTGGTTCAGTGGGCGCGAAAGCAGCACGACGGCGCCCCCGCGGGTGACGCGCGCAAGAAGATCATGAAGCTGTTTGTGCGCAACATTCCCCTCGACCGCTCCATCGAGGATTTGGAGGAGCTGTTTGGGGCGTACGGCAGTGTGCGCCAGGTGACGCTGCACAAGGACACGTCGCCGGTGCAGGATGAGGCGATGGTGCGGCTGATTGCGTTTGTGATCTACACCGAGGAGGGCGCGGCGGAGCGGGCGGCGCGGGAGGTACACAACACGAAGCCGTTCGCGTCGTGCAACGGCATCCCCATCATGATTAAGCTGGCGGAGAGTAGCCAGCGGCGACGGTTCATGAAGAACGCGGAGGCGACTGGGCCGATTGTATCGGTAGCGGGCCCGATCGGGTTCCCGGCTGTGCGTACGTCGCCCATGACGCCTGGTATGTCCAGCTCACCGTTCGACATTTCTGCGGCCGCGCAGCATCATCAGCACCTGCAGCAGCAGCAGCACCCGACTGCATCGCAGCAGGGCATGTGTGAGACTCATGGCTTTGAAGCATCCCCGTCATCGTACAGCATGCCCGTTTTCGATGGCACTGCTGCCTACGCGCCGCCAGATCCTCGCGAGGCATCCACGGGCAGCTACCAAGGCACGTCGCAACGGCTGCAGATGAGCGTCTCTGGCGGTGGCACTCCGGCTTCGGTGACTCCGCTGGCGTCGAACATCGTGGGAGGCTCACCGGGTCGGCATCATCAGCCAATGGCGACTTACGTAGGTGATAGGGAGGGCCGTGTTAGTCCTCACTCCTCGTCGGTTGCCGCTCCGATGCCGGCGCACTCGTATCGCCAGGCTGCCTCCCTGTCCTTTGACGTCAACGCTGCCGCCGCTCATGGTGGCCTCTCGGCCCCCTCGAAGTCAAGCGGCCAGAATTTGCCTGATGGGATGGCGGGCGCTGGCGGTGCGGGTGGTTGCCCAAGCGGCAGTTTCTTGTATTTCAGTAGTAGCCCGGGCGACACAAAATTCACGGCCGCCACAGCTGCGTCTAATGGTGGGTCTCCGCAGGTGCCGGCCAGCGGCCCGTGGTGCGAGACCACCGGCGATGACCCCAATCAGAGTAGCAGCCTTGTGGCGTCGATGCAGCCTACCCGAAAAGGCATGGAGGCGAGCTGTTCTCCGCCAGCCGCTGGCTCAGCCCCACCGCCAGGATCGCTTCGCCTGGGCTCCACCCCGTCAATGGCATTCTCCAGCACCCATGGCAGCCCGCAGCAGAGCACTGGGCTCCACCGCACCTCTCCAACGAGCATGACTGCACCGGGTGCTGTGACGACAAACCGCCCCGTGTCCGGTGCTTTCGTGCCGATAGGTGTTCCGACGAATGCAGCTCCTCAGTCGGCTACAAGGCTGTCCGTTGCGAGCAGCGGGAGTACTTCCGACATGAACTCTACCCTACCCAGCAACAACTTTGGCAGCGGCGCCACGCCTATCAGCGGTGCGGCGCACAACACGGAGTCGCCGACGGTGCGCATGGGTGCGTCCGAGTCGTGGCGCCGTGCTGTGCGGACACACGTGCACAACACAAAGCGACAAAATGAACGCCTCAACGTGAGCGGCTCCCCGCCATCCATGCCGTGGATGAGTGCGGGTTGCAGCGTGCCAGCACCGGCGGCTTCACCACCGACGGCAGTGCGAAAAGGGAGTATGCTCTCCATCAGCTGCAACGAAGCCTCCGCCCCTGGCACCACACCGCCCACGTCGCCCATCTCAAACTCGACGCTGTCAGCTGATCAGGCTGGCACGAAGCCCACCAACACAGGTACTCCTTCATCGGGGCGGATGCGATACTACAACAATCCGTACTCCTCTGAAAGCACCAAACTCTTCTGCTGACACCGCCACAATCCACATATAAGCTCTGTGGAACCTTCGACAGTGAGAGTGGAGGATCGGAGAGGGCGTTCATTGCCAACACCCGCAACAGAAGGCGCGCCTCAACATGCAACTCGCTGCTGAGGTGCGCTCGCTCGACCACTTTTTTTCCTCTACCTTATCTGCAGCAGACGTATGCAAGAGCAACGGCGTGCCTTTTTAGCAAGCGCGAAACCAGTGGTGGGTGACCTATATATTCGGTTGCTGGGGGCGGGAGGAAGAGTGCGAGGGGAGGTGAGACCGGCTGAACCGACAGCGCCCGTAGGTGAGTGTATGCTTGTATGCCGGCAGCGCAGATGACTGCATCAACCAGCCACAGCGCAAGGGATGACATGGTTTTCCTACACCGGCACTCTTTCGCGCTTTATACTTGCATTGCAAGCCGCGCTCTTCTTTGCGGCAGGTGGAGGGCCGTCATTTTCTTTGCAAGGTGCCCTCATGCACTTGATACTTCATTTTCGGCTCCCCTGTGCAGGCCCCTCGCTGCCCAGTCGTTGTTGTCTTTACCTCGCCTCTCACTCTGTCTGTCTGTCTCTCGGTGTTGTATCTTCGGCTTGACATCTTGTTTTCGTTATTGCAGTCGTTAAGGCGTTTTCTTTTCGTTTCTTCGGCTCCTTTCTCACCGTGTGTTTTGCCGCCACCCTCTCCCCCTTTTTTCTCTCGTTGTTGTTTCCATTCCCGTCTTTGTCCTTCCTTTCCTTCTACACCGTGAGCTCGGTGGCCGCGGTGGTTGCTATCTGACGATATCCGTGATCCCTCCTCCTTTTTTCGTCTTTGCTCGCTCTTTCGCGTTTCCCTAGCGGGGCAGCTCTCACACGGGGGCATGCAGACATGGAACCCTCCTGCGCTCTGCACGCACACACACACACACACACACACAAACGCCTCTTTCATGCACGGCGGTCGCCTGCGCTTCCAAGCATCCACCCCCTCACAGGCTGCGGGCGCACTCCCCAGACGAAGAAAAACGAGTGGCATGCCGGCAACGGCTCTCCCGCTTTGCGAAGCGCCGTTGCTCGCTGGGAAGAGATGGTGCGGCACACGTAGACATCGAGCCAGGAGCGCCCGCGACGCGCCACGATATAGCAGCCATAGATGCAGCGACAAGAGGCTGCGGCCGCGCCTCGTCCGCAGCGATGGCGCTGAGTGCGAAGCAACGGAGCTGGAGCGCGACCCTGGTGCGAGGACACCCGGATCGGCCAAGGCACAGGCAGAAAAGTGTGGTTCTTGCCACGGACTTGGTCATCGGTCTCAGGCGCCGGGCCGACATCCCGCGAAGCCGCGCGGCGCGAGGCGACGGGAGACCGTGCTCGCCCAGTCCCGCGCCGGCACCTGCGCCGCGCCGCGGATCCCTGCAAGGGCGGGTGGCTGGCAGTGGCGGCATGGGGTGCCGATGGTGTGCTGCCTACTGCTGCGCTGGCGCATGCTTCTCGGCGGGCCCCCTTTCCGCTCGGCACACCCACGCCCGTGAAAGGCCTGCGGGCTCAGCAGAGGGCAGGGATGCCCCCTGCTGCCTTGCCACACACGCATAGCGGCGTCCCACCTGTGGGGCGGCACATGTGGTCAAGCGGGCCAGCCACGCCCTCTCCCCCACCCCCAGGCAGCAGCGTCGTCCTGCAACAGGCCCGAGGGTGCAGGAACGCGAGCACTGCGCGCAGGTGCGGTCAAGCACAGCCGGCATGGCGTATGACACCCAGAGCAAGGCATGCGCAGGTGAGCAGAGCAGGAGCGATGGGCGACCCAGGCGCGAGGAGACCCAGTATACGAATCAGCCCCCAGGCGCGTGTGTGCGGCGCGTGCGGTGGCCCCTACGTCCGGCCGGGTCTGCGCTGGTGAGGCGCAGATGCCGGAAGCACGACGAGAGCACGCCCGAACGGCACCAGCGAGTCGTCCCGACGCGCACGGGGCGAGTCCCCACGCCACATTACGGCGTGCCGCGGTTTGGGGCGACTGAGGGAGAGGCATGGCATGGAGGCGGGGTGTGCAGGGTCTGAGAGGACGCTGGCCTGGGTGTGGCCAACTTCCTTGCTGCGCTCGCCCGGCACGCCCCCTTGACCGCCACCCCCTTCTACCCGCACGGCAGACGCCACGGCCTCCGCCCTCGAGCAGGACGCTGAAGGCGGTCCCGTTTGGATGAAGGCATGCGGTCCACCCATGTGCGTGTGTGTCGCCGACGGCGCGGCATGCGTGCGAGGGAGGGGCGAGCAAATACAGGAGGAGCCCGTCAGACGCATGGCCCGATGTCGACGGCAGGACCTTCTCTTCTGGTCGACGCGGATGTGGCGGCAGTGCGACCGAGGCGTGCGAGCTGTGGTCGAATGCTTGTCCTTGCCGACTTGCCCGTGGCAGAGTGCCAGGATGACGGTAGAAAAACGATGCTTGCGGCAACGAGGTGGTGTGCGTGGGTGGCTTGTGAACCTGTCTGTGCTTGTCGGGATGGGGATCGTGTATGCTCGTATGTGTGTGTGTGTGCTGCGTTTTCGGTTCTTTTCTGCGGGGCTCTTTTCTGTTGCGTTGTCCGCACAGGCGCATGCTGACCCCCGCGGACGGGCTTGTGTCTCGCTGCATTCGCCAGCCCACCTTACTCGCTTGCGGTGGTCTTGTCTCTTTTTTGGTGTTGGCTGTTGTAGGCTCGGCGTCGACTCCCTTTTTTCTCGTTTTGTTCGCTTTTCACTGATGTCCCGCGTCTCGTGATCGTCTCACGTCTTTGTTCATGAGCAGTGGTGTTACTTCACGGCGGTATTTCTTGTGCTGTGCATGCTTGCACTCGGGATGTTTTAGTCTGTGTGCGTCTTTCTTTGCATTAGTTTGTGTATGGTGCGCTCATTTACTTACTTTTATATTGTAGTCTATCTTTCGAGGAGGCCTGAGCGTACCTGTCAAACCCGGATGTGTTCTTGTCCTTGCTCGCCTCCACCGCCTCTGCTGCGTGAAGCCCTTCTTTCCCGGCGCCTGTAACTTCCCATGGTCCATGCACCACACTCTGTGTCTAGTCTCGGTCATGCGTTGCTGTACTCAGTTTTCTTTCCAATGGATACATGTGCTTTATGTTTCTTTTTTTGCGGTTCTATACACGCGCATATATACATATATGTTTGTGCTCGACCCTGGTGCTCCCCCTTCCGTCCTCCTTGTCCGTTCGCGTGTGCGCAGGGGTAGGTGAGCACGTGCGTGTGCTCTGCCTTCCCTCTTTTTTTTTGTTCTTTTGTTGGACTCTGTCGTGTGCGTGCGTTTTCGCTCCTTGTCTTCTTCTTTTTCGGGTGTCTGTTTTTTTTTTCGTGTGTGTGCGTCCGTTAGCTGTGTGTCCTTTACGTGTGATGACTCTCGATCTCCCTCACGTGTGGGGTTCGTCTCCGGCATCTTCCTCTTTTTTTTCTTCCTCTTCATCCTCTCCTCTTGTGTTGTCCTCCTTTCAGTTACGTGTTTTCCGTCTCCCTCGCTATCTCATCAGGTCTCTCATGGGCTTTCTGTTTCGCCTGCGCATTTTCTCCATGAAAATGTGGGTACAGCATCCAAGCGCGCGGATCAGTGTGCTTGTGCTCGTGCGCTTGCGACGACCGCAACAGCAGCCATGCACTTGCATGTGGCCACTTCCGCAGTAAAAAAAAACAAAAGGACATGAGCGCGCTGCACTTTCACATGCACGCCGCCACAGTCCAACATGGAGTCATGAGAGACATCCTTGTCTTTGTTTTTTTTTTCGTAGCGCTCGTCCTCTTGCTTTGCTTTCAGCGACTCGTTCTCCGGCTCACTTTTTCCATCCCTGTGCTCCACCCTCATCGCCTTTACTGTTCTTGTCTCCGTGTGAGGCCTTCCCCGTCGAGCCCACGCACATGTATCTCTCCGCGCTTGTCGGTGCTCAGCAGCCTTCCTGTCTGTCTGTGTCGCGCGCATGAGAGAGCCTTCGGGAGAATGTGGCAGGACGACCTCTCCCCCAAAGAAAAGGGAAGTAGGGAAGAAGATGTGAGGAAAGACATACGACGCACCGAAAGCACCAAGCGCCCACCAGTCCGGAAAGGACACTCCCTATAGGCGTGATTCGTGTATTGCTCGTTTTGTGTTGCTTGCGTGCATGAGTGCGTTGCAGTCCTCCTTCTTCGCGTCTTGTACACACTGCCCCACTGCTGTGCAAGAATCGGTGGATGCAGGGATTGCTGCCATATTCTTTTCCTTTTCATGTGACCGTTCTCCACCCTCCCCCTCTTTTCCGGCGCATTTCTCTAGTCGTCTCGCATCCAAGTACCGCGGTCTACCCCTCGTGTTTCAGTCCTTGTTCGATAAAGCTCAAGATGAGCCGATGCAGCCGCCACCTCTTACGCCCATTTCCTTTCGCACGTTCGCACATCAGATTGGGTCCTTCTTTTTCCGCCCCACCCACCACCGACCACTCACCTTGATCGCCACACACGTGCACGGTGTATGTGCATACGGAATGAAGAAATCATTTTTCTTTTGTTTTACATGTGCCTGCTTTCTCTTCTTCGTGCTGTGCCCCACTGCCACGAAGCGATTCGAGGTTGCTCGAATTTGGTGTGCGTTCTCTCCCCCCTTCCCTCTCTCTATAATATGTATGTATATAATAGATGCATGTGTGCGTGTGCCGCCTCTGCTTTTATGGTCAACTGGAGCGTACAAACATGTCTTTGCGGTTACGTTGTTGTTTTCTCGCTTGCTTCTTTTCCTTGCGTGCGTTGTGCGCGTGCCTCAACGCGCACCGGTTGCGATGCTCGTCTGTGCGGGTGCTGCTTTGCTTCCTTCGCGGCCTTTTTCTCTCTCGTCTGATTCTTTATGCACCGGCATGACCCGACCATTCATCTCCAAGTCGCTCTAGTCTCCTCCGCTCGCTCCGCCTCTTTTCGAGAAGCTGAGGGTCACGCGCACGCGTGCATACTCAGACGCACTACACAAGCGAGGTCTATCGCTCTCCTCCTCCCTCTTGTCAACACTTTTTTTTATTCTAAATATTCCCTTTAACGTTTTGTCCTCTCTCTCTCTCTCGTCAGTGCTGATCTCGTGCGTCGTTTTTCTTCTCCCTTCCCCTTTCGCGGCCGTCTGCACGCGTGTGCGTGTAAGTGTCCTTGCTGCCCTTTATCTCTTCCAGCTCGAAGCGCTTCGCATTTTGTTTGAGACGTGGGGGGGGGTGGTGTCAGAAGAAGATGCCTTCCCCCCTTTTCTGTTCGCTTGGGCCGCAGTCGAGATGCCCCACAGCGGTCGCTCTTTGTTCCCCGATTCCATGGGCCTAACACGTGCCGGATCGCTTTTTATTCTCCTTTTCCGGAGTCAGCTGATACCCTCTCTTTGTCGTGTCCTTTCCGGATTTCGAAGGCTGCTGGCGTTAACAGTATCTATCTTGTCGGAGTTGCTCTCGGTTTTCGTTGCTCCGCCTCGCTTCATCCACCTGCTGCACGTTCTCTCTCTCTCTCTTCTGAACTACTGCAGAGGCAATCGCGCACACCAGCCACACGTGCACCCCTCCTCGCCACTGGAGGCCTTTGCAGGCCACCCCCTTTTTGTGTTGTCTTTGTATGCTGCTGAGTTACTTGGGGCATGTGTATGTGTGCCTACGCTGACGCTTCGTTATCCTTGCTTGTGTGTGTGTGTGTGTTTCTTTTCGTGCGTGTCTCGTAATTCGATGCAGTCGCTTGGTTGGTTGGCTGGTTGGCTGGTTGGTCGGTTGGTTGGTTGCTGCTCCGCTTATTCCCTTCGTCGCCGCTTTCAGCGGGCCGAGGGCGAAAGGGGAGGGGTGCGACTCGAAACAAAAGGGGAGAAGACACACATGCGTTTCTTCGACGTCTTATGGACTGTTTTCTTTTTTTTGTTTGCGCTTTTTTGTTCCGGCTCTTTTCTTGTGTTACTCTCCTTTCTCCATGTGTTTATTTTTTTCCCGTTGCTTGATGCTTTCTTTGGTTGTCCACGGCTGCCTGTACCAGTCGCGCCCCTCTCTCATCCTCCTCGACGCTTTCCTATCTCTCCCATCCAGTTTTTTTTTAAAGCGTATTCTCCTTTGCTTGCCCCCGAGACGTTCGATCTTGTCGCTGCTTTCTACTGTCTGCCAGTCTGCACTTTTGGTGCGTTGATGTCTTTGACCTTTGTTTGTGTGGTCATGCAGCGGCTCTGCGATACCGCCCCCCTCTTCGTTTGCTTCCCCATTTCTCATTCAGCTTTTCTGCCACTTTTCGTTGGTGGGCCTTTTCTCTTGATCGCTCGTCACCGGCCTCTCTCGCTTGGGGCCTCGGTTTGGTTTCTTCCGCCTTCTGGCTTCTATGGTTTGCTCGCGTACATTTTTTTTTGGTTTGCTTGTTCTGCGTCACCTTAACTATTCTCCATCATTTTCTCTGGCTTATTGGGCCTTCCCGCACGCCTCCTTTTGATGTGAGCATAATGCGTGAGTGTGTGTGTGTGTGTGTGTCTCTCCTTGGCTTTATCGCGTGTGTGCATGCGCGCGCGAGTGTGTTCATGCTGGTCTCATCGCTCTCCTCCGCTTCACGGGTGCGTCGACTCTGTCGCTTGCGCTTTGTTTCCCCTTCTTTTCTGAATTCTGGAGTCTCCTCACCGACGCCACCGCACCCGCCGCCGACATCACCAACGCCGCCAATCGCCCGTGTTTTGTGTTGTCCTTTGCCTCCTTTTGTTGGAAAGACCGCATATCGCATTCGTCCCTCCTTCCCTCTCGATTCCGATTGCACTCGTCTTCTTCTTGCTCGCGTCATCCCGGCAGACGCGCAGTGCTTTCTTATCCCCCCCTCCCTCTCTCATTCTCTGTCGGTGTAGCTCTGCTCTTCCTGTGAACGGCAAACGATGCCTTCATGCGCCACCTTGCTTGCATTTTTTTCTTGTTTCGCTCGCTCTGCTGTTGTTGCGTTCAACGATCTTACAGTCCCTCTGGACTCTTTCTCCTTTCTCTTTTTTCTCCCCGGCGCCTCTTTCGCTCGTGGTCGAATCTTTTTTTTTTCGCGCGCGCGTGCTTGTGTGTGAAGAGCATCATTGCTTGATGAGAGGCCTGGAAGGCCAGCTTCTGCTGTGTGACCAAAAGTGAAAGACGGATAGAAGGAGTGTGCTGCGTGTGCGGTTGTGTCTGGGAATGCGTCGCGTCGAGTTGTTAGGAAGGCGCGGTCTCACGTGGCCAGTTTTCACGGTTGCTTGTTGCGCTTCACGCCGTCGCCGGTATGAAAGCGCGGAATGATCAACACGCGCACATACACACCTTGCAACCCCCGAGAGGACGTTGAAGGGAGTGTCTCGACCCCTTCGCCTCTTGTTTTTGCGGCCTTCACTCGGGCCTTTGTCTTCTCTTCGCCGCTGCTCCTTTGCTTTTCGCCTCCGATTGCGCCCCATTCGGAAAGAATGGGGAGGAGATAGCGAAGGCCATGGCAAGCTTGCGCAGTGCATCACGAGTCCCACCGCCAGGCCGAAAGTGCAACGGAAAACAAAAAAGGATGCACAAGACCACACAAACACACACACACAAAGAGCAACACTGCGACAGTAAGGAAGATGACGTTGACTAAGGGGGTGGGGACGGCAAGTATATGTAGATATATTTGCTCGTACATGGAGGGCTTTGGGTTGCACCGATTGCTCGTAGCTCTCGTATAATAGACTCTCCGTACCCTTGCACTGTGTGAGTATGTGTGGTTCACAGGTGTTTTGGTTGCCAGCTCGCCTCTGTGCCTGTGTGTGTGTGTGTGTAGGTATATGTCTTCGCGTCTCTGTAGATGTGCGTGCGTGCATGCGTGTGTGTGTGTGCTGCTTGTCGGGGAGCTATATATTTTCTTCCTTCTAAACAAGTGAACAAAAGCGGTGATAGTGCTGGCCTCAAGCCTCACTCTCCTTTTTTTCTCATTTTGTTTTCGCTCTGATCATTCCCGTGTGTACGTGCGCGTGTGCGGTCATGTGCATCTGCGTCTGCATGTAATTATGCTTGTCTTGACGAAGTGTTATTTTTTTTTTTTCTGTTGTTGTTTTCTCCCCCCTCTGTTTTCGTCCACGACTGTGGGTGTCGTTCTCGTTTTCGCCGTTTTTTTTTTATCGGGCTCGGTGACGGTGTTTTTGCTTCCGAAGGGATGCCAGGAAGAATGCCCACGCCACACGTTAGGCCGAAGAGTCGATCCGCAGGAGAAACAAACGAAAAACGAAAGCGCCCCCCCAAAAAATCAGTCAGGTGTTAAACGACGCTCGTGAGGTGGCGCGCATGCCAATAGGCGACTCTCTCTTGTAGGGAAGGAGAGAGCGGCAGTGGCCAAAGCGCGGCTATTCCTCTTTTTTTTTTTGCGCTCCTGCCACGGGTGTGAAGTTAGCAGCGGGGTGCAGTTTCAGAGACACCTGGTGTGCTCGTGCAGCACTCGAAGAATGTATTTCCCCGGCATCCATTTCTCCCTCCTTCACGATCAAGTCATGTTTGTGTATGGGCGACTGCTCCTGCCATGCCCCTTAGCCATTGCCCACCTTCTGCGTCTTGCTCTGTGCAAAACCATTTTTCGTTCGCCTTTCCAACCCGATTTCTGACATCTTGTCCTTTCTCTCCCCCTCTCACGCCGATGCACACACACACACATATATATATATATATATATACATGCGCACATCAACACACCCGTGCGTTAATCATCGGCTGGCCATCACCCCATAATAGACCCTGTGATTCGACTACCCACATCAAAACGAAACAGCAGCCATATGTCTTTTTTTTTTCCATTATCTCGCTCCCCCCACCCCACCCCCCAGCGGCCACGCTTACGGATAGATGATGTAAAACCCGAGAGCACAAAGACCATAACGCCCCTCTCCCCTCCCCCAATCTACTCCTGCCTCGCTGACTGACTCGTGCTCGCTTGTGTATTTTTTTGTTCGCTTTTTTTTTCTTCGTGTCACACCCGCTCCCTTCCCCCCTCCCTCCAACGATCACAGAGCCGCGGTCGCACACCTTGAGATTTGACGGATCCTGAGAAGGCCAAAGAAGCACCAGAACGCAAAAGACAAAAAACAAAACTTGCGCGCAATGACAACACACAACGTCAGCCAGCAAACAAAAAGGGCGGAGAAGGGGAAACAAGAACATTAAAAGCTGCATGAAGCCACCCGCCCGCGTACATATACATACATCTCTTTCTATACGCATCCATATATCTAGACGTGTAACTACATATATATATATATATATATATATAAACAGTCAGAGATACGCATAGACAGATAGGCACGTAAGCCGGGAACAACATATCCCTCTCAGACACTCGCCCCACACACCTCCCTAGAATGCTCCGACGTTTCTTCCCTTAACCGTCGTGCAGTACGCTGTAGGTGTACCCAGGGACCGTGAATCATGCCAAATCTCTGTTCTTCTGTCCAGCAGCTAAGTTGGTGAGATCAGCTCCATCCACTGGAACGAAAAAGGGAGCCAAACAGCTGGCTTCGTCCGAGTGGTGCCCAAAGGGCTGATGTTCTATTTTTTTGTTTTTGATTGTAATGTTGGAGCGACGCACATGTGGACTTCTTTCTCGCCTTCTCAAACGTTTTTCTCGCACGTTTCAGCCGCGGGGCCAAATTTTTTTGCTTGTTTGTCTCTTCACGTTCTCACGGCAAAAAAAAAGCGTCTTGCCCTCTTGTGTTGGGGGTCTCTGCGGCTTCTTTCGGCCGGCCCCCGGCAGCGTCGTACGAGCGTGCGCTCGGGTGTGTCGGTCGTGATAGCTCTTCCTTTCCTCCCTCTTATGCTGAGGAGGATGTGAACTGTTTCTGCTGCCTTGCATGTTAGCTCGAGTCAGCTCCGCTGCGGCCAACCCCTATCATGTCGGCCACCGGGTGAGGGATGATGGATAAGGAAGGGTGAACGCCACACTTGCATAGAATTCATGGAAAATATAAACAGCGACTTTGTAGAAGAGAAATGCCGATTTCAACTTCTCTTTCCTTATGATTTTCAAACCTGTGGGCGTCGCCCGTAACAGGTTCGAAGCATGGGATGGGAACTCCCCCAACACGATGGTCATCCTCTGCTCCCTCTTGACCCCTTTCTCTCTCTGATCTCTTTGATCTCGCACTGCTGAGGACAGAAAATATTCATCTTCGTCTTCTTCCATCTTTCCTGTGCGCCTTTCACGTCGAGCACGTCAAACACATCACACGAACCCACACAGAAAAAAAGGAAAAGAACAACAACGCCCTCACCCCCTTCCCTCCCCCTTCCCCCAAAAAGAAAGAAGCACGCGCGGTACATGCAAAGAAAAAGTGCGAAGGAAAGAACGAGAAGAAAAACAACCAAGAAGACACACCTCACTCCACTTCTTCTGTCGTTTTGGAGGATTCCTTTGTTGCTTCTTCTTCCCTCTAGGCGTCTTCCTTCTTTTTTTTTTGCTGTCGTTGTCACGGGCTCCCTTCCTCCCCCCTCTCTCTTTCTGTCCTCAACACACGCGTTCTCTTTCTCTCTCTCTCTCTCTATCCGGAGTCCTCGGCTACATCAAGAACAGTAATAATACGGACTATTATCTGTCTCCTGCGTGCTTCTCTCCCTCTCTGTATATATATATATATATATATATATTTGTTTGCGCATTCCATCTTTTTCTTATTTCTTACTGTTCTTCACTGCTTTCTTTTTTTTTTTTTTGCGCCCTCTTTATTGATTTTTTATTTATTTCGCGCTCTTCCGTATTTGGCGACGCTTCTGTAGGAAGTGGTGCGGCGAAACAAAAAGAAAAGGAGAGAAGAAAAGCAACAGCCGCAGGAAAGGAAAAGAGAAAAAAGGAAACAACGGCAATCAGAAACGCCGAAGACGAAGGACAGCAAACATAGCACACTCGCGCAGACTCACGCACGCAAACTCGGAGCTTGTGCTACCGCTCCCTCTCTTTCCTTTTTTTTTTCTGGTTCCCTCTTGTCCAGCCGTTTCGTCGGTGCAAGCTTTTTCGCCCTTTCGTACGGTACGCGTTTCTTCTCGCTTTTCGCTCCGTCTCTGTGCACGCGTGCAGTCAGGTGTGGAAGAGCTCGAAGGAACGAGAGACTGCCGCACAAGCGCAGACGCCCCATTTCTTCGCCATCGGTTGTTTTCGTTGTTGTTGTTCCTCCTCCTCCTCGCCTCCCTTTTTTTTTTGTGCTGGTGTTTTGTTGTCTATTGTCTGTCGTCTTCTCTTCCTGCGCTTATTTATTTCTTTCCCCCCCCCCTCTCTGTGCATGTGCATGGGTGTGTGTGTGCTCTGCCGTGCTCCCACTACTTTTTCTTTTTGTACGGCGTACTTCACAAACCTCTACGATTTCCTTTTTTGCCCTCTTTTTCGTTTTTGCGCGTATTTCTGTTCTCATTTCTGTTTTTCTTTTTTTTTCTTTTCATTTTCCAAGGGTTTTATCTTCATCTGTCGTCTGCGTGTTTTTCCCTCCCTCCCTCCCTCTCTCTCTGAGAGTATTGTTGTCCTGTTATATCGGTAGTATTGTTCTTGTCGCTTTTAGCACGCTCTGCTTGTGTTGGGGTTTTCAAAACTACAGCAGATAAGAACACCCTGAACCCCCGCATTTCTCTCGAGAAGAACGAGACAGGAGCGAAAATAAAAAGCTGGCTGACAAAGTAGGAGAATTTCATCTACACGTCCTCCGCCCCCCTCCCTCCCCCAAAAACAGCAACAAATAATATTCCAAGTGTTTTCGGGCTTCGGCATCACACTCAGCTCCCGGACGAGACGTGTCTTATCCTTGTCGTCGCGTTCTTTGTGCACCCAAACCTTTCCCCTCGTGTGCTTTTATGCGCTTGCTAGGGAGCGAAAAAGCAGGTTGGACAGCGCAGACGTCTCGTTGCAGCAGCTGCCCTCTTTTTTCTACGTCCGACGCATCTCGCTAACAAAGGCTTGTCGCATATATGTGCACACGTATGTTTATTCCGGTTTTGTATTCCACTAATTTGATTGTTGTTTGATTGCTCTTCTTCTTCCACCCCTTCGTGTCTTCTCCGTCTTCTCCGTCTTCCCGGCCCCCTCCCCCTTCCCCCTCCTCCTCGCTTGTCGACTTGTGCTTTTCGTTCTCTCCCCCTCCTTCTCTCAAAACCCCACCCCCTCCTGGCTTCTTCCACCCGTGTGCTCACCTTTGCAGAGTACCTGCGCGTGTCCTGGTCTGCATGTGCATAACCACCCCCCTCACTCCCGACTCGAGCGTACACACGTCTGTGTTTCCCCCCCCTCCAGCCGCGCTTCGCGTGTCACCCATTCTGCCCCTTTTAGCTTGTTTGTGGCTTTTTCTTTCCTCTTTTCCGCCCTCATCTCTCTTATCTTTTGTTTTGTTTCCTGTGTTGTGTCGTTTTCAGCGCCACCCGCTCGCTGTGCGCAATTTTCTTTGTGTCTCTGCGCGCCCCTCGTGGTCTCCACCCTCTTTCTTTCACGTAGCCTGTTCTATCAGCTATTCGTTGTTTGTTGTATGTTTCGGACTTTCTCATTTCGTGTCTGTACGCATCTGCACTTTTTTGTTTCTTCGCGTGTGTGTGTGTGTGTGTGTGTGTGCTTGTCTTCTCTCCTCTTTTTTTGTTCGTCCTCTCGTGCCTTTTTCGTTTTTTTTTCTCCCCACTAAAACGTAAGAATTATCAGAGTGCCTCCTTTTCTTTCCGTTGGACCTTGCTGCTGGCTGTTGTGCACTGCCTCTTCTTCGACCCTCTCTTACCCCTACGGCCCCCTCCGCTGCCGCTCTATATTCTGTGAATTCCCTTCTTTTTTTTTCGTGTGAGCGACAGGCACTTTCTCCCTCGCCCCCACACACCGCACAAAGCAACCACCACATCACGTTTCTCTTGTGCGCGCGCGCGTTTGGTGTTCGCCGTTCCGGACTCGCACTCTTTCCCCCCGCTCGGTTGAGGTTCCAAAGACTACCCCACCATTGATTCATTCATTCGTGTTTCGTTGTTGCTACCTGACCGCATTTCCTGTTTTTTTTTTTTTGCGCCTCCGCGTCTGTGTGTGGTGTGGTGTTACGGAAGTTTCTTCTCTCTCTTTTATTTGTTTGGTGTTTTACTGGCCATTTTCCTTTAGAATATCTCTCCCTCTCCCCCTCTCCCTCTTCCTCTCTCGTCTCCGGGTGCCTACTTGTTGTTGTTGTTGTTGTTGCTGTCCTTTCAGTCGTGGTGCGCCTCGCCCGCTCCGAGTTTGCGTTGCGTTTTGTGCGTAGGTTGTGCGTTTTTCGTTGTATTGTTCTTGTGCTCGATCGCCTGCAACTTGTATGCGCCTGCTTTTCTTCTATCTTCCGACCTTTTCAGCCATCTGTCCACCCACCTCCATCGTCCCGCACAAGAATGACCCGCCTCAACTCCTCCTGCGCCTCAGTGCGGGGGAGCAGGTCGATTTGCGAGAGTGCCGCTTCGCCTGAAGCGGTGCTGCCGTCCGCTTCCATTCTGCCACCACCTACAAGAGAGGGAGTTTCTCCTAGCGGTGCATGCTCCCGCAGTGACGAAGGGCGCAGCAACGACAATGCGACCCCGCAGACACTGAATTCGGTGAACTCGTTCGCGGCAAGCGGCAAGACAAGGAAGGATGCCTCGGACAGTAGCAGGTCCAGTGACTCCAACCTCTCCCAGCCACGCGCCGCCGTGCAGAAGAATCGGGCGCCAGCTACGAACACACGTTCCAGCTGTGGCACGGTGGCACCGAGGAAAGGCCGCAGCAGACGCGCTTCCAATGCGGCACATGCCACCGCCTCCGAAGAGAGCAACCTGCACAACAGCAATCTTTTTATTTGCAACTTGGACCCGAGGGTGAGCCAGGCAGAGCTCGAGACAGCGTTTGCCGAGCATGGCACCATCCTGAGCTCTGCGGTGATGCGCGACATTCACACAGGCGAGAGCCTTGGCACCGCCTTTGTGCGGATGAGCTCGCACGATGAGGCCCGATGCACGATGGAGGCGATGAACGGCGTGCACGTCGGCTCTCGCTCCATTTCTGTTCAGTGGGCGAGGCGCAGTGAGGGGGGGCCAGTTGGCGAAGCGCGCAAGAAGATCATGAAGCTGTTTGTGCGCAATGTTCCTCTCGACTGCACGAAGATTGATCTAGAGGAGCTGTTTGGGGCGTACGGCAGTGTGCGCCAGGTGACGCTGCACAAGGACACGTCGCCGGTGCAGGATGAGGCGATGGTGCGGCTGATTGCGTTTGTGATCTACACCGAGGAGGGCGCGGCGGAGCGGGCGGCGCGGGAGGTACACAACACGAAGCCGTTCGCGTCGTGCAACGGCATCCCCATCATGGTGAAGTTGGCCGAGGACCTAGCGAAGCACTACCGCGAGCACAATCACCAGCACCAGCAGCAACAGGGCGAGTCGACCCCTACCGCAGCTGCCGCCAAGCAGCGGCACCGGCGCAGCCACAGCCAGCGTAACAACTTGACCCGTATCGCGAGTAAGAGCCCCAGCCACAAACAGACCATCAGCAGCGGTAACACCGTCATGAGCCTGAGCAGCCACACCAGCAGCACCACGCTGAGCATCCACGCTGGTCAGTCGAGCGGCGCCGATGCATCGATAGCAGATATGGGTGTTGCCGCTGACGTCTCGTTCTGCCAAAATTACCCCCAGCTCACACCGCCGGAGTGCAACGTGCCACCGCTGAAAACACCGCTGGGCGCGATGACGCCAGCAACGCTTCCGCAGCAACACAGGATGAGCTGTGTGAGAGGCGCAGCTGCGCCCTCTGCCGCCCCGCTCTCTCCTTTCAACGCTCTTCAGTTTCTGGCGACAACACCGCCAAACGCTGGCGGAAGGATGCCAGCGGTCAGTGCCTCGCCATGTAAAGGCGCGACGGCGGTGCCGTTCGTGGTGGACTCGCAGCGGCCCTCGTTTATCGACATCCCCAACAGCCAAGTGGGGCAGAGTTTCTTCTTCAACCGCTCGACACCGCAGCTGTCGCAGTACGCGCCGCCTCAGCAGCAGCACCACCACCATCTGCAGCTTCCCCAATTGAGCGAGCTACCCATCAACGCGCCAGTGACGCCCAGGCTCTACCACTTGCCGGCAGTTCACGCGGTTCCGGAGTGTCAGGATGCGCGCGCTGCGGTAGTGATTCCAAACCCTTGCTGCGAGGCGCTTCCGGTACAGAGCCGCTTTATGAACGATTCGCAGCCCATAGTGGCCTACTCGGGCCCAGGGGAGGAGAGCGACCTGCGGATTGTCGATAACGCACCGGTAGCGCATCCGGTCTCGCTGCGCCCACAGTCGAGCGTTAAAACGGCGTCGCCAAAGCCGCTGCAGACGTACCGCCACAACCCCTACATCAGCTGCAGCTTTATTCGCGTGGGCTGAAAAAGGTCCGCTGCTCTCCTGCTCCCTGTCTCTCTCTTTTCGTGTGCCGTACAAAACAGGCTTGGTGCCCGCTGCTCCTGGTGGTGCGGAGAGTATCCACCTGTGGCTTTTTTTCGTATGGCGGTTTCAGTGCGTGTGGCAGCTCTTCTCGACCTCTCTCTTCTGCTTCGCTATGTTGCGCGCGGGCGTACATGCATCACATAGTGGTGTCTTCAGGGAGAGAGAACGAAGGGCGAGGAGGGAAGACTTGCATTTCATTTTCCACACACATGTGACGTGTTTTTTCTGTGGCTCGCTGATGCCGCTGCCGCTGTATGCTCTCTCTTACCGTGCACATGCGCGTGTTGCTTTGTGTGCGTTTGCCGGGCAGCAGCAGCAGACGCTTACGCAGTTCTCGCTCGGGTTTTTTTTTTGCTTCAGTTGTTTCCACTTTTTCTGCTGCCACTCGTTTCTCTCACCCTCCTCCTCCTCACTGCCTTCATTCCCCCCCCCCCCCCCCGCTCCCCATCCCTACATGTTTGCCTTCCTTTTTCCTTCGCCAGCTGTCTTCGTCTACTTCAATAACATACCCACCAGTGCTCTTCTCTTGTTATGCTTTTTTTCTGTGCATGCCTCCCTTCACATTGCGCGCGCGCAAACGAAAACGGCTTTGATTCTGATTTCGCTTGCTTACGTTCCTGCTGCTCATCACACCATCTGCGTTCCCTCTCCCCTTCCCGCGGGTACTTGATGCGCTTGAGTCAATTTCGATTCTCCTTCCCATATGTGCGTGTGTCTATGTCTTTTTTCTTCTCTACGTTCAATAATAAAAAAAAAGAATCGTTTTTTTTTTGTTGCTTGCCGGTGATTGTGCTGTTTTACTTGTAGTGATTTAATAGCCGTTCAACATCAACTTCTCTCCTCTTATCTTTTTCTTTTTTTTTTGTACGTTTTAGCTGTTAACATGTGTACATGTTTGTGTGTTTTCTCTCATGTACGCGACAGCACACTTATCCCCCACCCTGTTTTCTCGTCTACTGTAAGCTCCCTAAAAGGCATATGGACGCTTCAAAGAAAAAAGAGATGATCGAGGAGCGAAGTCGGTGTGCGTGCGCTGGTGGTATTGGTCTGCCACAGGACAAGTGGTGACTCTCCGTCTGCACGACTGTGTGCGTGTGCGCTCGGCTTTGGATTTGGATGTGTTTGAGTTCTACTTTTTTTTTTGCTTCAGCCTCTCATCGCTATGTACGACTGCGCGCATGTGCCGCACGCCCGTCTCCGAGTCCGGGGGCAGCGGTTTTGCGTGTGCGTGGCTTCCCTTGTTTTCTTCCTCTTATGAATTTCCTTGTCTTGTGCCAATCCTATCTTCCATTTTTCTTCAGCTGTTGCCGTTGGTCTCTCTGTCTCTATCTGTATTGCTTGTGTGCGTATACTCGTAACGTTTTCTGAATACGTGTTCTTTCCTCTTTACTATTCCCTACAACTTTTGCTGTTTTTCTTCGTTCTCCTTTTTTTTTGCGCGTCCCGAAGCGCTGTGCCTTGTGCGCTCGGTGGCCTCTTCTTTCTCCCTTTTCCCCCACCGCTGCCGAGGCTCGGCGCCTGCGTTGTCGTGTCACACATGCAGGTGTGTCTGGAATTATCACAAGAGGACGAAACAGGAGGGAACAGAAGCACCCCCTCCCCTTTGTATGGATTTCGCTTGCTCTTCTTCGTCTCTCAGGAATGTGCATGCTTGTATAATTTATTTTGTTGTTGTGTCGTCTTTGGCTGTGTTCGAGCCTCTCGACGGCGCAGAGGGAGGCGCCTGCCCCACAGTTGCGTGAGCACCACCAGAGAGATATGAGGCGTCGAAATAGAAGGAAGCACGCAAAAACAAAAACAAAAAACCCAAAGAAAAAGAACAGAAGAGCGAGAGTCGTGTCTCAGACATGGCTGCAATACCACTAAACAGTAAGCGGTACGGTGGAAAAAGAAAAAGCGGAGCGAATGAGCGTCCTTTTTTTTTAGTTGTGATGGACAGTCTTCGCCGTAATGCGATGGATCGGAGAGAACATGGAAGCGAATCCGTTACTCTCGCTTTCCTTTTTTTTTTTTGCTTGCTTGCTTGCTTGCTTGTATCTCTTCTTGTCACCTTCTTCTTGTTTTTCTTTGTTCGGTGACCTTCGAGGCGTTTTTGGTTGGGTTTATCGCTGTCATACATGCTCGCTTCCTTCGTCTCTTCGTCGGGTGTCGCTTCGTCTCTTGGGCCTCTCCCGCATGTGCTGCCGCCTCTCCGCTTTAACGAAGCGGCGTTTTCGACTCGCTTCTTTTGTTTTTGTTTGCTGTCTGTTGCTCCAAGCTTTACTTCCCTCGCGTACGTGTGTGGGGGTGTGTGTTGCTGGAGTGTTTGCCCTCTCCCTTAGAAAAAAATAGCCGTTGCATGTATGCGTGACTGCTTATGGGAGACGCACTCTCTCTATACCCCTTTTTTGTCGTTTCTGTGTGTGTGTGTGTGTGGCGCACCCCGTTCGTTTCTGCTTTCGCTTTCGTTATTGATTTATTACTGCTTTTTCCTCACCTAAGCAACCGATGGTGTCTCGTCATCTCTTACCACGTTCTTTCCATTCTCCTACTCGCCCCGTTTTTTTTTTTTTTTGGCCCGGGTGTGCTGCTTGTTGTGTGTATGTGTGCATGCGTGGCATTACTGCTATAATGATTGGATTTTTTCGTTGTTCTTCTTGTACCTGCATGCATGCATGCATGGGGAGCCCCCACCCCCACCTCCTCCTCCTCTCCCCTCGAAGAAAGACAGTCACAACAACGAACCCCTTAGGCCCGCGCGCGCACACATGCACAAGTACCGAACCTCTCTTTTTTTCTGAGTTGGCTTGTTTTTCACCCTCGAAAAGGATATCTGTCACGGCAGGGAGAAGACGAAAAAAAAAATAAGTTGTACTTTCCTATCGCTCTCCTCGTCTATTGGTCTCATTTTCGTGTCTTGCTTCTCTATAGTTGAGGTGACCATTCTTTCGCTGCATCCTTTCTATGTGTTCGTGTGTGATGGGTGTATGCGTTGGTGCGTGTGCGCGAAGACCTCGCCCTTCTCTTCCCCCTCTCCCCTTCTTTCCAATGACCCACACGGTGACCCACTTTCGCACATGCGCCCCGTGCGCACACTCCCTCACGCTTACATTCCCCAGGTAAGTTTTTTATTGTATTTGCAGGCTGCACCTTCTCATTCTCTACGGTTTTGTTTTGTATTGTATGGTTAGCTGGTCTCTCTCGATAGTGGTACAAGAATATTTTATTATTACCTTCTGATGTTTGCTTGCTTTAACGGATGTGTGAGTGTTTTTTTTTATTATTGAGTTTGATTTTTTTTTCAGCTCACATCTCATTTTCACTCTCTTCATCCCTTAATTTCTCTCTCTGTGTCCTCTCTCTCCCTTCATCTCTTACTTACCTGTTGGCATTCTTTTTTCCGTTTCCTGTTTTTCTTTTATTATTATTATTTCTTTTCTATTTGACCTCCTCTGCCTTTATCTTCATTACCCCCCCCCCCCTACCCCCACCCCCACACGCGCAGCCTTTGAATAACGCGCTCTTGAGGCACAAGAGCCACGTACAACAACAACAGGAAAGCACACAAACCCGGTGAAGAGTGAACGAACCTCAGTACCCGTCTCACGACGGGTGAGACGCGAGGATGAAGTGGGTAGTCGACGAACGTTTTTCCGTTTAGATTTTCTTTGTTTTTGGTTGTTGTTGTTGTTGCGTGTGAGAAGGCCCTGTGGCTAGAGAAAGGACGAAGAGCGAGAAGAGGCCCGACACGGTACCGTCGAGGATTTGTGAAGGACCCCTGCCATGGCGCGTGCACACGGTGTGCAGCTCATCGGAAGAGCACAGCCCCCGTTGTGTGTAGAGCACCGCGTCTGCAGCTTCGCGATGACTTCACCAGGAAAAGAAGTCTTCCGCAATACCGCTCACTACTGTACGCATTTGTATGGGGGTGCGTGTATGTGTGTCCCCTCCCTCTCTGGGGATTTCTGTTGAGCTCCTCCTTCGTATGTGGGGAGGCTCTCCCTCTCTCCGTCTTTTGTTTCGTGACATCGCGCGCTCTGTCTGTCTGCCTGTCTCTCTCTCTCTGCCCGCCCTTTTCACCTTGTTATGTCGGGTCTTCTGTGCTGATGTTGATCACTTCCTTCTTTTTTTTTGTACACTGGAACGAAAAAAAAAAAACAACATCACCAACACACAACCCCCTTCCCTCCCTCAAAAAAAAAAGAGAAAGAAGCAAGGAAATGGTTGCCTGTCTGTTTACTTCGGCTCCCCCCTTTTCCCCCTCTTGTCTCCCCCCTCACTTCTGCTTCTCTGTTTCTTTTTTTTTTTATGGTCTGTCGATTTCAGTTTCGCCTCCGATTGTAATTTTTTTGTATTTTTTTGGCTGTTTCTCGCTTTTCCCTCGTATCTCTTCACTCGCTCTCGCTCTTGCTGCATCTTCGGTTTCTCTGTTTCTCTTTTGCTTGTTCGGTTGTTTTCTTGTATCACCACGACTTGCCTCTTCTCTCTCACTCTTTCGCTCCACCTATCATGCCTCTCCCTTTCTCCGCTCTCTGCTTGACAGAGAGGTATATGATGAGTAACCTATCGGCACTCCCCACACGAGCACATCTACACACGTGCACACTCTTGCATTATTCACGACGTGCACCTCCCATATTGGCGTCTAGCATGCTCGTGGTTTGCATATTGTGCACATCTATCTGTATATACCTGTATCTATATACATATACGTGTGTGTGTGTGTGCTCTGCCTTCAGTGGAATGCGCAGTCCTGCGCGGGTCCTTTTCGCTCGAATGCCGTCTCTTGCCTCGTACGCGTGTGCTCGTGTGCTCTATGCAGACGTCGGCGCGTTCGCGCCGACTTTCTTTGTCGACTTTCTTCTTTGTTTTTTTCGTAGTGGTTTTTCTTTGTTCGTGCGCGTGTGCCCCCCCCCCCCCGGCGCCATTCTCTCTCTCTCTTTCTGGGCTTTCATTTAGTTCTCTCTTCTTTTTCTTTTTTCACTCCTCGCTGGCCGCGCTGCAGACGATGCGGTTGGCGCTGCTTCTTTGGCGTCCATTCTTGGTGATGAATGACCCCGTTGTTGCCGCCGCTGCTGCGGTGGAAGGGGGAGGGTGTAATCGAAAGAGGTTGCCAAACAAGAAAAAAGGCAGAACTGAGAAACCACACAACCACACAAACGAGCGAGGCTGAGGGTCGAAACGCCATGGCAAGCAGAAAATGCCATCCAAAACAGAAGGGAGGCGGCGAGACGAAACGGCGGGAGAGGGCGTATATAATCCGCCACAAGCATCCCCCCTTCCCCCCCTCCCTCCCCCCCTTCCCCCCAGGCCGGGCGGAAAGGACAATGCAAAAGGGGAAGCAGAAAACAAAAGGGAGCGAGCCGCCGCAACTACCCAAGCTCATTAGCAAAGAGCTTTCTAGCTGAATGAAGGATGGGTGGAGATGTGAAAAGAAAAAAAAAGATGCGGTCCGGAAAAACGACACAGAAAGATGTACATGGAGTGCGAGAGTGCGCGCGTGCGTTGGGGCTTGCCTCTCTGTTTTCCCTCGTCGTTGGGCTTGAACACAAACGTGCATGCACGCACAAATATAAGCAGAAGAGGAGCGCTGGGCAACGCCAAGAAACACGCGGCAGGACACAAGCACGGTCAAGCGCAGACGCCTCTTCACAAAGATCTGCACGTTGCGCGGACGTGGCGGTGACCGAGTGTGCGCAGATACGGCGGTGTCTTTTTTTTTCTGTTTGTTTTGCGCTTTCCCTCCTCCCTCTCTCTGCGTTTCACCCCTCACCCGCCTTTTTTTTTTGCTTTCTTCTCGCCCTCTCTCACTTCGGTGCGCTCTACTCCGTGTTCCGTCTTCCGCCCAGTCTTCTCTATTATTATTATTATTATTTCGTCCGCTCCTTTTCAGGTCGTTTGTGCTCCCCTTCCCTCCCTCGGCCTTCTTCCCCTCGTGCCCCCCTTCCACGATTAGTGCGACTCGTACGACCACCGCACGAACGGCTAATGAGTGCGTCTCGCGTTCCCATTTACCCGTTTTCTGTTCTTTGTGTCTCGCAGGATTTTGATGCCGTTCGTGCTACTTCCGTGCTTCGTCTTTCGTGTGCTTGCGCTGATGGTTTCTCATGCCGTAGCCGGCAGGTGCGCGCGACGGACAGAGAACGCATGAGGCGGATGCCTCTCCCTTTACCCGCTCTCGATGCAGTGGCAGAAGTTGCGTGTGTGAATGAGCAGCGGCGGCGGCAGAAACGAGGATGCGTACGAAAGACCGCTTTTCACTCCCGTTGTGACCACCAGCAGTCTTTCGTTTTGCTGTTTTTGTTGTTTTGCCCCCCCCCCCCCTCCCCCCCCCCCGCAAGAAGAGCGGGCCACACAATGGCATGGCTGTGGCAACACCACAAACAGAACGAAAGAGGTGCTTGCCAGGGCCTCAGCTGACGTGTGAGGAATGGAGGGCATCTAAAAGGGCTGGCTTAGGGCTGCCATGTCCAGCACAAACACAAACGCGGCTGGCTGTGTGCTCTCTCCCAGTGAGACGGGGCGAAGGAGAGTAGATCAGGAGAAAGCATGAGAGATGCAGAGATCGACGCGATGGAAAGGCGAAGAAAATGCGCTCGGATGCGTTGATGCGATCTTTCTCCTCTCCCGCTTCTGACCTTTTTCTAGCACTTTCTTGCTCGCCATGCGCTGTGGAGTTTTCGCTGTGCGTGCGCGCGCGCGAGTACTCTTACACAATCGCTCCATCAGGATTGCGCCCAACCCCACTCGTGAGGAACGCCTCCTCTCCCTTCTCGCATTTTCCTTCCTCACGCAGACGCAGATGTGGGCCTTGTGTTTGCACTTTGTTTTCAATTTCTCGTTGTTTGTGGTGTACTCTTCCGTTTTCTTTGCGTGTATTGCGGTGAAGGCTCGCGTTGGACAGCGAATGCAGACGTCCGCCAGTCGTCTTCTGCCCCTGCGGCGTCTTCTGCTTCAACACTTTCCCTCCTTTTTTTCCTCTTTCACAGCCAGTCAGCGAACCCCTGTTGCCATCTCAAATTTTTTTTTGTTGGCTTCTCGTTTCTTCACGTGTTTATTCTTTGCGTTCTCGCTCCGTTTTCTCAGGCGGTCAGAGCGAACGATAAGCACCGGCATCGTGGGCAACCGCTTGCTTGCATGCTTGGATACACTTCCTCATACTCTTTGCCCGATCGCTGCTTTCTTGTTGTTGGCATTCGAAGTCCCGATCGGGCCATCTTCCCCTTAACTATTGTAGTGCATCAGAGTCCGTCTCACCCGTGCCGCCCCCCGTTTTCCCATTTCCACCAGGTAAGACAGGAAACCCGGAAGGATGGGTGTTTTAGCACTGTCGTGAGTCCTAATAAAAAGAAGAGTATACATAGAATACCAAAATGCAACCTAGAGTCGTAAGGCTCGGTATAAGCAGCGTGATCACGCGCATACACACACACACACACACTTCATATTGGATCATCTGACGGTATGCACACTATCGGTGGGACAGCTTATTCTGCGCTCTCTCCAGCTTTTCCTCTCTCCATCCCCCTCTGCTCTCTCACGCGGTCAAGATGAAAAGCAAAAAAAAAAGGAAAGGAAAGGAAAGATATTTATGTATTTTCCTTTGCTCCCTTTTCAAGCAACGTTTTGTGTTGTGCCTTCTACGGTTGTCTCCGCGTGCTCATCAGCATGTTGCGATGCGTAGGGACGTTTTTTTTTCTGTAGTGATGCTTGACCTCTCCGTGTATTTTGTTATGTGTGTGTGTGTGTGTGTCTGTGTGCCTCTCTCTCTGTGGGAGCCTTTGCTTTCCTTCCTCTTAATGCCATTTTCTTTTTTCGTTGTTGCTTTGATCTTTTTTGGACGATTGGTTTGCGCTTGTTTTTTTTCTAATTTTACTATTTATTATTTTTTTTTTTCGCTCTCGTCTTTTCTGGAGTTGTCTCTATGTGTGCATCTTTGCGTGGGTGGAGAACAGTTTTTTTGGCTGTTGTTGTTGTTGGTTTCGTTCTCCGTCTCTCTCCCTCTGTCTTGATCTGTTTCGATATGTGCACTTTGGTGTGCGGGCGGAAACTTTCCACTCATGCTTCACTTCTTAACTCAACGTGCCTTTCGGCCCATCATGAGCAAACCTCAGCCGTACCCGAATGCGGGTTTGCGTGTAGGTGTGCTTGCGCGTGCGTCTGGGCCAGCATTTACTTGTGCGTGGAGATGACGCGGTTTCTGGAAGGCAGACAAGCGACCAAAGAGAGGTGCGCTCCTCTCGTTCTCTCTTTATCGCTCGCCTTCCTTGCCTGCGCTTTTTTTTTTGTTTGTGTTGCTTATCAGCTCTTGCCGATCACGCGCGCGTATCTCTCGCTCTGCGTTGTTTTCTATTAGTGGAGGCTTTTCTTTCGCCTGCATCTTTTCATCTCCTGCATGCCCCACCATCCCGGACTTCTCTTCTTTGCCTTTCCCCCTCTTCGCGTTTGCGAATGCTTGAACCGACACAGACCGCGAGGAGAGGGGAAAACAGGAACACAACAACAACAAAAAAAAAGGACGTAGAAACAAAACTAAAGCGCATGCGCGCGCATGATCGCCGTGAGCATATGCCTTTGCACGCGCGCGTTATGTAGGTGGAATGTGCTCATCCATAGGTGCTTCGTGTATGTGTTTGCCGATGCAAACTAAATATATATAAGTGCACTAGCCTTTTTTTTTTTTACTGAGCCCCTCTTCCGTTATGTATTTTTTTCTTGATTTTTTCTGATTGCTTCTCGAGCACGAGTGCTGGATGCTCTTGTGTGTCCGGCTCATAGGGCGGTAAGGAAAGCCGAGAGCAGAGGAATAGGGAACGAAAAAGAGGGAAGGGGAACGTTTCGAAGCAGGCGAATCCCCCGAAAAAAAAAGCACATGCCAACTATCTTTTTTCTTGTTATTGTTGGCTTCCATTCACTCGCCTGTTTTTTTTTTTACGTCCTGAGGGAAGTACTTAATGCCTTTTTCTTTCACCTTCTCATCATGCTTTTCACATCTCCCTTTACCTCTCTCCTTGTGCCAGATATCATCCATTACACACTTACTTGTCGTTCTTTTTTTTTCGCGGTGCTTCTTGATTGTTCTCCCATTCGACCTGCTATACCTTTGTGGGCTTCCCACTCCCTTCACGCTTGCTCTCGCTCGCTTTCTCTGTCTCTCTTCACGAGTCTGTGCGCATGCGCCGATGCGTGGGGTGTGTGTTCTTGTGGGGGAGGAGGAGGGAAGGGCGATAGGATTGCAGTTTATTTGTTGCATTCGCTGATCTTTGCCGTTGTTTCGCCCCCCCCCTCCTCCCACTCACCCTGCTCCTTCTCTTGCAGACAATACAGATCGCTCACCTGCAGCGCTTTTTTTTCCTCTTTTTTTCCTGTCTTCGACGCGCGGCGTGCGGCTACGGAGTGTCTCACACACAAGAGACGTCTTCGACACAAAGCGTGACACCATTGTCGTGCTGCACTCTCGCGCTTTTCTTTTTCTTTTTTTTCCTTGTGTGCGTTGTACGTGTGCGTGTGTGTGTGTGTGTGTTTTCTTTCACGTTCTGCCTCCTATTGTTGTTGTTCCTGCAGCGATGGACAACTTCATTCGATAAAAAGGAAAGCGGTGACGGCAGGCCCCGCACGAGCCCATACACATACAAATTTGCTTCCATTTAAATATGTTCTTCTTCGTGTGCACGGGTGCTAGCGTGCCCTCTTCTTTTTCTTTTTGCCGCCTTTCCTCTCCCGCATCTTCACTGGATGCCTTGATGCGCTGATCCTCATCCCTCTTACCTGGCCACCTCAGTTTTACTTTTCTTTTCTGTCGTTTTGTTTTGTGTGTTTGTTCCACCCCCCCACCACCCCCCCCCCCCCGTTTCTTCGCGAACCTCCTTTCCTCCATTTCGCTTTTTCGCCCCTCACCGGGTATTTGCGTCCTCACAGAGGGGGAAGGGAGGGCGTGTTCAGTGGATAAGAAAGAGGCGTCAGGGCTACAACAAAAGAAAGCACCGCATACAGAGCTGGGCGCGTGTCTGTATGGGGCTCCGCAGATCCCACGATCTCTCTACTACGCCACAGCTTTCTTATTTTGTCTCTCTTCTTTTTTTTGCTTTTGAGCACTCCCTCGTTCGTCATGAAAGCGCCTATGTTCCTTCTCGCATATGTGTGTGCGTGTGCCGTTTTTTTTCTTACCCCGTTTCTCGTTTCCTTTTTTTAAAATCTCTTCTTGACTACTGTGTGAGAAAGGCTATCACCGAGTGCGAGGCTGCAGCCTTTTTTTTCTCTCCACGCTCATGCACGTCGGCGGTGATGGAGAGAAGCCAGTGGGTGGTACGGAAGTGACGCACTACCAAGCATCTTCGATCTACTTCCGTCTCTCTCTGTCTCTCTTTGTCTTTCACTTGCGCACGAAAATGGGTTTCTCTCGGGCCGCATCGCCCAGTACACGTGTTGCGCTGGCGAATGGACCGTACAGAGAGGAAGCGACACTGTGAGAGAGCTGCGAAACGTGCTCCTTCAATGCGCCGCCCCATTCTCCACCGTCACCACCCTCTTGTGGAGTGGCTCCGCTGGTGGTGGCGGATCCATGCGTATGCCAGCCCATGCATCTGTGCACGAATCGGGGAGGAAAAGCGAGCAGAGAGCAGAGAGAAAAAAAAGAAACGTCAGCAGGGCTATTTTGTTCCAGGGGTCATACGCTGGTGGTGAGGTGCAAGTGGAGGGGCTGGGGTACCGCGGCGCATGCACGGAGCCAAGCATAACGCACCACGCCCTTGCCACACCTCACCCAAACCACCGGACATCAAGATTTGTAAGCGTGTGCACTAAAGGAATGTAGGCTCAACAGAATGCGCGCCGTCGAGATGCCTTCACGTTAATGCTGTCACATCTTGTCTTTTTCATCGCTGTTGCGTGCATTTACTTTTTCGTTGCATCATTACTTCGGCTCTTGCTACGTTGGTGCACCTGTGCACCCACCACCGGCCTCTTCCATTTTCTTTTCAACGTGCCATCCACCGAAGAACGTCATCTTGATGCTCTTTCTTTTCACTTTTAATGCCCTACAGCTCTGCGGTAGTTGTCGTTTCTACTGTTCTTTTCCCCTTGTTCCGTCAGCTCTCCTCACTGTACCCGTTCATGTGTCGCATCCGCACATCTTTTCGTCTTTGCTCGTGCGGAAACCTCAGTCTTGCTCGTGAGCCTTCATCTCCTTCACCGGATAGCCTTTTCCCGCTTTCTGCACAACCCCTTCTTTCTCTTCTCCCTGAACTTCCGTCTTCGTTTGCCCTTCCCCCCACCCTCCCGCCCCGATTGCTGCAACGGCGGACGACTGGCAGTGGTGGCATGGGGTGCCGATGGTGTGCTGCCTACTGCTGCGCTGGCGCATGCTTCTCGGCGGGCCCCCTTTCCGCTCGGCACACCCACGCCCGTGAAAGGCCTGCGGGCTCAGCAGAGGGCAGGGATGCCCCCTGCTGCCTTGCCACACACGCATAGCGGCGTCCCACCTGTGGGGCGGCACATGTGGTCAAGCGGGCCAGCCACGCCCTCTCCCCCACCCCCAGGCAGCAGCGTCGTCCTGCAACAGGCCCGAGGGTGCAGGAACGCGAGCACTGCGCGCAGGTGCGGTCAAGCACAGCCGGCATGGCGTATGACACCCAGAGCAAGGCATGCGCAGGTGAGCAGAGCAGGAGCGATGGGCGACCCAGGCGCGAGGAGACCCAGTATACGAATCAGCCCCCAGGCGCGTGTGTGCGGCGCGTGCGGTGGCCCCTACGTCCGGCCGGGTCTGCGCTGGTGAGGCGCAGATGCCGGAAGCACGACGAGAGCACGCCCGAACGGCACCAGCGAGTCGTCCCGACGCGCACGGGGCGAGTCCCCACGCCACATTACGGCGTGCCGCGGTTTGGGGCGACTGAGGGAGAGGCATGGCATGCAGGCAGGGTGTGCAGGGTCTGGGAGGACGCTGGCCTGGGTGTGGCCAACTTCCTTGCTGCGCTCGCCCGGCACGCCCCCTTGACCGCCACCCCCTTCTACCCGCACGGCAGACGCCACGGCCTCCGCCCTCGAGCAGGACGCTGAAGGCGGTCCCGTTTGGATGAAGGCATGCGGTCCACCCATGTGCGTGTGTGTCGCCGATGGCGCGGCATGCGTGCAAGGGAGGGCAAGAAAAGCCGATGGGACGCATGACCCGATTTCGACGGCAGAACTGCTCGTCCTGGTCGACGCGGATGTGGCGGCAGTGCGGCAGTGCGGCAGGGGTAGATAAGCTGTGTTGGGTTTCGTACATTTATTTGCTTCATGGTAGAGCGGCACCCTAAAGCGACGGGGCAAAAAGGAAGTGCTCCTTTTTCTTTGGTTTGTTCTTCTTTCGTTACGGCTCACCTCGATCGCGTGAGCGGTAGTGCATCTTCTCTCTCCCCCTGACTGTTTTACCTGCGCGCGTATTCTCATTGCTTACCCCTCCTTTCCCATTATATATATATATATGTGTGTGTGTGTGTGTGCTCACTTTGCTTGGCTGTGCGTTTGGGGGCTCCTCTGTCTGCCTGCTGCGTGCCTCGCTTATGTGATTTTGGGAGCTCCGTAGTTTGTATGGTTATGGTCTCGTTTCCGTTTTTAAGTTACGCATATGGTTTCTTGTTTGGCACCGGACAGCCGTTACGAAAAAAAAAAAGAAGATAACCACACACACACACACACACACATCCACACCCACACACGCACACGCGCATACACACAAACAAGCGGTTATGGAGGAGTGGGGTCATCATTCCTGCGAGGGGGAGGTAGAGGAGTGCTTGTGTCTCGTTCTTTCGGCCGTTGCGTACTTGCACCTTTTTCTATGGTGCTGGTAACGCATACACTGAACCCCTGTTGGGCGTCTTCTCCTCCCCCCACCGTCTTCGTGGTCTGTGAAAGCGTTGCGATGCTGTAGTAAAGGGATGCTCGGGCCTATAGGGGCGCCCACCATGCGGTCGAAGCCAAGTCTCGTACCGCCCACCACCAACCCTTTTCCCTTCCTTTTTGTACTCTCTACCAGCTCTTGTCTTCTCCCGCTCTCTTCCTCTGTCTATTACTCGGAGTCGTGTACTGGCGCCCACCTTTCTGTTTCTTCTTTCTTTGCATCACAATCTTGTCTCTCCGACCCGCACGCACCCACTCACACCCCATCATCCCCTCCTTGCCCCCTTTTTTGTGCACGTGCGCCACTCTTCACCACCACCGCCACCTCCGTAGAGTCGAAAATTGTTTTTTGCTCGTATTTTTCTTTCCCCTCCTCCTGCCTACACGAAGATCGACGCCTACACGCAAATACGCCGACACGCGCACTGGTTTCCCTTTTTGTCTCTCTCCTTCTCGGCTCTTGGCCTTGCTTTGCTCTTCTTCTCTCCAAACCAAGCACTGCCTCTCGCATCTCTACTACCAAGCGCCCCCCCCCCACTTCCCTCGGTGGCTGGTTCTCTTGCTTGTTTCTTTTTTTCCCCTTATCTCGTGGGTTCCACGATCTTGCTCTGTCAAAGTCTCGGGAGTTCGAGCTCCACGACGCGCTTCTCTGTCTCGCACGCATCTTACTCGCTCTGCCACTAGTTTCTCTCCTGCTCTTCCTTTGGGTGTCTCTTTGTGTGTGTGTGTGTGTCTTCTCGCGCTGTTCAACGACCCTTTCCCCTCTCGCTCGCTCACGCACCCTCGGAAAAAGGCGCGTCTGCATGTCTGGCGGTGGTGCTCAGAAATAAAGAGAGAAGGTTACCGTTGTCATCGGCTGCAGGCCGTGGCGAACAACACGAGTTGTGAATCGACACACGTACCGAGACTCGCGAATCACCACCGATTGCGCTAGCAACACACTTGCGTACACTAATTCACACGCGTCCTGCGCACCTATTGAGATAGACAGGCACACAGGCGAACAGACCCCCCTTTCCCCTCCCCCTCTTTCCTCCCCCGCTTTTAGTCGTTCTCCTGCGCTTGCGTGAGTGGGTGAGTGCTGTCTTTGCTTTTGTGCGTCTGCGATCTCGAAGGGTATTTTTGTGTATGAGTACCTGCGTCGTGTGCATCGAACTGTGTGCGCTTTATATATATATATATATATGTGTGTGTGTGTGTGTGTGTCTATGCCTCTGTTGCAGGTTCTCATTGTCTAGCTGTTTCTTGTCTCCCTCCCTCCCCTCCCCCCATAGTACAAACCATCCCCCTTCTCTCCTCCTCCCCCCTCCGTCATCCACTGTCTTTTTGTCTTTTCAACGCCCCCTCTCCCCCTCTCCCTCTTCTTTTGCTGGCTCCTCTGTGCGTGTTGCTTCTTGACTTGGTGCTTGATCTCTGCTCTCGGTGTCGTGCATGAACATTGTGAGTTTGGGACTCCTCGCTGGCCATCCCCCTCCCCACTCTCTCCCTCCACCTGTCCGTCCCATTCGTTTTCTGTCTCCTTTTTCCTTCGAGGTGTGCCACCCCGCTGCCGCTCGGTGTCTGTCCGCGTGCGGTGGCCGTATTGTTGTATGGTGCCGGTTTGTGTCATCGACGCGTCCAGCTCTGGCCGTTGGTAATATATATATATATATATATATATACATCTATATTGGGGTGCGTGCATCGCTAGTAATTTTTGCCGTCGTATAGTCTGCTACCGCTGTTCTTGTTGACGTTGGCGTTCATCTGTGCGTGCATTTCTTGTCCGTCTATCTTCCTTGCTCTCGTGCATCGAGTGTAGTGCTGTCGATTGCGTGTGCTCGTCTCCGCGTCCCCAAACAGACGGGGTGTGGCAACGTTGTAAGTGTTTTCGTGCGCGTGGGTTTGTTTGTGGGTTTGTTGGTGTGCTGGGCGTGCTGGGCGCTGTGGAGGGATCAACATCGCAGCAGCGGTCTCTGTTCGCGCGGAGACTGCCATTAATCGAGGGCAAACACGACCAGAGGAAAAAAAGACCAAAAACATTAGCATCCATAAGCTCGTTACTTGCTCCCCCTTTTTTCTCTTCGTTTGGGTGTTGCGTTTTTTCGTCGTTCCTGGCTCAGCTGTTGCCGGTGCTTCTGCTGCTGTGTCCCTCTTCTTCCTCTTTCTCATCTGTTTCCCTCTGCTTACTCCCCTCTGCGTGTTTCCTGTCTCCTTGCCGCCACAACACTTTCCGCGCTGACGTTCTCGCATCCGCTTCTCGTCACACACCTGTTCCTGCTTCCACGCTTGGGTGGTGTCTCCACTTTTGCTCTCTCTCTCTCTCTCGCCGCTGCGTTTCAACATCTTCGCTCCTTCTCTTTTCGTGCTTGTCTTCTCTCTCTGTCTGTCTCTTTCTCTCTGTAGTTGTTCTGTTTTAGAGCGACGAGGACGCCGATCAGGAACTCCCCCTCACCTCCCGTCGTTGTCTACTTTGGTGCTTGCTTGACCATTCCCCTTCCCTTTCCTTCCTCGGCAATCTCGCCTTGCCCTTCTCGTTCTCTGTCGGCTTGCACTTGCCTTGTAAAGCCCTCCTTGTTTCCCCCCTTTTTTTCCTCCTGAAGGGTCAGGAGCAGCGCACAGGCAACTTCTCTGCCACGCACACTCACAAAGACAAAACGAAGCACGAAAACGAGTACAAAACACGCCCCCCATTTTTTTTTTCGTAATCCTCATAACATAAGCTGAACGAACCAAGCTGCTGTGATTTGTCTGTGTTGTTCGTTTCTGCCTTTCGATTTTTCTGGCTTTGGTTTTCTTGTTCTCTATCGTTTTTTTTTTGTTGTCGTTGTTTCTCCTTTTCGCTAAAGACAAGCCTCTCTTCCCCTCCTCTCCATCCAAGACGGCCACGAAGACCCATTTTTTTCTTTTCTTTCCGCTCTCCTCTGCCCCACCCCCAAACACCCCTCCGCTTGTTGTACGGGCCTCAGTTACAGCGCACCTGCTTTTGTACCACCTCCTCCCTCTGCGAGCATAGACAACGCACTCGAGCGCGCTGAGTGCATACTGGATTGCGGTTTACGCCACCTCATCCCTTTGAGACTTGCGCTTGGCTAGGGGCGTATACCGGCTCTCGTGCGCCTGTCGATCTCTTTCCTCCCTTACTTCTCACTTCTGTGCGTTTTTTTTTCTGTTTCGTTCTTTTTGTTGTGCAGCTGCGGCGTATCTAAACGATCTCACGGATATCTATATATCAATATATATATATAAATCTATATATGTGTGTGGTTGTTTTCTTTCGGTCCCTCTCTCTCTGTCGTGCTGATTCTCTCTGTTTAACGCCGTCTTTCCTTTTTTTTTGTTTGCCATATATGTTGGCCTCACCGCGCAGTCACGCCGGCACAGCGTAGCGACCGACGAAACGAACGACAAGAGAGAGAGAGAGAGAAAGCGAGAACAAAAAACCGTTGCGAAGGGGTTTGGCTTGTGCCGGTCTCTTTCCATCTTTTGCTGTGTTGTTGTTGTCTTTAGTCGCATGTTCTGAAGGAAAGACCGAACAAAAAAGCAGAAACGCACATTGTCGTTGACTTCTTCGTGTTGACGTTTTTTTTTTGTTTTGTTTTGCTTCGCCTTTCCTCCTCCTCTTCCGCTCCGTCTGCCGCTATCGTCTACTTTTGTTGTTGGCCGGACTAGTTGTATCTTGACAGTAGCGTGTGGCGTTTTTCTATCGATATCTATATATCTGTCTCTGTGTGTCTCGTTCTCTGCAAACCATCGGCTTCCCCCGGCGGCGTTAATACCGGGAGCGCAGGAGCACCCCAAAAGGTAAAGGGAGCGAAGGGGCGAAGTCGACACCACGGCAGTCGAAGAGGCAAGCAGAGAAAAAAAGGAAACGAGAGAGAGGGGTCCTGGCGGGAGACGTAAGATCAGGGAGAAGAACACGAGTCGAAAAAAACCGCGCGAAGGGGAAAACAAACTCAAGTGTGCCAGACAGAAAGGGTGAAAACAGGAGACCAACGACGTTTGATTCTCTCGGCGAACACTGAACAGATACGGCGCAGTGACAAGAAAAGAGAGGGAGCTATAAACGGCAGCAGCCGCACACCACACACGTACACGCGCAGCAAGACGGAACATAAGTTCCAGCCACATTTCTTTGCTTGTTTCGCTCTCTCTCTCTCGACGACCACTCGCCCCATTAGCGTGTCTCCTGCAAAGCAGCAATAGACAATACACAGTAGGCACACACGTGCACCCCAAAAAAGGGAATAGTTGAGACACAACCAAAATCACGCACAGGCACTCGACTCTACCGCATTCTGCGTAGGGCTGAGAGGTAGGGGCTACCTTCCATCCCTGTTGCACTTATCCTGGCTTTTTGATTTCTTTTTTTTTTGGATGTTCACCGCTCCCACGTGTATTTCATCTTATCTTGCTCTTCGACTTTGAGGGAAACAAACTCGTTGTTCTCAATTGGATTGGCGTTTCCTTTTTTTTTGCATGTGTGAGTGTGTGTGAACTTCTCTGCTTGACGTTCTCCTGAAAATTTTGTCTTCGACTTTCCTCGCTCCCGTTTTTATTTTCTCCTTGCGACTTTGTGTGTGCGTGCGTGTCTCTGTCCTGATCGTGCGCTGCTTGCTCGCCCTTCCCTCTTTTTGTTTTTCCTTTCCGTCTGATTCAGTTTACGTTTTTTTTTTCCTGTTGTCCGCGCTTGCTTCACCACTTCTCTCTTTTTTGTTCGTGTCCTGTTGCTCCCTCGACTTGTTTCGCCCCTTTTTTTCTTTGTTTTGCTCTTGTGTTTTTGCCCCCCCCCCCCCCCCCCCCCCCCCCCGCGACCACCTCCTGCACCCCTTTCCTTGCTCGCTCGTATCGCGAAGTTGCTGTCTTCGCTTGTGGCTACTACTGGTGTAACTCCATCTCTGTCTTTCCCTTTTTGTTTCGCTTCTTTTCTGTGTGTGTTGTGCATCTGTGCTCCTTACGCCTTTCACTTTTTCTTTTTTTTTTCGTGGCTGTTCGCTGTTTGGGGGCGCTTCTCTTTTCGGCCCTTTTCCGTTGCTGTTGTTGCCCTGGCGCTTTCCCTTTCTCTCTTTCGTTGCGTTTCTTTTTTTTCTTTATTTTATCCTTTTTTTTTCTTGTGCTCTCCTCTCCCGGCTTCTTTACGCGCTTCATCCTGTCTTTCCTCTCGGGCCTTGTCTCTCACAATTCGTCCGTTAGCCTTCACAGCTATTTTTTTTGCTTGTTTCGTTCTCTGTCCTCTCCCACCCGCTCTCTTTCCCTCTGAATTACCTGTCCCTCTTTCTCCGCCCTGCATCTTTCTCTTTCCCTCTCTCACACGCACACGCCTCTCTCGTCGAGCTCATCGTTTTTTTTTTTCCGGTTCTCCTCTGTGTCCTGCGTTTATCGCGTGCTTCTTGTTTGCTTTTCGACGCCCTGTTTCCTTTCCTTGTTTTTTTTTCCTACCCTCTGTACTGCCTCTTCTCAGCTTGTCTGTCAGTCAGTGCGTCTCTCTACCTCGTTTTCTTTTTTTCTTGATTTTCCCTGTCTGTGCTCAAGAGAGCATCGAAGGGAGAGAGGGGGGCGGGGGCACAACTCCCTCGTATCCACGCATTGGGAGGGCGACCTCCTGCTCACCAGCCGGCGCAGATACGCCGACTTGCATATTCTTCCCTCCCTCCATCCCTCCCACCCACCTCTCGATTGCTTGCTTGGAAAAAGAAAAGACAGCTTTTCGTTTGCATTTTTTTGTGTCCTCGCCTGTGCTCTCTTCCTGAGACGCGGCTTCTCTCCTCTTCCTCCTCGTTTTGCTTGTCTGCGTGTGTGTCCTTGTAGTGGTTCTCTCGTCCCCCCGTTTTCGTGTAAGTGGTTCTCCTGTGTCTCTTTCTTTGCGGTGTTGCTATTTTTTATTATTATTGGCGCGCGCGCGCGCGTCTCTGAGAGACATCGAAGTAGGCGCCACACTAAAAAAAAAGCAAGCAAAAACCAAACAAAAAGGAGGAGAAAGAAGAGCAGAGTAGAAAAGTAGAGGGTGGGGGCGAGGCTGCCATCAAGGAACGGCCAACACTGAACTCTCCCTCCATCGGCATCTTATCCCCTTCCTCCCTTCCGCGTCTCTCTTCGCTTTTCTTCAACTTCACTTGCCTTCTTTGTTGGTTTTGCTCTCCTCTTCCCCTCCCCTTAGCAGAAACGTGTGGCCGCCAGCATCAAGAGACGCGGAGGGGAGCGAAAAAAAAAAATAGAGACGTACTCGACCTTTAGCTTGTATTCCTTTCTTCGAGGCCTTCGCACCTTTTCCCTCCTCTATCGTACCTGTACGCGTGTTCTCGTCGGCTTCGCCGGGTACCTCCGCCGGCTTTTCCTTCATCGTTTCCTCGTCTTTGCGCCTACCTACTTCTTTTTTCTTGTCGTCTTTCTCACACCGGCATACCGCAGCACCTTTTCATCGTTTACTTTCGCGCTCTTTTTTTTTCGTTTGGCGCCGTCCGCCACGCGGTGTGCGTGTGTGGGGAAGTACGTTGAAGGTTTTGTCTTTCTTGTTGCTGTTTGTGTTTGCTCTCTCGTTTTCCCTCTGCTTTTCCACTCCACCCCTGCCATTCCCACAGCAGCTCTTGAACTGAGGCTCTCTCTCTCTCTCTGCTGCCTTGCCAAAGCTCGTGGCGACTGAAGGGGGCGTGAACCAGCTACTGTGCCTTTTCACTAGTTTTCCGAGGTCGCAGACTTCTTCTTTCTTCAACAATCCGTTAGACATAAAAAAAAATAGTGAGACATCTATGCAGTTTGCGGCTCTTGCTTCAGCCCACTTCCCTGCAAACGTGATTGCCCCCCCACTCCCCCAGGCAGCAGCTACAGCAGCAGCGACGTGTGGCATCCAGGTCACGCTATCGGGGAAGCTCCGCCCTCTTGACGAGCGAAAGAGCTCTAGCGCCGGTACCACATCCCTGGAGTCCACGAGGGCGACGTCATCGTCTTCCTCTTTGAAGCTGTGTGCGCCGTTGGCAGCTGCCGCCCCTACAACGCGCGTCATGGAGCCCCTCTCGAGCAGCGGCGTCATCAGCCGTCGCGTCGACGATGCTGGTGACACAAGCGATCCTGTGCACGGAGGACATCACGCGCGTCTCATTCACGGTGGCGTTGGTTTAGTCCGGCACGGTCACTATTCCTCTCCTGCGTCAGTGCCAGCGGGTTCGCCGTTGCCATCATCCCCCCCTACACGTGACTCCACCGCTCCGGCAGCCTATGTCCCGATGGGACTGCGTCGCACCGATCCTCTTGACCGTCACCGACGCGGTTTCGGCGAGGAAGGCAGCGGCCAACTGAACACAGATGCCGCCACCGATGGCGCGGAGGATGCTGAGGACCAGGCCAGCATCCGCAGTGAGCAGTGCGGGCGGGCAAAGCAAGCTGGCCGCAGCACCCCGGGCCCGGCCAACCTCTCTCCACACGCCTTGAGCTCGCAACAACTGCTTAGGAATCAGGTCCAGCAGCAGCGCACCGGCAAACCTCACGACTCTGCCCAGATGGAGTCGTCCTTCAGCAGCAGTCAGATTGGTAGCTTGGTGCTCAACAGCTGCAGCGCAACACTACCGGCTGCCTGTAGCGGCGCTACAGGTGGTAACGGTGGTGGCCGTCGTTGTGGCAGCACGCCCGGAGCCGCTGGTAGCGGTGGCGATGGCACCTCCCCACCGTCCTCGCGCCATCTTCAACCGCCTGCAAATCACAGCCATGTGAATCTGTTTGTGCGGCATCTGCCGCTTGAGCTGAACGAAGAAAAGCTGCGAGCGATGTTCACCCCGTTCGGCGAAATCGTCAACTCGGCCATCATGCGCAACATTCACACCGGCGTCAGCCTCGGTACTGCCTTTGTGCGGTTTGCGAAACACGAGGAGGCGATGCGGGCCATGGAGGCCTTTGCAGGAGGCCGGTCGGTGACGGGTTCGAAACGGGTGACAGTGCAGTGGGCCCGCCGCGAGCACGACAAGGCCCCTTCCGGGGATGAGCGGCGCAAAATGCGAAAACTGTTTATTCGTAATGTGCCAAAGGACGTAACGCAGGAGATGCTCATGGCCCTCTTCAGTCAGCACGGCTCGGTGAAGTCGGTCAGTACCCATCGCGACACGGCAGCCGCCAACGCTGTTTCGCAGCCAGGCGGCGGTGGCGCTGCTGCTGCGGCGGAGGCGGACCCCTCATCCCACAGCGTACATGACAGCGCCGCCGCCGGTGCCAGTACCGATGACCGCCGCATCGCGTTTGTCACCTTCGAGCAGGAGGGCGTTGCGGAGCAGGCGACCGCCGCGGTGCACAACACAATGCCGTTCGCTTCCTGCCAGGGCATTCCACTCATGGTGAAGTTGGCGGAGGACACGCCAGTGCGGCACAACGCCCTTGGCGGCAACACCGCCAGAGCCAATAACGTTGGCATCCTGAACGGCGTTGGCGCGAATGGGAATGGGGCGCATGCGCCGCACATCAGCAGCGTGGGCAGCGGCGGTAGCGTGGGTGCACACCACCCTGCCATCATGGTCGGCGTCCCCAACAATAATCTCAGCTGGTCCGACGTGCCCGTAACGGACTATGTTGTCACACCCATGACGTCGCCCCCTGCTGCGCAGTTGCATAGCACCGCTGGACTAGCATTGCCGCCGGGCAGTGGACGCGGAATGTCACTGAGGTGGGGTGGGGCGTCGGGTAACGGTGCCGGTCGAAGCTTCCCTCGTGTGCCACAGGACGGCAGCGCAGCCCAGGTGCTCTCGCCACCGCGCTCCTTTGCCGGGACAACGGGCTCAGCCGGGTCACCGAATGAAACCCCACCGTACGCCGGTCTCACTCCAGTTCACAGCAACTCAGCAGTGCTCCCCTACGGTGAGCAGACCTCTGGGAGTGCACAAGCACCCCGGCAGCCCGCTCAAAGCCCCACACCATTCTTGGCGCCGCCGAAGTCCTCGTCAGCCACGACGGCCACTCCGCAGCACATCGTGGTCTGCAACGCTGCAGACGCGGTGCTTGACGGCTCGCAGACGCCTGGCAGCATGGGGCTCATAGGGGGCAGCAGCGGCTCACACCCAGTCCAGGCTATGGGCAGCGGTTCAACAGATCTTATCGGCTTTGCTGGCGGCGACTACGCTGGCGGCTTCCCGGTATCCTCGTACGAGGCGCAGGAGTTTTACACGATGCTGCAACAGTGCAGTAGCAACCTCGCCGCCGCCAGCGGCGCTACTGCAAAGTCGCCGCCATCGAGGCAGCCTTCCGCACCAGCACCAGGTGCCGGTGCCTT
This sequence comes from Leishmania aethiopica, assembly GCA_003992445.1. Classification (NCBI taxonomy): domain Eukaryota; phylum Euglenozoa; class Kinetoplastea; order Trypanosomatida; family Trypanosomatidae; genus Leishmania; species Leishmania aethiopica. The sequence goes on along the minus strand of RZOE01000097.1, from coordinate 557,470 downwards.
TCCACACTCAGGCAGCGGCAGCAACCATAGCAACAGTAGAGCCAACGCCGGTGGGTTGTCCTTCCACGCTTCGGGCTTCCACACCGACGCCGTGCGGAGCGATGGAGTGGCCAGCTCACCTCTGCCGCAGTCAGCGCAGCCCTCTTCCACAACACTGCTCAGCAGCTCATCTTTTCAGCAGTCTCAGCCAAAGACCTTGGCGCTTCCGCAGCCTCGCTCCGGCGCGGTACAGCAGGCGCAACAACAGCGACCTGTACCAGCAGAGTCGGAAGGTGGCAGCACTTTGAGTGGCGGCCACGCCCCAGCGCCATATCGACTCATCCCACAGCCACGCAGCAACGCGAGCACCAGCCCCTCCGTGCCCCTCAGCCGTTCAGCCGCTGCTGCTGCTGCCGCCGCCGCCGCCGCTCCTTCTTTCTCTGCCTCTCGGCGCGCCAACACACTGCCGCCAGACGCCTGTCCGCCTTCGTGCGCATCGACTCCACAGAAGCATCTCCCGCGGGTGTTGCCGCCAAGCACCAGTGCATCCTTCACCGCTGGCGGCGGCGCCCATTCCAGAAGCAACGGCACATTCACCCGCCGTGTCGCCCCAGAGGCAGGGGCCGGTGCGGTTAGTGGTGCCTCGAACCTGCGTCATGGCCCACGTGCTACTTACTCGTCCATGCACGCCATTCGCGGCGGGACCAGTGGTGGCGGGGGCGGCAGCAGCGGCGCGAACAGCGCCGGCGCCGCCGCTGGCACGTTGGCAGCCCCTCTCAACTCGGAGCTTGCGGCCTCGTTTGCGAGCAACAACACCAACGGCTTCCAGCCCCACCAAGTCACCGGCACCCTTGGTGCCAGCTCTGCAGCGAGCCGCAGCGTGCACGGCGCAACAGACACGCGCGGCAACTCGACGATGAAGTACACTGCTGCTCCCCCAGCGCAGCCGACTAGTCTACCGCTGCCACCAGGCCGCTCCCCCGCGCCGCAGTCGCCGTCGCGGCGGTTCTCTTCTGAGCCGACGCAGCCCGTCACGGCAGCCGTAGCGCCGCCAACGTTCACGACAGCGCCGTTGATGGCAGCGGCGGCCAAGATGATAGCAACAGACGACGCTGCGTTGACTCCTGACGATATGAATACCTTTGACTATGGGGCTTACGCGACGGACGACATGTACGCAGCCAAGTCTCACTACAGTGCCTCGTGTGCGGCGAAGGTGATGCGTGCTGTGGGCGGCGTCGACCGGCCGCTGTGTGGTGCAGCCAGTGGCACCGGCAGCAGCGAGAACGTGAACACGAATCTCAAGAAACAGAGCGCCACCAGCGCGGTTCGGGCCCAACTAAGCAGTCCTGCTCCTGCCGCGACCGCCTCTTCCGGCGCGGCCGCCTCGACTCTTCGCAGAAGTGGCCAGCTCGGCGACCCGAGTCCGTGCTGCTCCCTCTCGCTTGGCGGTGCCGGTCTCCTTGACGACCACCTGCTTTTCCAGTGGGAAAGCAACTCGGCCGCAATGAATGTCGCTCCCGGTATTACCGACCTCGCAAGCATAGCCGGAGCAACGGCCCCGACAGTGCTGCCGTTTAGTGATGCTCGGCGCAGCAACGAGACCACAGCGGTGTTTGATATGATGTCCATGCTGTCGGAGTCGCGCACGCAAGACCTGATTGCACTCGCAGATGCGCCGACGGCCGGGTCTTTGTCAAACATGAGGTCGCAGCCCAACGCTGGCGACTACTGGAGTGCCGCGCAGATGCGAGATACGGAAAAGCTGGGTTTGGGCGCCGTGGGCGGCGGCGATATAGGAGCGACAGTCCACCAAGGGTCGTCTACGGCGACGTCGACGTCGAAGGAGTTGAGCCGCCGCAGCACTGGCAGGACGTTGCCCGGCACGTCTGCGCAGCCGCCTTCGCGAATTGGCCGCTCTGACGACGAGGACGACGAGCAGACAGGCTGGATGGTGTACCCGGACATCGACCTGAACCTCGGCTGGCCCCTCGGCACCACCACGAAGTCAAAGAAGGGCGGTGGGGTGGTCGGCAGCGGCCTCAACAGCGGCAGCAGCCGCGAAGATGTTGACCACCTTGGCTACTCGCAGCAGCTCGGTCACGCGATGGACAACCTGTACAATCTCATGAGCTACGACGACGCCTCTTACTAAATGCGATATGGCAGCCCAATCGCATGGCAAACAGCGTACACACTCAGCTTCTAGCCCCCATCCGGCATCACGAACACAAGCAAATAAATGAGAAAAGACAAGCCACGATGACGCATGTGCGCGCAGCCGGTGACTGACACCCAAAGGCACCACGAGCTGAAGCAAACCAATAAAAAAACCAACAAGCAGCGAGGTACATGCAGCTCTCGTTCGCAGCAGTGTCTTTCTCATGCCAAGACTGGCCTACTTTATTCTCTGCTTCCCCTCACCTCACCTTTTTCCCCTGTTGCGTACACGACCACGACCACTTGATGATACCCGCCACATCACTGCGGTATCAGGGTTCAGTCTCCACTCGTTGTGGGGGAGCCAAAAGCCTGCACAGCCTGCCCTCGGGTACGGTTGTGGACTCTTGTTGTCGGCCGCCAGGTCTGGGCTGGCGCCGTGCCAAAGATACGGGTGGGTATGATCACGCTTGGACCAGCTCACTACGAATCGTGTCGATCAGTCAGGAAGAAAAACATCTCCTGCATTCGACTGGGTCTGCGCTGGTGAGGCGCAGATGCCGGAAGCACGACGAGAGCACGCCCGAACGGCACCAGCGAGTCGTCCCGACGCGCACGGGGCGAGTCCCCACGCCACATTACGGCGTGCCGCGGTTTGGGGCGACTGAGGGAGAGGCATGGCATGCAGGCGGGGTGTGCAGGGTCTGGGAGGACGCTGGCCTGGGTGTGGCCAACTTCCTTGCTGCGCTCGCCCGGCACGCCCCCTTGACCGCCACCCCCTTCTACCCGCACGGCAGACGCCACGGCCTCCGCCCTCGAGCAGGACGCTGAAGGCGGTCCCGTTTGGATGAAGGCATGCGGTCCACCCATGTGCGTGTGTGTCGCCGATGGCGCGGCATGCGTGCGAGGGAGGGCAAGAAAAGCCGATGGGACGCATGACCCGATTTCGACGGCAGAACTGCTCGTCCTGGTCGACGCGGATGTGGTGGCAGTGCGACCGAGGCGTGTGAGCTGTGGTCGAATGCTTGTCTTTGTGAAAGTGTTTGGTGGTGGAAGGTGACGTTGAGAAACGAAAAGCTCATGCGCTTCTTCCCGTTTTTGCTCGCGGTGTCGCTCACTGTGCTGCGTAGGCCGCAGCTGGCGAGAAGGTTTGCTTGCTCAGCTTTTCGTGTTGACGTCGACATGGGCTCGAACCCCCTTTTGTTGTTCTCTCTCTCTCTGTGTGTGGAGAACGCGAGCGTATTCGGGAGCTGGCTTTTCTGTGCGCGCTGCGTTGGTGCACCACTTCCTCCTCCTCGTTCGGGTCATGGCTTGCATTCGATTCTCATCTGTGTTTCTCGGGGTGTGGTGTGGGTGAGCCTCCTCTGCCGGCTTTGCCGCATTACGACACGCACGTCGGATTAGAGAGCCCCCGGGGGCCGTGGTGAGCAGAGAAGTTGGATGAGCAAGAGTCCGTCAAGGCGACCGCCACAGTGAAGAAGAAAAATAAAGGAAGAGGGCGCTTTACAATCTGCAGAACAGGGTGAGAGTTGTGGCGACATCTGCATTCGCTGAAAAGGACGCTGATGTGAAAATGACCTCTCCTGCGTCTGACTTTTTACTCTCTTCTTTTTCTTGTCTCGCATACGCGGGCCTCCACTCACGCACTCTTCCCGCTTCATGCGCATGCCTCTCACGTCGAGGTCTCTCTCTCTCACTTGCTGTATGTTGTTACTGCGCTGACTGCTATGACGGAGGACCGTCTCTCTTCTTCTTTCCTTCTGCTATTGACTCGTACTGTTCTTCCAGTGCTCTTATTATTTTTTTTTTTGTGTTGTTCTCCTTTCTGTGTCTCTCTTCGTTTTCCTCTCCCGGGAAGCCTTTCTGTGTGCCTCTGTGCAGAGGGGGGGGGGGGAGCGTGGGGAGGCTTTTGCCTCTGTGCAGTCTGCTGAGTCGCCCTTCCACCATCGGAAAAACGAAAACGAAAAAGCGCAACCGCTGCCGTCTGAGGTCAGACTTTCCAGGAATCAAGAAAACTGACGTGCCTACGGCTTCCGGGATCTCAGGTGCGGTGCAAGTACTTCTCGCGACGCGTAGTCCAAACTTGCTGTCGTGCTCTACGGCAAAAGCCCGCGTAGTGCTGTGTATAGTAGATGGAAAGGTGTGGAGAGACGTGGAAAGACGTTAAGAAAGAGAAGCGCCATGCAGCGCCTCTCTCTATCCGACGGACACCGCTCATGTGTCTTTGCAGGATGTCCTCCACGCTGTCCGTTGACCAGAGGCCCTGCACGGAATAAGTGAGCGTACACGGGATGAGGTCTGCTGCTTTGGGTTTTTTTGTACTGGTGTCTCCTCTATCATCTCGATAGGGGGCATTTATTCACGCATAAGGCTCCAGCCGAGCTGCCCCCATCTCTATTACCCCGCTCCTCTTCTGCTCGCTCCATCTTCTTCTTCTCGATGCTGACTCCCCCCCCCTCCTCCTCCTCCTCCCTGCCACACTCCCTTGCGCATAATGAGTGTAGCGATTGTGCGAGTACCGGAAACGTGCCAAGGTGGAGCACAAAGGTAAAGACACTTCTTCCGACTGTTTCTCCACGCGTGCAGGCAGGCCCGTTGTTTCCCGTGCAACCGTGCGCTTTTTTTTGTATACTTTCAATTTTTTTTTGCGTCTCGCGTGTGGCCGGCACGCCCACTCGTGCGTGCCACTGCGACCGCCCCCTTTTCTTTTGCATTCGTGTCCTTGTGTATGTGTGGGACTCACAGCATCTTGGGCCCTCTCGTGAGACTGCTAAACACGTGCTCCCCAGCGTCACGAACCCGCGAAGCGTACGTTGCACGCCGCACAAGGCTATTCAAATCTTGCTAGCTCTACAGAGATGCCGCGCATCAAGAAGCCGCGTAACAAGGGTGTCACCTACAAGCTGGTTCCCCGCTCGTATGGGGATGCTGATGGCGAGGACCAGGGCCCTTTGTGGGTGAGCGAGGCGGAGCTCTTTCGTCGACAGCAGAGCGCCGTTCCTGCCGAAGATGAAGACGCGGCGCGACGCCAGTTTAACATGTATGCCGCCGCCGCGAACGCCGAGTTCAACGACGAGCGTCGCCGTCGCCGTGCCGAGGAAGGTGAGGACGACGCGCGTGGCGTGTACGACGATGGAGAGGCGGATGCAGAGGAGGGAGCGTATGAGGACGAGTATTATGACGAGGAAGGTGAGTACTTCGACGAGCACGGCGAGGAGGACGGCGAATGGGTCGACGGTGACTGGAGGGACGAGGAGAAGCCAGAGGCTCCACAGCTGCGAGCGCCAATGCAGAAGGCTGCGCTGCCGCCCGCTTCTGCTGCTGACCCAGCGTTGGCGTCTAGCTGCCCACCGGCGGCCGCCGCTTGCCCGCGCGACGAGGATGGCCACGAGAGCAAGGTGGCTAGTGAGGCCGACGAAGAGCAAGAGGAGGAGAAGCTCTTTGATGACGAGGTGGAAGGTGAGGTGACGGACGACTTCCTGCGCCAGCTTGTCTTTGGCAGCGGTGGCGGTGGCGAGGGCGACGAGGACGGCGACGACTGGGACGGACTCGACGAGGAAGATAGCGAGATGTGGGGGTTGCTGACGGACGATGAGAAGGCGGCCATCAAGGCTTCACGCCGACGCGGCACGGCACGGCGACGCCGTGTTGTCGCCGCAGCGGTTGGCGAGGAGGGAGGGCTGAGCCGCACTCACGCGGCCGACGGGACGGAGTATCCAACGCACGACACCACCCAGCGGGCGTTGGATCGGCAGTTCACGGAGATGATGCTCGAGTTCGATGCAGATGCGCGACTCAACGATGCCTACACCGATGACCCTCGTACGCACGGCGCGCTGCCGATGGATAAGTACCTCACTGCCTTGGAGGAGTTTGTGGCAAGCAGGGCCGGCATAGACGTCGAGACTGCAGAGCCGCACAAAAACAAAGGCCTTATTCAGCAGCTCAAGTACCTCTCATACCACGCCGGCGCCTTCGACTCTGACGCGCGCGGTGTTTACATGACGACGGTACTTCCAGAGAAGCAACAGCGCTTCGTGGAGGAATTTCAGAAAGGCACTGAAGAGATCCGCCGTGCCGCGCGCATGCGCCTGGCAACACGCAACGCTGGTGCCACTGCCGCTGCGACTGCTGCTGAGGTGGCATCGCCGTCGGACCAGGAAGCTGTCCCGGCCTCGCCTTCGGAGAAAGACGGCACGACTGGCGAAGAGGAGGAGGAGCTGATTGTCATGGAGGTGAAGTCAAGGGCGGATCGACTGGACTGCGAGACAGCCATCAGCGCGCACTCGACGTACTACAATCAGCCAAACGTGATTCAAGCACCGCGCCGCTCTGCGCAGGCGCGCAGGGTGAAGAAGGCGCCAGTATCGCGTCGCGGCGGCGAGCTAACAGACGCAGAGGCCGAGAACAGTGATAGCCACCGTAACGGCGGCGCCGACACCTCCACCACGACAGTGGTGAGGGGGGACATGATCAGCGCCGGGGCTGCCCCTAGCAGCAGCGGCAGCGGCAACACCGCTACTACTATAATCGGCAGCTCCGCCAAGAAGGGCGCCAATGCGGTGCAGGTGTGCGATCGGACCTGCGACTCTGACAGCGAGGGCACTGCACCGGCAGACAGAGCGCACCGAGGCGTCGATGTTGTGCTCACGGTCCGTCGCAAGGACGAAACCAAAGAGGAGAAAATGATGCGCCGGCAGGCTGTGAAGGCTGTCCAGCGCGAGCGTCGGCAAGCAAAGAGCGCCCTTAAGCACACTTACAAGGAGGTGGAGTCGGAAGAGCTGAGGCGGTCTGCTACCTCGCAGGCGGCGCGTCGCACCGTCCACTTTATGTAAGAAGGGGGGGGGGGGAGAATTGGATGTCGGAGGACTCGCCGCAACGCCCAGGCAGCACTTGGCGCCCTGCGCGTGTGAATGTGTGAGCATGCGTGCAGGGTTTGTAGTTTGACGGGTAATGCGTCGATGGGCGCGTCTCTTTTCCTTTGTTTCTTTTCTTTTTGTGGGTGATGTCAGCTAAAAAAATGCGAGCTCCTCCCACCAATCTCCCTCGAGCCCCCACCCCCCAACAACAAAAAACCGAAAATAACCCAGAACTAATTCGACGCGGTAAACCACTAAAAAGCGAGAGAACATGAAGCGAGGGCGCTGGTGTGCTTCATCCCTCTCTGCTAAGCACTACTCTTCATACTGCCTCTCCCTTGCTCTAAAACATCTCTCACGACTGTTCGTGCGGACGGTGCAGTCCTCAGAAAACGAAAGGCGAGAAGCGAGTGCGAAGCAGGCCATCGTGACGGCACCAACAACAATGCAGCGGACGGATGTTGCAGCCGGCGTGCGCACAGACACCCTCCTACTAAATGCAGATGACGGCAGCGTACTCTGCTGCACAGCAAAGGCCCCCTGGTGAAGAAAAAGAAAGCGGTGAGCCGGTATTCTCCCTTTCTCGTGCTTGCCTAGTAGAAAAGGAAGCGTAACGAGCGAGCGCGAGGGAGTGAGACAGCGGTGCTGAACTCTTTTCGTAGTGCTACTGCGTCCCCTTTTCCACCACGTTGTCAGAGCCTGTCTCTCTCTCTTTCTCCGCTGCGCTATACTCATCTCCTTCTCGGTCTGCACTGGTTTCATCGTTTCTTCTCTTGTTTAATTTCACCGCTCCACCCCACGCCCTCCGGTGAATAGAAGTAATTCTCCAACGATCGCAGCACCCACGTCTGGAACCCCGCTACCCTCTCAACCCCCGCCCCTTTCAGGAACTTCGCACAGCGCCCCACCTCTTTCTCTATCTGTCTCACATAAACGAAATACGAAAAGAAGCAGCAGAGCTTTTTTTCTCTCTGTCCTTTGCATACTCATCCCAACCCACGTAGAGCGCCGCCTCCATCCCTTTCCCTGCCCCAAGCTTACCGACTCAGTGCTGCCGCACCGCCTTTCCCAACTCAGTATCGCCATCAACGGCTGTAGAAGGAGACGCGAGGGCCAGTAACACGGGGGAACGCAAGCAAACTCTCACACGCACGCCATCACCTCGGCCACACAGTAGAAAGCAAGTCTTATTTTTTCTTGTGAGGGCATTGTCGTTGTGGAAGGCAGATCTCTTTTTGTTGTTGTTCTTTGGGTGCCCTTCTGCTGCTGCATCCCGTGCGTGCGTTTTTTTTTTTGTGCTTGTAGGTGAGAGATTCTCACTCGATACGAACCCGTCCCAACACTCCACACACACACACACACACACACACACACCTCGTCGTCCTCCACTTTCCACATCACCAGCCTCTCTCTCTTGTTACTCCCCCCGCTGCTGCCTGTTGCTCTGATTGTTTCCTTTCAGAACGTGTCCCTTCCTTTCCTCTCTGTGCTTGCGTGCATGTGTATCTCCTCCTGGCCCCCCTTACTCTCTTATTAGCTCCCCGCTGCTGTTGAACCACTGACATCTAACACCACCACCACCACCAACACCTTTTTTTTCCCTTGGCTTTCGCGCTCTTCCAGGAAACGACAAGGCAAACACGAGCGCGCACGCGAGCGGGCACACGCGCACACCGTAAAGAACGTACGCGGAAACCCTGAAAAGGGGTAACAAAACAGGCGGAAGAGCAAAAGGAAAACAGCACCACTGACATCGACCACCACCACAAACGGAAACAAGCAAAAAAAGAGACGACCAGGCAAACCAGTTGGGTTCGAAGTGTGGGCAACTACTTACCTCGCGTGTGTATTGGTTTCCTAATTTGCTGTTCTTCATATATATATATATATATATTCCATCCTCGCTACCTTGCCTTGCGGTGACATTCCTGTCGTTCTTTCTCATTTCTTGCCTCTTTTTTTTTGGATTTTCCGACTAGCTATTTGTGCATACCTCCTTCCACCGGAGCCGCCCTCCCCCTCCTCGTTCTTCCCAAGCCCCCGCTTTTTTTTTGCCGTTGTTGTTTCCTCTGTCTTTCGCGTCTCCTTCACCTCTTTGTCCTCATCGCGTTTGCTCTTTTTCTGTGGTGTTTGCCGCCCTCCCGTGTGCCACTCATTTGTGCTTACTTGCTCCACAATCACACGAGGCAGCAACACACCATTCCCCCACCCCCCTCCCTCCCTCCGTCCGACAACTCTCTTCGCCTTTTATTGTTTCTTTTATTCTCTCATCTTTCTCCTCCGCCGCTGTTTGTTGTAGTCGTTGGTTGGTAAAACATCTCTCTCTCTCTCGCTGTCCGTATTTGTGTGTATATATCTCGACACACACACACACACACATATATACACATATATATATACATATATATTCCTTTTACAGACGTTTGCGTTTTTTTTTTTGCGCATTCTCCTCTTCCTTGCCCTCTTCTTTCTACGTCTTCTGGCTTTGACCGTTTTTGTGTGAGGGCCTTCTTTTCTCTTCTCTCCTCTCACACGCCCACTTTCGCGCCTTCGTGCTCGCACCCTTCTCACGTGCGACCATGCCACAGATGACGGAGAACATCTGCAGTGTGCAGGGCGCTGGTAACACCGCGCCGCAGGCGCACAGCCCTTGCCACTCCGTATCCTCTGCCCTCCCAGTTACCAACGGCCTGGTGTCCAATGACCTCACCAACTCGTCCTTCTCGGAGCACCCATTGAGCGAGTCGAGTGGCGGCGTCTTGGCTCAGCCGCTGATTTCTGGTAACGTTGCTGACTTCCAGAACTTTCTCGATGAGCCGAGCAATTGGGAGTGGGCCGTGAATGCCCTATCCGTGGAGCCCGGTCACAGCGATCGCAACATCTTTGTCTCGAAGCTGCCGCCCACCTTCAAGGATGCGGATCTGCAGGAGCTGTTCCAGAACTTTGGCCCCGTGGTGTCGGCCAAGGTAATGCTGAATGTGAAGACGGGGATCTCCAAGGAGACGGGCTTTGTGAAGTTCACGAGCTACAAGGACGCACTGCGTGCCCGCGCTTTCTTTCGACTCCGCCTGGCCTCCTCGCCAACCACGCCTGCAATGCCGGAGGTGGTGACGCAATGGGCGCAGAACAAGCACGACGGCGGCCTCTACGGCGAGCGATGCCAGCAGGTGCGCAAGCTGTTCATCCGAAACGTTCCGGCGCGCATCACGCAGGCGGATATGAGGGTGTTTGTCAGCCAATTCGGAAACGTGAGTGACGTCTCGGTGCACAGCGATACGTATGACGCCGCACCGGCCTCCCCCCCTGGGCGGGGGCGGCGCCTGAAGCAGATTTCTCCTTCCGAGGGCACCGAAGGGGAGGAGGCAGAGGCGCCGCGCTCAGGCACTGAGCCGGAGGAGCACGAGACGATCATCTGTTTTGTGACCTTTGTGGAGGCCGGGGCAGCGATGCGGGCGTGCCGCGAGATCCACAACACAACACCGTTCGATTCCTGCAACGGGGTGTCGCTGATGGCCAAGCTGGCGGAGGATAACAGCTCTCGTCACGCCCGCCGCCACCACGGCGCATCTGTGGCGAAGGCTGTGCCCGCCTCGTGGGGTGCATGCGCACCCTTGTGCGACGGCAGCAGCACCTACAGCAGCGCCTACAGCAGCGAGGCACACACGCCCCTTACCGGTACGGTCGGCTGTCACCGCATCCGCCATCCGTCTCAGGTGTCGGTGTCACAGCATCTGCAGCAGCAGCAGTACAACGCCGTTTCCAACTGCGTCATGCAGCCACCCCCGCCGCCGATGCTGTCGGCAAGTTATTTGAATACGGACTTGTCGCCTGTGCACCGTAGCCATTCATCGACGCCACAACACTCTTCGCAGAGTGCACAGCACGCCAGCTTCGGCATTCCGGCCCCGCGCCGAACTTTTCAGCAGCGCAGCGCCGCCATGTCCCCAGCGTCGGCTGTGCCGCCAACAGCGGCCATCACGCCTTGCTCGCCTTCCATCCTCTCCACGACGATGTCGCCCACTGCCCCGCAGCAGCCCCACTCGACTCGCACTCGCCCCGTGCCGCTGCCGCCGGCGCTCTCCACGGAAGCGACCGAGAGAGGGTTGACGAACGTGGCGATCCCGACCACCACCACGTCCACCCCAAGCTCGCCGCCACTCGCCGCTGGCGTCTACGTGCACACGCCGCTCCGCATCGTTAGGGAGACACCTGTGCAGACGCCACGCCACCGACAAAGCCCCCCATCTGCGACGCAGATGGGCAATTACTTGAGCGACACCTACACGGCTGTGCACACCCCGTACATCGGGCATCAGCACCAGCAGCGGCGCTTGCTCATGAACCATGGTGACGTCCAGGGTGCCTACCACGCGAACGGCGACTTTTATCAGGAGTACAGCTACAGTGACCCGATGGGCTCGATGGAGCTGAACATGCACCCCATCTCGTCTTCGGCGTCGTCAGAGGCGGTTCACGAGTACGGCAACACTGGCGGCGCTGAGCTGAGTGCCTACCGGGCTTGCGACAACCAGCGCGACGTAGCGCCACTCTGGCAGCGGCGCATGGAGCGCCACGGAGCGACAACGGTGTATTCAGCCGCCGTGGCGGCCCTTGCCGGGGTGCCACATCTTTCGCCGTGCGCCGCTTACGGTGCGCCGCTGGCATACGCGCGCGCCGAAGGCGCGCTCTCCGTGGGTGCGGCCATGCAACCGGAAATCTGGGAGACTACCTCGTCACAGCAGGCGAAGTCTGCGGTGCCCTCGCCGTACGTGCTATACCCCCCGGCCATGGTCGTGAATAGCGACAGCCAGACCAAAACCCCGGGAAGCGGTGTGTTGGGGTCGGTGAGGTACCGCAACAACCCGTACAGCATGCGCCTCGTCCGCACCGTCGCGCTGGATTCATCGCCGTGCGTGGACAGCTGAGGTTCTGGTGCACACCGGTTGTATTACGATGAGTGTGATGTGCAAGCCTAATGGAGAAGGTGAGGGATGTGAACGCGTTGCTCCGCCCACCTCCGTTCACCACCACCCTCTTCTCCGGCCGTGCTTTTCTCGGCACTCTCCACCCACCTCGCACGCCTCACCGTGCTCTTCTCTCCAGCTCTTTTCCAAGGTGCATGAATGGCCTTGCTCGTATCTAAACTGTCATAGCGAATGTGCGCAGGAGTATATATATATATATATATATCTGTGTTCATGTGTTTAAGTGTGTATGGACCGCTCTTCTCGTGCTCTTCCCCCCACCCCCTCTCTGTTGTGGCGCTAAAGTTGATGTGCGTATAACACTTCATCTTCCTTACGCGCTCTTGCTTTATCTTTTTGCTGTTTCCGCGTGATTCTGCCATGGTTGCACTGCCCTTGTCGATGTCCCCACCGATTTGCGCGGCTCACATGTGTCGGTTCTTTGCAGCCTCCTCTTCCGTGTAGTGCCTTGTGGTTGTTTCCTCCTTTTACAGTGAAAGCGCTTCCGCGCTGTTTGGCTTCCACCGCCACGCGCCATGCTCCTCTTCGTTTCCCAAGCAGCGGTGGAGTGAGTGCATGCACGAGCGCGCTGGAGGGCATGGGGTGAGCGTGTTTCGCAGCAACGGTGACTGATCTCTTTCTTACGGAGCACCTATTCTTTTCTTGTTTTTCATTTTTTTTTTCGCGATGTGCGTGCGTGTCTGTATGGTTTGTGCGTTTCTGCTGCCTTTGTCTTAGTACTTGCCACTCCTGTCCTTCTCGTTCTACATGATCTCTGCTACCGATTCCACGCCACCGCCTCCTCTTTTGGGCCTTCGTTTTCTTTGGTTCCTTTTTCCTTCCGTTTTCTTTTTTTTTCTTTTGCGTTCCTTTTTCTGTGGTAGCCTGTTGGTCCGCTAATTAGTCTTGCATGTAGTTTGCAGTAGTGCGCTCACTGACTTTTTTTTTTTGTTTTCCGGAGAGCTCTTTTTGTTTTCTTTTTGCAGGTCTGTAATTTCATGTGCGTATGCGTATGTATCTATCTCTGTGGGCGATGCGATATCTCTGTCTCGTCGGCTCCCGTTGTCCTTTGGCCCGTCTCATTCCCATGGTGGTGCCGGGAAGTGGTGCCATCATGTGTGTCTCCGTTGCTTTCTTTTTCAGCTCTTCCATCTTCCTTCCTTTCCTCATGCTTCTCCCCACCCCTACCGCTCTTTCGATCGACGCACAGGCGAGTGACAGGCAGGATGGGGGGGGGGCAGCGGAGGAGAGAGAAAAGCGTGTACCTGAAAGATGGTCGCTCTTTGCTGTTGTGTACGTGCTTCGATGCTTTCTTCTTGACCCCTTTTCGTCCCTTTTTTGCTTCTCTCACTCTGCTGTTCAGGTACATCGTTTGTATTTAGTACGCGTGCATGCGCATGCGCACGTTCCTTCTTGTTTGGGGGATGTGCACGCATGCGTCTGAGTGTCTGTGTCTGTGTGTGCGTGTATGTCTCTCTATCCCATCTCTCTCTCTCATGTGTGCTCCTGTTGAAGCGGTGATGGCGGAATGTGCACGCTGTGGTTGGATAGACATATACGTGCGTCTCTTCTCTCCTGTGAGTGTGCGACGAAGACGTAGTCGTCTTCATGAGCTCCTTACTGCGCCTTCTACCTTTCCATCTCTCTCTCTTCCTTCCTCGCTTGCTCTTCTTGTTTTTTTTTCCTTCGTGTCTCTTGTATGTGACGGGCCCCTTCCCTGACCCTCCCTCTCTCCTTCTCTAACACGCACGCTTTCTTCCGTCTTTTTGTTTCTGCGTACTTTCTTTACGACTCGGTGCTTTTATGTTCTTCCTGTTCTGAGCGTCTTGCAGATGTTGTCTTCTTTCTCGCGCACACGTACATAAACACGCAGGTCCCTCAACATCCAGCCTCCCTTCTCTTTTCTTCTTGCGGTTCGAATACATACATGTACATATTTATATATATATATATATATATATATATACTCAACCCTTTTGTGTTTCAGTACAACGGGCGAGTTATCAATGAAAGAGGGATTCGGTGGAGCTGATCAGCTTACAATTAAGGGGCTGTCTGTTCTCCGCCCCCCATCCTTCGACAACTTCCACCTAAGCTCCACTTTTGTTTCTTTTCGTGCTCCCTGCTGCTATGTGCTCATGTTGTTTCCGTTTCTACTCCCGCCCTTTTGTCTCTCTTGCCTCCGTGCGACACAGCCTCTTCTACCATGTGTGTGTGTGTGTGTGTGTGTTTCACATCTTTCTTTCCTTTCTTGGATTTGAATTATCTTCTCGTTGTTTGCCCTCTCGACTCCGCACACTGTTTTTTTTCTTCCGTCAAATCTCAGTAACCTATATGTAGACCCAAACGTTGCTTTTTTTTTTTGTGTGTGTGTGGTGTGTTGCATACGCGTAGGCGTGCTTTTTTTTTTTGCCTCGTTTATCGCTTATGTTTTTCGGTCAATATGTTCGTGTCCGTGTGTGTGATGTGTGTGCGTGTTTTTGGTCATGCTCCAATGCTCTGGCGCCTCCTCTTACCTTTTTCTTTTGGTTGTTGTTTAACATGTATTGTGTTTTCTGTATATATGTATATATGTGTATGTGCGTGTCGTGTTTTTTTGTACGTTATTTCATGCTTTCGTGTATCACACATAAATGCGGTTTGCTCATCTCTGTTGTTTTTCTTCCTCCCTTTCTTTTCTTTTTTTTTTCGGTGTGCTCTTCCCCACTGGCACCTTTTTCTTTCTTCCCTTTCACAACCGCGCGCACACTCTCTTCTTATGTTTTGCGTTCGCTCTCTCTGTCGGCAGATTTGTACGTGTGTGCCTTGTTCATGACCTCCTCATTTTTTTTTTATGCCCTACCCCCTCTCCTCCCTCTCCTAGGTATATTTCCGATTTCTTCCATTTTTACCTTTTTCCCGACTTGTTGTTAGTGTGCTTCTATTTTTTTTTGTTTGTTTTCCCAATGTGACGTGACGAGGAACTTGTCTTCCATGAATCTGATCCTTTTCTCCCCCTCACCTTTTTTCGCTTTTTAGGTTGAACTGCTCTTCTCATGCGCGTTGGTGAGTCTACTTCCACCCTCGCCCTTTCCTTCCCTACGTGGCTGTTTCGTTTCGTGTGTCGTTTGTTTGTATGTGCGGATGTGGGTACCCACCCCCTTTCCATTGGCTGGTGTGTATGCGCAGCGACGAGAATGTGCCCTTGTGTGCGTCTTGGCGTTGGGACATGCGTGTTTAGTTCGCTTTGTGGTTGTGCGCGTGCTCTACGCTTGTCGAATTGTCTGACCCCCCCCTCCTCCTCCTCCTCCTCCAAGCCATCTCCTCCGTGTGCTTGGCGACAGTTTTTAGGCCCCTCCCTCATACCGGATGAAGGCACACGGAAGCGGGAGTCTTTTGCTGTTTCGTGTTTTACTATATGTGTGGTCGGCGTTTTGTTTTTATTACTGTTTTGCAGGCCGCGGTGCGTGCTCTGCGAATATATATATATATATATATATATATGTTCTGCGTCGATGACACGCACATGTATATATGTATCTACATATATACATATATATGTATGTATATATATGCGTAGGCATACATATGCATATGGGCAAATGAGCGCACATATTGCCTTTTCGGCGCTGTGCCGTTTTCCCTTCCGTGGTTCGCCTTGACTGACCTCACTGTGACATTTCCCCCGCCCCCCGCCCCCCCCGTGTTTTGCTTTTCTTTGTTTCTTTTTGTACGTCCAGCTTTTCTTTTTTTTTTCTTCTCGCTCACGCGCGTGCGTATGCTGTCATTGTTTGCTTTGCTGTTCTCCTCCCTCCTCCCTTTTGATTTCTCCTCGCACTCGGGTTGTGTGGTTTTCTAAGTTGTTAGTGCCAATTTTGCGTTTGTATGTTCATCGCTCTAGTTGAAGTCACGCTGTACCTGCATATATATATATATATATACTCGTTGTTTCTTTTAGTGTGCTGACCTTTTCCCTTCCCTCTACCTTTCGGCTTTGATGTTCTGTGTATGCGTGTGTCCCGCATCGCTGTTCTACCACGGCTGTGCACACAGACGATCTCTTAAAAGTAGATGGTGTGCGCGCACTTGACTACCCGCACCCACACAACCGCCTGCCGAGAGGCGCACGCACGCGCACGAGTCTTTGTGCTCCCGCTTATCTGACTCACATCACTCCAGGTATCATTTCATGCGTTTTTGTCATCGTTCTTTGGTCCGTCTCGCTTTCACAGGTATGCATGTGCGCGGAAGTCCTCTCCCGTCTATGTTTCCGCCTCCCTTTCTCCAGTGTTTTGTTGTTTTTTACTTTTTTTTCTGCTTCTTCGCCTTTGCGCTTTCTACTTCAGGGGTGGGGGGTGGAGGGGCAAACAGCTGTGCGTGGTCACTCGTTGTCCTCTCTGCCGTCCCCTGCATCTGCGGATTGGGATGTGTATGTTGTCTGTGTGCCGCAGTACCTCCAATATCGAGCCGAGTCCCGGCGAATAGAGACTGAAGAACAGAAAGGGAGAACAATCGCGACACGAACGCGCCCGCACGCACACACGCAAACACACACACACACACACACACACACACGCACACACACACTGGACGGAAAACTGCAAAATTGTTTTCGTGTTTGTTCTTTGTACGTGTCTGTGTAAGCGTCTCTGGTAGATCTAGCGCATCTGTCTGTCTGTCATACCAACTCCTTTTCTTTGCGTTTTTCGTTCGTGCTACGTTTCTCTCCTCGCGCATCTCCGCGTCTTCTTTTCAGTCTCTTTGGTATTTCCCGAAGGTAGGCTATGATGGGTGCTCATTATCTACCTTCCTCAAAAAAGAGGAAACAAGGGACCCCCTCCCATACGCACAGAGGTAACTGCTACACCCCTCTCCCTCTTTCCTGTTTTTCCACTCCCGTACACCTACAGAGCTTTCTGTTGCTCTGAGGTGGCAACACGCACGCTGCTGATCTCTCTTTTTCTGCATCTTTTACATCACCGCCAACACCCTACTCTTACCCGTGCAACAGCGCATTCCTTTTTTCCACCCTTCATTGGGTGTCTTGTGTACCCTTGGTGGCCCCTTCGACACACCTGTACGCTTCGCGGTTTCTCCAGAACGTTTTTCCCCTCTGATTGCTACGGTACATCCTTATTTTTCTCTTGCTCCTTCTTTTCCATCACCTTTTTTTATATTTTCTGCTGTTGTTGTTACTTCCCCTCTTCTTCGACTCCACTTCTTTTTTTCTCGTTGTTGGTTTTGGCTTGTGATGTAGAAGAGACCTCCTTTCACGATTTTTTCTTGGTTCCTGTTGTCGCTTGAGTGCTCCTTCTCTACATCTCCTCTCCTACGCACGCCCGCGAAACGCTCTTTGTCTGTCTGTTAAGTGTGTGTGTGTGTGTGGCTCTCGAGTATTTTTGGCCTCTTTTTTTCCTAGTCCTCTGTGTTCTATTCTCTCTTCGCGTGCTCTTCTTCTTTTTTTTTTGCTTGTGGACCGTATCGTACTTCGCTCTACCAAGTCCATCATGTGGAAAGCAAACCATGAAGGCGGACGCTCCAAACGCGCACACGCACTCCCCTGCAGTCCCTCGTCCCCCCCCTCTTCATGTAATTCCCCTCTTCTAGAGAGAAAAGTGCAAAGTCATCGCACGCCTCTTTTTCACCAACCCCTCTCCTCGTTCACTTCCTTCGTGCGTCTCTGCTCCTCTTCGTCGTGACGCCTGAGGTGACCCTTCCCACCCCCTTTTATTTTTCGATTCGCGACAGGCTTTGGTCTCCCTGAGCCTGCGCGATTAGAAGAAGTGGTTGATGGACGTGTGTCTTTTACCCCTCTTTTTTTGTGTGTGCGTGTGTGTATTTTCGCTTCTATTCGTACCCCCCTCTCTTTGTACGCGTGCCTACGTGTGCGCGTACGCATGCGTGAGGATACGGGGCAAGCAAGTGTGCGCAGGGTACCCTTCTTCCGTGGAAGACCAGCGCGAAATCAAGCCCGTGTTTCTCACTGGCACCAAGCCGTCCTCCCCACCTCCCTTTTCCCCTATAAATGTTTTGCCTCCTTCTCTTTTGACCTCCCTCTGCCTACACACACGGCCCCTCCCCCTCCTCCCCCCTGTTGTCCTTTTCCCGAGTCCGTCTATCTCTTGCTTTCCTTTGTTCATTTTTTTGTTCCAATTTCCACTGTTCTCGTTTCCGTTGTTCTACCTCTCTCTTCATCTGCTGATTTGCCTTGTCAATAATGTGAGAGGTGGTGGGTAGTGGGTGGTGGTGGTGGAGCGACAAGAATACCGAGACGATACTATCGAAGCACGAAAAAAAAGGTATGAGGGAGACAAGACGCACGTGCCCTCTCCCCAAACTCACCCACACGTGCACACACAGCTTTTTTATGCAGGTAGTGCTGGTGAGAGCGGAGAGAGAGATGTGTGGTAGCTGCTGCTGGCATGCTGTAGGCTGTACTCCTATCTCGGCTCCGGCGTGCTCTCCCTCTCTTTTTTTCACTCGCAGATATGTTGACCTTCGTTCTCCCATTTTTGTTTACTTGCTTCTTGTTCCACTGAGTGCCCTTGGTCCACCTTGAACGTCCCCTCCCGCCATCCATCTTTTCTGTCCACGGGGTAGCTGGAAGGTACGAAAACGAGACCGAAGAAAACCTTTGTTTGTTTGCAGACCGCAACAGCGGCCTAACGAGGACGATGGAAGCACATCGAAATTGCACATGGCTGAGTGGACGCCGAACGTTTTCCCTCTGTGTGCCTATGCAGCGGAACTGTTCTGTCTTGGTCCGCAGACGTACCCTAGAGATCAGCAGCACCGATGTCTGCGGAGAAGGGGCGCGGAAGACCACAGAAGAAAGAGAAGGTCAGCTGGCACGTTTTTTCCGTATTTCGCTCATGCGTGCCCTTTTCGTTCGTGCACATCTACAACTCTCCCCCGCGCCACCACTGAACCACTACCTTCATGCCACTTTTGTGGTGTGTGTGTGTGTGTGTTCGAATACCTCTTTGATGCTCGCGCCTTGCGTACCCGAGCCTTCCTTTTTTTTCTGGTTGATGTTCTTGCCCCCTTCCCCATCCTCTCCCCCTTTTTTGTTTGCTGTTGCTCGTGAACGTGGTCTGTGTGCAAAGTACTCCTCCGCTCTTTTTTCCCCCTTTTCTGGTGACTTTGGCTCCGCGTACTCTGTATATATATATATGTATATTGTGTTGTTTTCTCATGTACGCTTAGCTGATCTATGACAGCGACGAGTGCGGTGATGTTGGTGATGTTGGTGATGCGTGTGTGTGTGTGTGTTCTTCTCCATCTCCTTTTTTGTCTACATATGTATATATATATATATGTATATATATACAGATGCATATGCATCTATGCATCTGTCTGCATACGTGCGCCATGTGTGGCGGCACTTTTGAATCTCTTCCCGAGCACACGCGCACACAAGCGTTCGCCTCCCTCGCCCGTCCCTCGTCTACGGTGGCTCCTCTCTCTCTCTCTCTTTGCTTTTTCGTTTTGCCTCCTCCTCCGCCGCTTTTTTTTCCCGGGTCTACAGCTGAAGGCAGCCACAGCACACACGCACATGCACACAGGCACGCTGTCTCTGGTGTTCTTCAACGAGAAGAGCTAGAAGAAAACCACTGAGCAAAAACCGGAGGGGGGGGGGGCGAAAAGGGGTGCGGGGTGCGCGGAGGCAGGAGAACGCTGGGGAGACGCAAGGGTGGTGGAATAAGTGAAGAAAAAAAAGTGCGCACACACACGCGTATACACAGACGCACACGGCGCCATCCGTTCTCATTTTCTCCCTACGTCAATAAGCGAAGAGAGGGATGAGAAAATACAAACCAACACGGGTAGAGGCAACAGAAAGACAGTTGCTTGCTTTCTCTCTCTGCGTATCCTTCTCCTGCACCGCCGCCCTCTCTCCTTCGCACCTGTTCTTGTATCTTTTCCTGTTCGTCTGTAATCATGATTTTTTTTTTTCATCTTCAGCGCGTCAAGGGGTTTGTCCTTGTCACCTTTGCGTTACATTTCTTTTTCCTTCCTTTCTTGAAGAACTTACTCTGGGCAACAACAACAACAAGCACAAGAAGAAAAACAACCGAAAAACACGATATGGAAAAGCCTTTCCTCTCCCTTCACCTCTCTCCTCCCCCCTCACAAAAAGAAAAAACAGCAGAAAACAACAAGAAACAAACAACCAAAGAAGGACAACAACAAGGAGGGAAACCTCGTTTCGCATTACACAAAAAAGACATGAAAGCCGAACGATGGTGGAGTCTGGTTAGTCTTTGGTCTTTTGAAACGCCTCCCCCTTTCTTTCCATCTTTTTCCCTCTTCTCTCCAAGGTTTGTGTCGTTTTTTTTTTTTTTCAATTCCTTTTTTTCTCTTTCATCTCTTCTGCTGTGTCATGAATATATGTATCTATACATACATATATATATGTATATATAGATATGCACTTAGCGCGTGCGTGTCGGTCGCTCCTGCGAACTCTGCCTTCCCCATCTGTATGTTTTCAGTTTCGTTTTTTTTTTTTGGCGGGAGGGGATTGTCTGTTGTTCTTCTCCCCCCGTTTTGTCATTGTTCTTCGGCCCTCTTCTTATCTGGTTGTGCTTTTTCAAGCTTTGCGTTTCCTTTCCGGATGGGGTTCTCTTTCGTTGAAGTTTACGTGCTTGTGTGTGGATGCCTTTTTATGTACTTATGTGTGGCATGTACACATGTTCTCGTGCGCGTCGTTAGTAAAGTTTGCTCTGTGCCATGTGTCTCGTGTTCTTAATATCCCAGTGTGCGTCTATATGTGTGTGTTTGTGCGTGGATTCGTGCTTGTGTCTCTCTCCACCGTGATCCTTGTTTTTGTCTTGTGTGAGTGTGTGTGTGTGTGTATGTGTCTGTGTGTGTGTGCGCGCTCGCGCAGCTGCGGATAATTAAAGCCCCACGTCCATGCACACATACACACGCATACTCTCTCACACACACACACACAGACACAGACAGATCTAGATGAAGACACATGGAAGCACTAACGGAAACGGAAAAACGTGCACACAACGAAACGCACAACAGAAACAAAGCGTGCACATATACAAGCGCGCGTTGATGTTATTATTATTATTTTCTTTTCTTCTTCACCACTGTTTTTTTTTTCGTTTTCTGTGTACCGCCGCTGTTCTCTCCCTTTGATTTGATTTGTTTATTTCTTGCTGCCATGTTGTCTTTATCCTTCGCTGTTTTATTTTTCTGTACCGAGCGTTGCATGTTGGCGTTCCGCAGTGCGGTTGTGCTTCACGTTGGGGTTTTGTGTGGGTGTCTGGGTGTACGGCATCTACGTGCATGTCTCTTTCTCTCTGTGTGTGTGTGTGTGCTCGCGTACGGTTAGTTGGACTGGCGGTTTGTTCTAAAAGGCTTTGTTGCTTGATTTTGGTTGATTGTGTTCCTCTTCGCTATTCGGATGCATTTTTTTCTCTCTGTGTCTTCTCGCTCCAGTGTGCAACAGAGCCTACGCGAACAAGAGAGAGAGCGGGCGGAGTGCGACACCGCCGTCACAGAGGAAGTTGCCCATGTCATAGCGCGTGGGCGTTGAGGTAGTGTTGCGGCTTCTTGTCCCTTTCTCTTCTTTCCTGCTCCTTGCGTTGCTTTCCAGATGAGGAGACGACGGAAAACGCGAAGGAACTCGTAACACAAGCACAGAAAAGGATGGAATGGCTGAAGGTGACATACGCGTCGGAAAAGAAACAAGCAAACAAAACGATGCCAACATAAACATAAGCGGCTTGTGTCTCGCTCGCTCGCTCGCTCGCTCTCTCTCTCTCTGTGTGTGTGTGTGTGTGTGTGTGTGTGTGTGTGTGTGTGTGCGTATGTGGAAGGGGAGGGTGTGGCACTCTTCTTCGAAACAAAGGTGCAACCAGAGGCCGCTTACGAGTGCGTGCAGATTGCAGGGCCGGAGGCGATGGCGTTAGCTTCGGGACAGAGAGAAATACAACTGCTGCCTTCCTGTATAGGCGCGCCGCAGGAGAAGGAAGGGAGTGAGGAGGGGGGGGGGCAGGGGCACTTTGGTCTATTCGGCTGTATATAGTGACAGAGAGGAGGATATGGGAGCAGTATGGGGTGCGGTCACCTTCTTCTCTTCTTGTCCTCCTGCGCGTTGCCCTACGCGCTCGATGCTACCGCTCTGTAACGATCCGGTGTTCCACTGGGCAGCTTTTGACGCGGTGCTTGACTGACACACGGTCACCCTTCGCCAAACAGGGGTGTAGGGCGTGCCTCTCACCTCCCTCGCCTCGACATTATGGACGTCTCTCTTCTCCATCAAGTGAAAGACGCACCGTGCTCACATTCCCTCTCTGACCTTCACACTCTCCCTTTCTCTCTTTTTTTTTTTTACGTCTTGTCGATGTACTCGCTGTTCTGGATGGGGTCTTTGCGTGAAGGACGAGCAACAGCAAGGGTCAGACGAACCTATTCCTACATACACGCACACTCAGACACACGTGAGACATCACCCACCCCTCTCCCTCGCCCTCCCATCATCGATCCCGCTCACCTCTATCCCTCCCGTCGTTATCGAACGATCATCCTTCACAGACATACACGCTAACACGGGGCAGTAGAAGTTTTTTTTTTTTTTGCGGTAATTATGGTGTCCTTTACGTGCAGCTACTGCCAGGATGTGGTGAAGAAGCCGAAGGTGCAGAGTCATGCAAACGCCTGCGGTTGCGCTACCTTCACCTGCGTCGATTGCATGCAGGTGTTCGACTTAGGCACCGTCAAGGGGCACACCTCCTGCGTGACGGAGGAGGAGAAGTACCAAGGAAAGTGGAAGGAAAAGCTCAGGAGCGGCAACAAGGCCGCCAAGTCGGCAGAAGCGTCACGCAGCGGTATCGAGCGCCCGCCGCGTGCGCCAATGAACGACCTCACCTCTTCTGATGACAGCAGCGACGGTGACTGGGTGACCCAGAGCAGCGGTAAGGGCTCAGGTGCATCCAACGGACACCGAAAGCCAAGCGCGACTGCGTACCGCAAGCACCCGCGTCCTGGCGTGTGCCTCTCCTCTTCCGACGACGAGGGGATGGGGAGGAGCGTCGCCACAACGACGGTGGCACCTGCGCACAAGAAGGCAAAAACGGTTAGCTCAGCCTCCTCGACGCCGTCATCGACGCTGCCGGCGGCTGCGCCTGTCCTGACGGAGCAGTCGCCTGCAAACGGGAAGCCTGGAGAGAAGAAGGGCACCGCATCGCCTGCCGCGTCGGTGCCGCACCGTCGGCCCAAGGAGGTGAAGGGCGAGGGAGAATGCAAGGTGACACATCCTGGCAAGAAGGATACGCCACTGCTCCTGCCGCGTTCCACGATGTCGAGGGACTGCATGGTGCCCACCTTCCTGTTAGGCACCAGCGAAGAGGTGGCTGACATCGTGGCGGACGTCCTGCGCAACAGCGGTGTCCCCTCCATGCGCACCAAGGATGTTGCGAAGGAGCTCGTGGAGCGGTACGCTAAGCGAATTGCTAAGTCAGTGCGCCACGCGGTGGAGACAGCGGCCGAATTAGGTGCCTTGAAGATCGACAGCGAGGGCAACGTGTCGGTTGCGTAAGGCAAACACGTGCGTGACGAGTAGTGGAGTCGTTTGAGCGCAGCTGTGTCGTGTGGTATCGGGGGGAGGGGGTGAACATTTTGACAGCACTGTGGCGCGACGCTGTCTCGGCGCTTGTCTCGGGCGTGGTGCGGCGCGCTTTTGTTTGAGAGCACAAAATAAACCTCTGCATTAACGTGTAAGTGTAACGGCATGCGGGGCATCAGTGGTCCGGGGTCACCTTCAACACGACATCATCGTTGTCGTCTTTGGCCGTCCTACGGTGGTGATGGGGCTGCCCGTCTCTCTGTCTCTCACGCATATCCTGCGTCGCACTGTGTGCTTGCTTGTATGTGTGTATGTGTGTCGAGCACACCTTCGGCTAACACGAAAATAAACAAACAAAAGTAAGGCAGCGGAGAATCGGCGTGGACTTGCAAGCGTGAGGTTGGCGAGGCCAGAAATCCGTGCCGACGGCACACGCAAGATAGAGGTTGGAGTGCCTTTTCGACAGTCTCGCAGTGGGCCTCCGTCATTGCAGTGTGTGTTGTCTTTTTTTTGTTGTTATTTTACCTCTGGCAACATGCATGAAACTTTGCAGCAGCGAGGATGCGTCGCCGTTACAGCGCAGTACTGCCAGAACGTCTGTCTCTCTCTTGCTTTGGCGAGCTTATCCCAGTCTTCAGTACCACTGCACCTGTCTATTAGTATCACACAGAACCTAAACGACGCTCGACAGGATGAGGGCCCCCTCTTGGGGGGGGGGGTAAAGGCGAGGGAGCGGGAAATGGTCGAGAAGACACGCAGGCGCACTGAGTAGACGTCGCTGTGGCACCTTTACTTTTGGGCGGTGGGTGGTGGCTGAACACACACTCGAAGTCGCACGCCCGTGCACATGCAGCTTAGCTGAGTAGGCACAGCGTAAGCCACAGGTGTTTGTGTGTGCTGTCGCCTGTTCGCTTCTTTCTTCAGCCTCTTCCTTCCTTTTTCCCCTTTTCTCTCTTCCTCGCTGTCGACTGCCGCACTGGGAGCTTTTTTTCATACCCGTCCTTCACGTGCCGGCTGATGCTCACCTTCACATGCACCCACGAACATACTCACTCGTGCAGTGAGCGAAGAGGGAAGTAATCCGCATTCACGTGCTCGTCCGCGCGCCTACCGTAGCTTGCCTCATCATCGAGCGCCTCTATACAGACATAAATAAGAAAGAGGGGCGGCCGGCATCACTCGCGCAGAGCCACAGAACGAACATCTGCCCCATAAGCGACGCATCCTGTAGAAGAAAGCGGAGCACCGGCTGGGGAGGGGGTTGTCTGCCTGGCACTCGAATTTTTTCCGTGGTTTCCAAGGCGAAGCGGGCTCGGAGCAAGTGGAAAGGGGTGGGCACCAAAGTAGACACTCACCTGCCCAACGCGCCGACCAGCACTGCCAGAGAGAAGAGTCACCGACTTCAGCACCTCCCCCCTTTCCTCTCCCTCTCACTTCCCATCATTGTGGTTTGACACGGAGCCCTCGCTTGTGTGTGTGTGTGTGTGAGCTTGCGTTGTTGGCAACAAGGAAGGAGCATTCAACGAAGACAACACATCTTCCTCTTCCGCCTTCACATATTACCCATCTTTTCTTCTTACTGCAGCTCGTTCTGACTTCTTCTCACTCCCCTCTTTCTTTCTGTCGCCACATACGCCGACGCACGCATCCCCCTGAGACCCATCATACACGCGCATAAGCGTCTCAGACGGAGAGGGGAAGGTATACACGTTTTTTGTGTTTGTTCTCGTTTTCCCGCCTTTTCTGGTTCCTCATTCTTTTTCCTTTTCCTTCTCCGCGCTTGCTTGCTATCACACACATCGATTTGCTTCTTATTAGTGTTATTTCCTTGTGCATTGCTCTTGACAGGTGAGGGGCGCGCGTGCTTGATTTTGGTGGTTTGTTGGTCTCTCTTCTACTTCCCTCACTCCTACACGCCCTTCCCCCTCCCCCCTCCCACGCGCACGGGCGCCCGTTACGACGACGACGGCTACACACGCGTGCCGGCTCTCTCACGCAGACAGGCAAGCAAAGGAGACGAATGGCCATTGCCCCTCCCTTTTTTTTTTTTTGCCAGTCCATCTGTCTTCGATTTTTTTGTGTGTTTTGGTGGTGGGGGGTTCTCCTTTCCTTCTTGAATGCTTCTTGTCATTGCCGTTTCCCCCCCCCCTCCCCACCCCTTCGTGATTCTCTCATTAGCGTCTATACACATATATACACATATATACACATATATACACATACACATATACATACATACCGTTTACTTGCCTGACTATCTGAACTCCTGTCAGAGGGTCCTTTCCTTCTCCATATTTTTCTCGTCTTTTAGTACTTTGCAGTACGCCGAGGAAAGAGAGCTGAAAAGTGTGTGTGTGTGTGTGTGGGAGGGGGTGAGAGAGAGAGAGAGAGACACGCAAAAAGAGAAACAAAGAAGAAAAACACAACCGGAACGAAGGCGCCGAGCTCACTTGACAGACTGTGTGCTTTCCATCTTCTTACTTACCTGCACCAGCCTTTCCCCTTCTTCTCCCCCTTCTTCGTTTTCGTTTTTTTTTTTTTTGCGTTCTTCCTTTTCGTTTTTTCTTTGTTGTTGTTCTTCTTTTGCTGACTCACTCTGTCTCTCTGTGTTCTCCGACGCTGCCTTACGCCCACACACGCATCATCATCATCATCATCATCATCATCAGCATCATCACCTCCTCCTCCTCCTCCTCCTCCTCCTCCTCCTTCTCTTTGCGCCTCTTTCGATTGTGCTCCTGCGTTGGTTTTGTTTCGTTTTTTGTTTGTTTGTTTGTTTTCGTGTTTTTTTTTTGGCTGTTTAAAGTTTATCTTTCGCCCCCCCCCCTTTCTCACTCGCCTTCGTTAGTGTACATTTTTATCGTTTACACACTCGCACATGTATACATGTACACGTGTGCGCACGTATAGGTGAAGGTGCTCACGCTCGTGCTTGGACTCATACGCATGCATACGCGTTTGTGAGGTTTGCGTTGTAAGACAACACAGCATGATTTTTAATATTTCTATTTTCTGCGTTGTCCCTCCTTTTTTTTCTCGTTGATTCGTGTGTGCCCCTCTGGGAACTGCGTATGAATTCGCAGGAGGCGCAGTGCAACACTCGTTTGCAGAAGAGCAAGAGCGTCTGCCCGCCCCTTCAGGTTTATAGTGGGCATCATCAGAAGAAGTTGCACCAGCACGGCGCACATCACCCGTCATCTCGGGCCACAGGGAATAGGCCTCCTGTCATGATACCGGACGTGAAGTTTGAGGTTCGCAACCCCATGCCTTCTTCACTGCTGCCTCCAAAGAGCAAACCTCTGGAGCAGCCGTCTTCGTCTATCCTCAGAAACATGAGCATACCGAGTCCCTCACAGACACCCAATGCTTCTGTGAGCATTGGTGATGCCTCGATAACAGCATCTACCCCTGTAAAGGATAGATCGACCAACAGCTTGCACAGCCGCGCACCAGCGTCACAGGAGCAGCGACAGCACTCACTGCCAACCTTCCGTGAGGCAGAGCTGCCGCTGCCATCGAGGAAGAGCAGTGATACTCGCCCCTTGCGCCGCCCACGCAGGGTGCCGCGCGACGTCGAGGATGTCATGAACGCACCTCTACCACTGTGCCGCGCCTCGCCGCAAGGGCCGACGCAGGATACACGGGGAGCTAGGACAGGCTTGGGTGACAACGGCGTGCATGCGCACATGTCAGAAACTGCCTTGATGTCCATTTTGCCCGTGGAGGCCCCGCTTACGGCGGATGCGACAGATGACCGGGTGCCGGCGGAAAAGCGGAGCTTCCCTACACTCCGCATGCCTCATCAAAAGCAGGCAGGTCCCCGAGCGATACATGGCCGCAACGACATCGGCAGCAGCAGCACCCTGCGCGCCACCGGCGAGCAGAGAGCGCTCGACCCCAGCATCACAGCGCTGCAGCTGGAGACGGTCACCGCTCATGCGATGCAAGCAAACGCTGTCACTGGGAGCGGCACCGCACTTCAGCCCCATCCTCCCTTGACCTCCGTCCCTCTCGCATCTCGCCACCCAACCGTGGTGGAGGTGCTGCGGCGGCCGCAGCCCGCGCCGTCTGCACACGCGGGCAGTTGGCAATCTCGTTCGTTGGATGCCCTTCGCCGCTCTGCTTTGGCTGGGTCACTCTCCGATACCTCCCGGATGCCCGCAACCGACTCCGGCGCGTCCGAAGGCAACCATCTGCTCGGGCTACTGAGTCCACACCCGCCGGCCTTGTTGAGACCACTCGACACCGAGGAGGTCAACGGGGGCTGCGACGGCGGCTTGCAGGTTCCGCCTCCGAGCTCGCCATCGCGGCCGCAGAGGTCTCTCAGCTGCCTGATTTCAACGAAAGACGCGACGGAGGGCAAGAGCCGCGTTGACAGCTGCGTGATGGTCTGCGACACGCAGCACTTACCCCAGTCGAACAGCGAGTGCCTCTCCACACCATCGTCGACGTGCCGCCGCTCGGCGTACAGCGTCAACGCCTCCCAAAACATGCTTGAAATGTTGCCCTTCATCGACCCTTTCGTTGGATGCGTGGAGATGCCGAGCGCGTGCGTCCGCGCAAGGCCGACGCGTCCTCGCGGTCGTTGCACGCGCTCGGGCATCACCGACTTACTGACGAGTTTCGGCACCCCAGCCGGCACGACAAGCTCCGGCGACAGCGTCCTCAAGCACGGCGTCGCGGTGATGCGACGTGGTGGCAGTGCCCAAACGCGGTCGTCGACGCTCGAGCCTCCTCCGACCCGCAGTGGCAGAAACGCCAGCACGGCCACTTTGCGCGTAGCCGAAACCAGTCACGCATTGGGCACAGCACCCCCGCCACCACCTTCCCTCGCCTCGGCCCCCGAGGGAAACGAAGGCCAAGCCCTTGAGCAGCCGCCGAGTCGCGACTCTCAGAAGACCTGCAACGCGCCTGCTCTGACCACGCCTCACTCTCCGCATCACCCGGCTGCGCGCACCTTGACTTTGAAAGCGCCAATCAGTGACTGCGACGTGGCCCAGTCGGGCATCGCGGCGGCCGCCGCGGCATGTGCGCGAAGGAAGTGCATGGAGGACCAGCAGAGGAAGCAGCTGCGCAGTAGTCGTGCCTTGCAGCATCACGGGCGTGCAGAAGTGTGCGGCGCGTCCAACAGCTTGGACTCGGTAACAGCCACCCCTGACACTGATGCCGCCAGCTCCATTGCTACCACCCCGTCATTCACGTGCACGACGTCACCGCAGGGCAACGCGACTCCGGCAAAGCTAAACAGCTGCGTGTCCCTTGGCGCCTCAGTAATCTTGCTAGACGACAGCGTCATGGGCGCTTCGCCTGGAGTCGTCGCTGTGGCGGCCGTGACGACCACGTCTGAGTCGTCCCCGGCAACACCGGCGGCCGAGGGCGAACTGGAGACTGATGCGCACCACCGAAGCTCGCTCCGCTCGCTGGAGAGGCAGCAGGTGAACCCCTTCCGCCGCTCCGCTTCGATTCTCTCGATGCGTTCATCGTCCCTGGGACGCAGCAGCCTAAGCACCGCCGCCGCCGCCGCCGGTCGCAGTGGACGCGGTGGGCGGGGGCACCACGGCTCCCAGCCGCTATCGTTTGTGAAGGTGCCGCCGCTTGTGTGCGGTGCGCAGGGGCTGTCCTTCTGCTCACTCACCGCCTCCGGCGTTCAAGCCTGGGTAGAGGAGGGTGCCGTAGATGCGCCGCTTGACGTCTGCGTGACGACGTTGTCGTCGTTGCTCCGCAAGACCGATTCGCAGCAGCGCACGGCAGACAGCAGTGTTTGTGGTGGCAGCAACTTGTTGCGGCTGATCCCGCGCAGCGAATGCGCCGCCGGTGTGGGCGGCATCCTTCGACCACGCAGCAGCTTCTGTTGCTCTCATCTCGGCTTGTCAAGCAGGGCCAAGCGCTCCGGCAGCAGTTCCCTGCAGCGAACGCCACCACCGCCTGGCCCCCCGGTCAACGTCACAAGCTTCACCAACAACGTCTCGTTTCACCGCACCATCTTTGTCAACTCTTCCACACGGTCAGTAGTGGGGGCGAGCGAGGGCGATGCAGCGTCGGTGGCGACGACGACGACAACGATGACGACCACCGCAGCGCACTCCATTACCCGCTCGAAAGCACGCGTGCTCCTGTCGCCGGTTGGGCAGAGCAGCGCCTACCAGGATGAAGAGGAGTCCGAAGTGCAGCGCGACGTGATGATCGGCTTCGCTTCTGCTCAGGACGCGATCATCGCAACACGAACGGTGAGCGAGGAGATGCAGCCGAGCCGCCTCCGTGCCATGGGCGCGATGCTTGAACATCCGGACGCGCCGCCGTTTGCCAAGGCTGCCATTCAGCGTCTTCACATGCGGTGCCCCCACCAACTACCACAAACCCAGTCGCCCGACACGCACTCTTCGCCCGGCCTCTTGCGCAGCGTACGAGACGACGCCGCCGCGGAAGCGCCGGTGATTGTCACCATGACCACCTCTATGCACTCATGCCGCTGCATGAGTCATTCCTGCATGGCTGAGCTGCAGAGCTGCAGCGCTGCCGCAGCCGGCGCCGATGATCCGCGGCCTCAGGAGAAGCTCTCGGCAGCGCCTTTGGATGAGGAGGTGCGAACCGGGCAGTCCGGCGCGTCTCTCGTCCCGCGCATTTGCCGCGATCGCTGCCACCTCTGCGACGTTCACGAGTACGCCAAGCAGCAGCAGCAGCGAACAACGACCGTGCTACTGGAGTCCGTGAAGGCGATCAAACCGCAGCGACCGAACGTACTTGTGCCACGCAGCGTAGTGGATGCGAGCAGGTCGGTGGCCGGTTGCCTAACAGCGACAGAGGTGCACCTCCCCAAGCTACTGCCGGCCAAGCGGCCCGACCCACGCTTCTCCATCAAGCGCCTGCTCGGCCTGTAACATATGGCAAAGAAGACGGTCAAATCAATCGCCCCCGCATCCCCACCGGGCGCATACGCGATGTCTACTTTTCGTTTCCATCTTGTGTTTGTTCCGCATTTTATAGACAAATATATGTGTGCGCATATATATATATATATATTACCTCAGCTGGCACGCGCATCTCTGCGTGTGTCTGTGTGGGTTGACTGCTGTCGAATTTTCCCGTTTCTATAGTGCTGACTCATTTTTTTTTGTTTCTTTCCCCTGCGTGTGTGTGTGTGTTCTCTGGCATGCTTTGCCTTTGGTTGTATGAGCGGGTGCATACGTGGTGGAGGCTGTCTTGATCTCCTCCCTCTCTATATTTTTTACCCTTCCACCTCTCAACGGTGCCGTACCCTCCCTGTGTTCTTGTCGAAGAGAACCTGAGGGAGCTTGGGGGGGGGCTCTCTTGGCGTTGGGAAGATAAACATAAACAAGGTTGCCAACGCGAGGCCCGAAAGACAGAGGATGTGAAAACAGGGGACGGGCAGGCTTATAGCTGTGATCACGGCCGCCCGCTCGTGGAGAGCTTGGAAAAAGAGGTGGGGGCAAGCATGTTGGCCGCTTCTCGGATACAGGGCAAGAGGCAGCCACAGATGAACAAAAAAAAACAGCAGGCGAGTGAAGGGAGGCAATGCGGGAGAACGGCTGGTATGCACCATATTTGCATCCAGTCAGTTTCTTCCTTTTTCCGCACCACTTCGGCTTTCAACCCCCCCCCCCCTACTGCTGCTCCGCCGTCCTTCCACGACTCTTTCTCTCCTCAGTTGTAGCCCTCCCACCGCACCATGCGATGTGTGGTTTCGTTTTTTCTTGTTGTTTTCCCCTTTTCTGGCCACTGTTGTGCGTGGGCGGGCGTCTGACGTGTGTGCTCTCTCTTTTCGTGTCATAACTTGGCTTCTGAAAAGAAAATAAACCAACTAGTGTTGATCCTCTCGTGTCTCTCCTCATCTCTGTGTCGGCTGTCCAATGCACGACATGCTTGATTCCACCGTTTCCTTTTCTCCCTGTCTTTTGCCTTCTTTCCTCTTCCTCTACTCCCTTGCGTGTGCCATCACCATCACAAGCATCTTCTCCCTCCCTCCCTCCATTTTTTATGCTGACTTCTGTTCTCTCCTTTTCTGTTTTTGTGAGCCGCTGCGCTTTTTCGTTTCCCCGTGTGCCGCGTGCTCTTCGGTTGCGGTTGTGATTGCCAGTTTTTTTCGTCGTTTCGCTGTATATTTTGGGAGCGTGCAACAAGGGTGTGTGTACAGCTGCTGCTAGTGGCAGAAGCGGATCATCATCACCTCAGAAGAACCCTCCACCTTCTCCCTCCTCATGTTTACTGCCCCCCCCTTCCGAAAAGCACCGACAACATGAGCGAGTGCCACGAGCGTCCTTCCTATCCCGTCATCGACACATTTCCGTTCGTGAGCGTAATCCGCGTGCGTCCTCATTTCTTTCAATATTTCTTACCTAAGTTTCCTCCGCATCCATCTCTTCGTTTCTCCTCCTTCCCTCGTTTTTCCCTCCTCGTATATACCGACTCCACCTGATGGCGTGCGCAGCACTGAAGCACACCCCTCACAAGGCCCTCCCGAAGTCTCCTCAGGTCTGGGTAGGTCGCTGTGTATGTGCCTGTCTCTGCGTGTATGCTTGGTGGGGCTGTATCTGAGGGTCTCGTAGCGAATGCGCGCATGTGAAGGTCTTCATCTCTGCTGTGCGCGATAAACTCTTTCTCGCCATTGGCTGCAGTTCTTTACCGCCTCGCGTGTTCACCTTTCCTCCACGTTGTCGTTTCCCTTTCCCCGACCTTCCTTGTTCGCTGACTCTTCACGTGCATGCGCGCACCTGGAAGAGGATCACCGCCGCCCACCCCCACCCGCTCGGCAGGGACCTTCAGCCAATGCCAGCGCATTGGCCAACACGTCGCAGGGGTTATCAAAGTAGCCGCGGCTCGACTCGCCAGGCTGAGGGGGAGGGTGCTCACAGGGGTGGGGCCCGTGAAAGGATCCTCTGCGCCCCTCCCACACAGCACTGGCCGAGCCAGAGCTACTCTACAGCGCCATCGCGTGGTGGGACGGCGCCAGCAGAAACTGCCGGAGGGACCTTGGGCACGTCCACGCCAATGCAGCCGCAGCCATGGCTCGGTACCCCGACATTGCGCAGACAGCGGAGACCTGCTCGAAGAGGCGGATCCACTGCCCCTCGGCTCCACGGTGCTTCTGCGCCGCACCCGCCTGCCTGTGTTCTGCACTCGCGCGAGGAGGCTGCCCTGCGCATTCGGCGTGGGAGGCGTACGCGCCGGATCACGGCGTTGCCGCGGCGCTTTCGCAGCCCTCGTCCGGGCATGCCGGCAACGGCTCTCCCGCTTTGCGAAGCGCCGTTGCTCGCTGGGAAGAGATGGTGCGGCACACATAGACATCGAGCCAGGAGCGCCCGCGACGCGCCACGATATAGCAGCCATAGATGCAGCGACAAGAGGCTGCGGCCGCGCCATCGTCCGCAGCGATGGCGCTGAGTGCGAAGCAACGGAGCTGGGGCGCGACCCTGGTGCGAGGACACCCGGATCGGCCAAGGCACAGGCAGACAAGTGTGGTTCTTGCCACGGACTTGGTCATCGGTCTCAGGCGCCGGGCCGACATCCCGCGAAGCCGCGCGGCGCGAGGCGACGGGAGACCGTGCTCGCCCAGTCCCGCACCGGCACCTGCCCCGCGCCGCGGATCCCTGCAAGGGCGGGTGGCTGGCAGTGGCGGCATGGGGTGCCGATGGTGTGCTGCCTACTGCTGCGCTGGCGCATGCTTCTCGGCGGGCCCCCTTTCCGCTCGGCACACCCACGCCCGTGAAAGGCCTGCGGGCTCAGCAGAGGGCAGGGATGCCCCCTGCTGCCTTGCCACACACGCATAGCGGCGTCCCACCTGTGGGGCGGCACATGTGGTCAAGCGGGCCAGCCACGCCCTCTCCCCCACCCCCAGGCAGCAGCGTCGTCCTGCAACAGGCCCGAGGGTGCAGGAACGCGAGCACTGCGCGCAGGTGCGGTCAAGCACAGCCGGCATGGCGTATGACACCCAGAGCAAGGCATGCGCAGGTGAGCAGAGCAGGAGCGATGGGCGACCCAGGCGCGAGGAGACCCAGTATACGAATCAGCCCCCAGGCGCGTGTGTGCGGCGCGTGCGGTGGCCCCTACGTCCGGCCGGGTCTGCGCTGGTGAGGCGCAGATGCCGGAAGCACGACGAGAGCACGCCCGAACGGCACCAGCGAGTCGTCCCGACGCGCACGGGGCGAGTCCCCACGCCACATTACGGCGTGCCGCGGTTTGGGGCGACTGAGGGAGAGGCATGGCATGCAGGCGGGGTGTGCAGGGTCTGGGAGGGCGCTGGCCTGGGTGTGGCCAACTTCCTTGCTGCGCTCGCCCGGCACGCCCCCTTGACCGCCACCCCCTTCTACCCGCACGGCAGACGCCACGGCCTCCGCCCTCGAGCAGGACGCTGAAGGCGGTCCCGTTTGGATGAAGGCATGCGGTCCACCCATGTGCGTGTGTGTCGCCGATGGCGCGGCATGCGTGCGAGGGAGGGCAAGAAAAGCCGATGGGACGCATGACCCGATTTCGACGGCAGAACTGCTCGTCCTGGTCGACGCGGATGTGGTGGCAGTGCGACCGAGGCGTGTGAGGTGTGGTCGTGTGCTTGTGTTTGCGGACTTGTTCGTGGCAGAGTGACACCTTAAAAATAATCTACAAGCAACAGTCTGTTCGACCCCCTCCCCCAATAAGCCCGCAAACATGATGGCGTCCGGCAGACGGCAGCGGACACCCATCAGACCCCTTTGATGGCGTTGGTCATCTGATCGACAAAAGAGCTGCCCTCGAGCCGCGCCTCGCTGCGCTCTGCAGCAACGTCAAGCCGATCAATGTAGGCAAGCGTGGCACGCTTGTTGCTCAGCAGCAGCTCCCCAGCAAGCAGCACCTCGTCAAGGATGAAGTACGCACGGTGAAAGTTGAAGATCAAGTCGAGCTCGCATACGTTGCCAAAGTACTGATCCAGCACCTCGACAAAGTGGTGGATGATCTCCAGCGTAATCAGCTCATTGTCTGTCTTGTCGACGCAGGCGATGAAGTACAGAGAGGCGTAGCGGCGGCCAACGTACTTGCGGCCCTCAATCTCGAACATGTTCGACAGCCGAGCAGAGCGGCCAAGCGCCGCCTGGCACACTTCGCGGATGATTTTTGTCTGCTCCTTCTGCGAGAGCGTCACGTACCATTTGGAGAGCCTTATCTTGCCCTGGCGGCTCATCAGCAGCAGGAACTGAATCATCTCGCGCACACGCGGGGCAGGGATGCGACAAAGGTATTCTTTTCGTGTGTATGCTGCTTGTCCTTGTGCCGTGCTGTGCTTCCTTCTTCGTTATTGATTGCGATGTACGCGCGCTTTGCGGCTCTCGCCCTCACGTTCGCTCTCGAGCGTGCGGGAATGGTGGAGATGGTGCGAGGCGGGGTTGGGGAGGAAAAAAAGGGGATCCGAATGGAGTGTAGGTAGGCGTGTTCGAGGGTGAGACGTTGCATGGGCCATTTACTTGCCCCCGCAGAAGGAAAGAATAAACCACGCCTGCCACCGTAGGTGGGGGGGGGGGGGGAGGGAGGGTCGGAGACGCTGAGGACGCGGCTTTCGGCGAGCTGGACAGGCGCAAACGGCATTGCCGCGGTCCCTCGCCACATGGCTCACTCACAAAGCCCTTTTCGTTTCGCTTGAGCTTGCTTCTTTCTACTATCGGCATTCATGTGAAAAGTCGCAGCGCATTGTTGCCGTCCGTCGCCACCTTTCCGAAGGGCTCAACACACAACTTTCAAGGCACTGCAAGGGCAAGACAAATGCCCTTGCACGACCCCTCGACAGGCACTAGGCCATGCACGCCGCGCGGCATCCCCAGTTGCATGTCGGTATGCGGTTCACTGTTTTTGGAGCATGCGTCACACCGCCGCCGAAGCGCGCGGCGTTTGACTGTCTCACCGAAAGCGTACATCGCGGGCCAAAGGGGAGCTGGGTGGCGCCTTCGGTAGCCCGCGGCGATTGTGCATGCGCGCCTTCCGAGCCTCGTCGTGCATCCGAACGGCGCACTCAGCCGCCACGGTGCCGTTAAGCCCATGAGCGGCGAGCCCACCACTTGTATAGGCAACAGTTCCCTCGTTCGACAATGAAGGGGTAATGCCCGGCTTGCGCAGCCAGCGCTGCGAGGCCGCGCGACCGCTGGCCTTGTCCGCGGCTCGATGGTCTTCGTATCGATGGTGCAGATACTCGCGCCCGAAGTCTGTGCGCAGAACGTACTCTAAACGATATACGTACTCGGAGATGCGCCCAAAGATCAGCTCGGACATCAGCAGGCGTGCCGCGCGCGCTGCCAAGGTGGTCAGGTAGGCGTTGCGCTTGTGGTCCTGAAAGATGATCGGCGGGGGGCTCGTGTCCTCTGGAGCGAGGGCCCAGCGGAGGGAGCCGAGGATGGCACGGGGCATGGCGGCGCTCAAGGAGCGCATTGCCATGGATTGCCCGGTCGATAAGGGTGCATCGCTAGTCTCACCTTCGGCGCCTTCGCCGAGAGTCTCTTCGCCGCCGGTGCCGCCCGTCGCGTCATCGCTTGCCGCAACGCCGTCGAACTCCTCTACCGACGATAAAACGGAAATGAGCTCTGGGTTCAACCCTCGGTGTTGCAGCAAGGAGACCGGCACCAGCCGCTCCATCCCACACGTTTCATACGCCGCTGCCAGCCCATAGGTGCATGTTATCATCTGCGACAGTGCCGAGATTCCGCGCACCTCCCCGTCTGGGAAGATGCGCGTCAGCACCGGCACCACCTCGCTGTGCAAGAGCAAGTGTCCTTGGAAGATCGCTGGAGGGAACACGTCGGGGGTGAGGCACAGCATCCCACACTCCTTCAAGAACAAGAGCAGCAGATGCAGCTCCTCCCGCCGCGCGTACGGGTCACAACGGTCGAAGGCGTCGTAGAACATGCCAAGCGGGTGATCGGGACCCGGCACGTAGAGCCCCTCCTTCAAGAGGCGTTGCACAATCGGCGAAGGCGTTCGTGGCTGCCCGTGTGGGCGCTTCGTGTAGTGACTTCGAAACAGCTCAATGCTGTCCCACACTTTGTCGGGTTCCCAGAGTCCTTTGCTGCCGACTACGGAGTTTAGGATCATCTCGAGGCAAATATGGTCGCGCTTGCCCATGTGGTTGTGCCAGCTGTTAACGGGCTCGCAGCACAGCTCGCACCAGTGTGGGACCGTTTCCCACACCGATTCCGCTGTTAGTGTGAGGCTTGCGGTTCGCACGGACTGCCGGGGGGCGGCAGGCGGGTCCTGCTTGGACGACGGGGACGAGCTCGGTGATACAGGAGTCGAGAGGGGCCCAGACCTCGGCGCTGCCGTAGACAGACAGCGGCACACACCTGACAGCGCGGTCACGGTCGCCGTCCGCCGCGTCTGCCCATGTAGGAAGTGCTGCGGTGGCTGCCGCGGCGCAGCGCGACTCATCATACCGTGCTGCCGTACGCAGGCCTCTGCCACGTCGGCGGCAACCCAGGACATCCGTGGGGTGCCCGCGCTTATGTTGGCGAATCGAACCAGATTCGCCATCCATTCCTCGCTAGGTCATGTTGACGCATGAGCACATTGAGGCGTGTGTGGGAGGTGGAGGCGGGTGCGCACGCGGTGACGAGCATGGAAAGGAGAAAGCGAGAGAGACGGGCGAAGAAGAAACGGAGTGAAGGCATCCTCTGTGCGCGCTGTGCGTGGGTTGTGTGCGTACGACGAGCGGCAACGCAGGGGAAGAAAAGGGGGTGGGGCACGGACCACTACTGACCATCGGTTGCGAACTTGCGTGAGCTCGCATCCGAGCAACAAAGACCCGGTACACGGCAAAGATAGAACAGGTAGCACTGACACACACTGTCGCCACTCACTCAACTCTTGCACCCGCAAGAGCACGGCATCATCGAAATCGTTGCGGGGAGATTCCTCCCGTTCGTCCGTCGCCCTTCCCCCGCCTTGCCGACTGTGCCGCTTGACATGTTCGGTCTTTTGGGTGTGGGTGCCGTTTTTGCTCTTCTTGGGATTGCTTCGGAGGCACTCGTACAGAATGGCGGAAGCACAAACACACACACGCAGAGACGAGAAGCATCAGCAGGGTAGGCAACAGCGGAGCGGAATAGGTTGGTCCCCCCCCCCCAACCACAAACATAAAAAGAGAACCACACAAAGAGATAAGATGGGTGGGGTGGGGGGGGGGGGCTGAAAGAAGCAGCTAAATCGGCAATCGAGCCAATGAACCGCGTCAACAACGAAAGAAACGAGAAACACACACTCAGGTAAGTCGAGGTTCTGTAACTGCCCAGCAGCGGGGTTAAGGACGAAAAAAAACCTGGAAAAGGAACACACACGCTGCCTACACACAATCACACCTCCAAAGATTCCCTAAATGAGAGAAGCGCGGCCTCTCTGGGGTCTAACGCTCCTCTCCGGCCTTCTACGAATGAGGTGTGGAGATCTAACGCGTGCGTGTGCACGGCTGCAACTCGAGCCCGTACGCCTCACGTGTGCCATCTGCGAAAGCAAACTCGTTCCTTGAGCGCTGTGCGCCGGAAACCCCCTCTCCTCCCCCAAAGAAAGAGAATATCAGCAAACAAAAGAGGAGCAGTGAAGGAGGGGCGCGCAGTGTGCAACGAGCACACGAGGCGCACACAGAGGACCGTAAGAAGGAGAGAGGGCGGCGCAGCTGTGGGACGAGGATACGCGACAGTGGAAACAGTGCGTTTATCGGTAGGAGAGCGCTTCCGAGAAGCGGTGCAAGACGGCAGGCGAAGACGCTCGAAAGGTGCGCTGCCGTACACGGACAACAGCTGAATCAACGCCGCTAAAAAAAAAGAAAAAACAGGAGGATTAGCCCTCCCCCGCCAAGGGAACAACAGAGCATCAATAACAACGAATTCTGCGTGTGCACAATTATCGAAGTGCGCTGCTGTTGACGAGACGGCACACCTGTCGGTGCGCGTCTTCGGTGTGTGCGGTGGCACTCGTTTTCTTCTGGCAGAAGTGCCCCTGAAGGGTAGTGCACATCCATACGCAGGCGTCCGCGCTGGATGGACTACCTCTGTCCAGGCACACCATCACTTTTTTACGCCGGTCACGATGCCTTTCTCTGCCCCCCACCCCCCACCCCGCGTGTGGGATCGTACGCGGGCATGTGTAGGCGACTGTGAGACCCAAAGCGCAACAAAACGAGCAGGGCAGATCGACAGCGCCAGGGAGCCACGGGTGAGAGGAGGGGACGCCGGCGAGCGGTGGCACGTGCACAAGGACGAAACAAGCAAGAGGAAAGTGCTCATGATACGCTCGCGCAAGCCGCGAAATTGAGCAGGTTCAACAAGAGAAGGACCAACAACACAACAAAAGGGTGCGGGCGACGGGTAGAGAAGGCCAGCCGACGAGTGTTGCGCAGTTGCCGGTGCGTTTGCGAGGAGACAAAGCCGGAGGAATGTCAGCGAGTGTGCAGAGTTGAGAGGGATGGAGACACAACAAGGAGCAGGACTGAGGTGGGTACCGTGGACCTCCCCCCCCCACACAAAGGACCGAGCAGATTGGTACAACAACGTGCGGATACCTCCATGCATGCCTGCACGCCTAGGCAGACGCATGCAAGAACAGAAAAAAACCCCACGGAAAACTGCTGAGCATTCACAGGCAACACACGCACACACACACACACTCGAGTTGAGAGACAGAGGGAACTTCAGTGCAAAGAGATAGAGGGGAGCACCATACGGTGGGGAGAGTACAAGGGTGGAGTAAGGTTACGGTGAGCATCCAAGGAAGAAATCGGAAAAAAAAAACGAGGGCGGGGCAGGTGATGTCGTCCAGTAAGCCGAAGCCGTCACCCAAGCAAGAGAGGGTGTACCTACGGGGTTCTTCTACCTCCGTGAACACGAAAACACTGAAACGGATACAGACCCTCAGGCACCTGCACATAACACCCTCAAAAAAAAAAACACAAGAGAAGAACGCAACCAAAACTCCAGAAAATCACATGCATTGCGAACCCTACTGAGCGCCACGGACGCCTTCCATATTAGCCGCCTGACACCACACACTCTCTTTCACTTGCTTCAGCTAGCAGAGGTATTCCTTGATCCAAACAGGGCCGCCTTCAGCGTCCTGCTCGAGGGCGGAGGCCGTGGCGTCTGCCGTGCGGGTAGAAGGGGGTGGCGGTCAAGGGGGCGTGCCGGGCGAGCGCAGCAAGGAAGTTGGCCACACCCAGGCCAGCGTCCTCCCAGACCCTGCACACCCCGCCTCCATGCCATGCCTCTCCCTCAGTCGCCCCAAACCGCGGCACGCCGTAATGTGGCGTGGGGACTCGCCCCGTGCGCGTCGGGACGACTCGCTGGTGCCGTTCGGGCGTGCTCTCGTCGTGCTTCCGGCATCTGCGCCTCACCAGCGCAGACCCGGCCGGACGTAGGGGCCACCGCACGCGCCGCACACACGCGCCTGGGGGCTGATTCGTATACTGGGTCTCCTCGCGCCTGGGTCGCCCATCGCTCCTGCTCTGCTCACCTGCGCATGCCTTGCTCTGGGTGTCATACGCCATGCCGGCTGTGCTTGACCGCACCTGCGCGCAGTGCTCGCGTTCCTGCACCCTCGGGCCTGTTGCAGGACGACGCTGCTGCCTGGGGGTGGGGGAGAGGGCGTGGCTGGCCCGCTTGACCACATGTGCCGCCCCACAGGTGGGACGCCGCTATGCGTGTGTGGCAAGGCAGCAGGGGGCATCCCTGCCCTCTGCTGAGCCCGCAGGCCTTTCACGGGCGTGG
The DNA here is from genome assembly GCA_003992445.1 of Leishmania aethiopica. NCBI lineage: Eukaryota > Euglenozoa > Kinetoplastea > Trypanosomatida > Trypanosomatidae > Leishmania > Leishmania aethiopica. The sequence goes on along the minus strand of RZOE01000097.1, from coordinate 517,218 downwards.
GTGTGCCGAGCGGAAAGGGGGCCCGCCGAGAAGCATGCGCCAGCGCAGCAGTAGGCAGCACACCATCGGCACCCCATGCCGCCACTGCCAGCCACCCGCCCTTGCAGGGATCCGCGGCGCGGGGCAGGTGCCGGTGCGGGACTGGGCGAGCACGGTCTCCCGTCGCCTCGCGCCGCGCGGCTTCGCGGGATGTCGGCCCGGCGCCTGAGACCGATGACCAAGTCCGTGGCAAGAACCACACTTGTCTGCCTGTGCCTTGGCCGATCCGGGTGTCCTCGCACCAGGGTCGCGCCCCAGCTCCGTTGCTTCGCACTCAGCGCCATCGCTGCGGACGAGGCGCGGCCGCAGCCTCTTGTCGCTGCATCTATGGCTGCTATATCGTGGCGCGTCGCGGGCGCTCCTGGCTCGATGTCTATGTGTGCCGCACCATCTCTTCCCAGCGAGCAACGGCGCTTCGCAAAGCGGGAGAGCCGTTGCCGGCATGCCCGGACGAGGGCTGCGAAAGCGCCGCGGCAACGCCGTGATCCGGCGCGTACGCCTCCCACGCCGAATGCGCAGGGCAGCCTCCTCGCGCGAGTGCAGAACACAGGCAGGCGGGTGCGGCGCAGAAGCACCGTGGAGCCGAGGGGCAGTGGATCCGCCTCTTCGAGCAGGTCTCCGCTGTCTGCGCAATGTCGGGGTACCGAGCCATGGCTGCGGCTGCATTGGCGTGGACGTGCCCAAGGTCCCTCCGGCAGTTTCTGCTGGCGCCGTCCCACCACGCGATGGCGCTGTAGAGTAGCTCTGGCTCGGCCAGTGCTGTGTGGGAGGGGCGCAGAGGATCCTTTCACGGGCCCCACCCCTGTGAGCACCCTCCCCCTCAGCCTGGCGAGTCGAGCCGCGGCTGGTGGTGCCGCGCAATGGCGAGTGTGCACTGCCCTCTGGAGGGCGGGTCGCCATGTGGCCCGTATGACCTCCCCGACTGAGAAATCCATGATCCAGCGAGTACGGCACGGGTCGACGTTGGATCTCTTCAGCGCTGTGATGGTAGCACGCCGCGGTCTGCCGAGCCACGCGCGCCAGCGCAGAGCTCAGAAGCACTGCTCGGGTCTTGGCACCTGGCTGGCGCTGCACTACGCTGTAGTGAGGCAGGTCCACGGGGGTCTGCGTTGGAGCGGTGAGCGCAGGAAGCCAGTCTGCCGTGGCTGGAGCCTGTCGCCCAGAGCATCTGGGCCGTCGTCACGCGATCGTTCGTTCGAGTAGCTTGCACGGATCGCTGGCCAGCGCCGCAGGGGCGGTAGAGCTGGGGGCCACCATCTGGCCTGTGCGGCTTCAGGAGCGGCGTAGTGAGCCCCTCTTTCCACGTAGCACGGGCGCGGCCGGATATATCGCGCTGACTTCTCTGCTGGAGCATCGTCGCCAACAAGTTGTTGGCCTGCTCTTTCGCACCGAGGTGGTGGCCGCCTCATCGCATTGCGGATGCGTGTAGGGCGGGCGGTGATCATCGATAGCCTGAATGCGTACCGCTGACCGAGGGCCGGTGGTGGTCATGGGTATGCAGGACTGCATCCATCCCTCTAGGCAGGCTCTTCGGTAAGCATGTCCGAGAGAGGGCGATTCTCGGGCAACGCGCAGGGTGCCTTCTCGAGGCCTTCCTCTGATCGCGTCCGTTTGGGCGTCCTGAACTGCGTATAAGCGGCCTTACCAGATGGGTCAGTTTACCCGGTGGTCTTCGCGAGGAGTCTAGCCGTGGATGCAAGCTCACCTTGAATGGCACATGGTAGCTGGGCATGTGTGGTGGAGCTGTTGTAGGTGTGATTGCATGGGCGATTCGTCATTGCTCCGTGGCGCGCTTTCGGGTTGTGGTGATGGCCGAGGTCGGTGCGGCACTCTGATGCGCGCGCGTCCTCGCTTCGGTGTTGCTGTGGTGTAGGCGTGGTCTCTGCGGAGCAAGTTCGCAATCAGGGCACAGTACAGTTTCCAGTCCGCCTCACAGAAAGAGCGTAATCGGGCCGAAGTCCTTGGTGGCAGGACCGCGTCATATTGCCTCTGAAAAGCGGGCAGTGGGCTTGATCGCGCAATGGTCGCTCGGCGGCACTGTGATAGTGCCCCAATCAGAGATGCGGGCAGTCGAGCGCCATGGTGACGTATCCGTGACGTGTCCGCGGTCCTCCCGTCGGCGCTGTCTTGTGCCAAGATGTCTGTTATCGCGTGTGCAGGCGTGTTTGCCATGGACCCAGTCGGGGTAGAATGGTCCCAGACCAGTGTGGGGTGTCGCCCCCTTTCCGTGACCCGCGTCGGGTGGTGCCAGTTGGTATCCCTTCTCATAACGTGAGGGCTGGGTGCGACGTCGTCTGACATCTGATCGAGAACTTGCCGTGCCACCAGTTCCTTCTCAGGTGCGTGGCGCGGCGTAAGGCTTATTCGTTGAGTAGGGTCAACACAGCGAAGCCGGAGCGTCCCTGCTGCAACCGCGTCCTTGAGAACGGGAGGGAGGGCGTACACCTGTGCGCATGTTCTGTTGTGCGAGCAGCGAGACACGAACGTCACGCTTCTTTTTGCTGGCTACGCCGGCGTGCTGAAAGCCGGAGAGAGCATATGCCTTGGCCGGCCTGTCGCGTGAAAAGGGTCTCGTGCAGCATGCTGATGTGTATCGAGGGCTCGCGAAGGAGTCGGGCCACCCAGCATCGTTGGGCGTCGTTCAGCCCATTTCGGTTCTACTGCACACCGCGTAGGTTTGATCCAGTATCACGCTCCACATCACTACAACGCAGCCCAAGCACAAAACGAAATCGGCGGATGCGTTCACCTGCTGTTGAATCACCGACACGATGCGCAGTGAGGTAGTACAACACGTGACTATGACCGCCTTTCTCTGCGGTAGAGCGCGAGCATAGACCCTTTCGCCGAAACCACCAACGGGGAGCAGGCTGCAGATTCTTGTCTTTGACACCATGTGAATATCCCCACATGGCGGGCGGGGGGCGGGGTGGCGGGGGCGGGACACACCCCTCAGCGCGTGGCATCCCAGCGTCCCGTACCCCCACTCTGTGTGTGGGGAAGCTAAGCAAGCCCCCTCATCCCTGCCAAATGCTGAACCGCTTGCGGTGGTGAAATGGTAAAGCACCTGCGGCGGGGGGGGGAGGGCGGGTCAGAGCGATGCATCGCTGCGGACGTTAGCGGACAGGTCCTGGGTGGCGTTGCGTCGGAGCGACCTGCGACAGTGAAGATGTTTGCATCATCGGTAGATTAGGCAGCGCGTCAGCGTGGCTTGAGCGTGTCTCGCCCGGCCCTCGCTGCCCTTGCTGGTGAAGGGAGCCGGAGCCACCCCGAGGGGGGGATGCACCAGGGGGCGACCAGCGCAGTGGGGGCGGCTGTGAGGCGACCTGCGGGGCAGGGTGGGCGGGCCGCGTTAGAGGCAGGGGGCCGCGCTGAGGTGGCGGAGTCGGCGCGTTGCCGCAACGAGCGTGTCAGCCGCCGCTTCGCACCAGGCGGATGGGGCTCGTGACAGGCTGGCTAGAGGGAAGCTGAAGTCGTGTCGCGTGGCAGAGAAACGGTCACGCGGCGAAGAGGAAAAATCGAGCGGGCGCTCCACCCTGAGATGCGACGGTGTGGTGGCCGACGCCTTCCTGGGACGCAGACACGGGGTGTAACACAAACGAAAAAAAAATAGTGGGGGGAGGGCGGGGGCGAAGAAAGCGGCATCACCGCCAGCGCTACGCTGCGTTAAGAGGGGCATGGAGCGAAGGCGCGGTACACACGCGCGAGTGCACATCCGCACCACCCTCACATTTCGATGCCCTCGGCGACCTTTTGGTAGTAGTCGTAGAGGACGGTTCTGAAGTTCTGCCGCGACTTGTGGATGAGGCGGCGCATATAGTCGGCAGCCTCAATTTCGTTCTTGTCAACGGCCAGCCGCTGCGCGAGGTCGGCGATTGTCTTCTTCGGCTTAAAACACGGCAATCCGCTGCGGAGCATGAGCTCCACCATCACGCATATCTCACGCGCATACTGCCGCACGGCGAGGTAGCAGCGGTTCACGAGGGTCTTGAAGTAGATGTAGTTTTCCTCGTCCACAAGAGCGCGGGCAAGCGTCTTGCTCTGCAGCGTCGATTCGCCACTGACGTCCATGCCGATGAGCTGCACCATCTCCGTCGTCAGCTTGAAGGGCGACGACTCGAAGTTAATGTCGCCGCCCGGCGAGGTGTCGAACAGGAAGCCGAAGTCGATGTGGACGAGGTTGCCGTCGGCGTCGATCATGATGTTGCCGTTGTGGCGGTCCTTGATGTTGAGGATGAAGGAGACGACCGAGTACGCGGCCGTGCTCCTCACGAAGTTTTCGCGAGCGCGGCGGAAGCCGGCGGACTCGGGATGGCCAAATGTCTGCACGAAAAACTCCGCGACGTTCGACTCGACGAGCTTGCCGATCTCATTGCGACTCCTCGACCGAGGCACACATTCGATGATGCCGCTGCTCTGCCCGGTCGTGATGACGCGGTACGGGTAGAGAAAGGACGGCACGCCAACGGAGTTCAGGATGCGCTGCATGAGGCCGATGAGCTGCAGCGAGATTTGGTCCTGTCGGCAGTCGTCACCCATCTTGAAAATGCATGCCTTCACGACCGGGCGCGACACGGCGTCGCCGTGGCTGTTCATCGCACCGTGCCCGTGCTCGTCGGCAGCCGCCGAGTCGACGTCGTCTGGCGTCAGCGTGTCCTCCGCTGTACGCGGGACGCATGTGAACTGCACCAGGATCGGGCACTTGGCAGCGCTCTGCATGGCCCCGGCCGTGTGCGGGATGACGTCGGTGATCTGGTAGTTCGGATCCGTGGGGAGGTAAAGGTGCCGCAACTTGGGCAGGGCGTGGAAGACGTCGTCCTTCAACCTCAGCCGCAGCTGCGCCTTGCGCTCGGGCTTGTCGAACTTCATGATCTCCCCCGACAGCGACGTCATGAGGTCCACAAAAGCGAACTCGGACTTGTAGAAGGCCTCTTCATTCGGCGTGAATGATGCCTTGACGCGCCTCTCCACCTGCTGGCACTTTTTCGCCAGGGCACCGCTGCCCTCGCTCTCGGTTTGCAGACTCCAGAGCAACTGGTGCGCAAACATGGTGCTCTTCGTACTCGTGCGCACAAGGAAGGCCTCGATGCTGCCGCTCTCGTCCGTCGCCAAGAGCTGCAGTAGCTGCGGCAGGTAGAAGATGAGCTTCTCGCTGCGCTGTGAGAGCAGGCTGCGGATGGCGTAGCTATTCACCGTCTTGTAGGCGGCGTAGCGTGGGTCAAGCAGGCGGAGGGCTTGGATGATGGTGCAGGAGCAGAAGAGAAACAGCCGCGGCGCACCAGCGCGCAGCACGTCCTCCGTAAGGTAGAGGTCCACCGCCTCCGCAACGTTCGAGTACCGCTCCGGATGTGCCACAACACGCTGCGACGCGGCCGACCGCACGGCTGGGATGCTCGAGAAGCGGTAGACCATGGCGACAACGACCGCCGGGTTGTGGTGATCAGCGCACTCGATCAGCTTCGCCCAGCCAACGGAGGGCGTCGTGTTGGGTATCTTGAGCGTGCGGCGTGGCGTGCGCCAGACACTTAGCCGCAGCAACTCGTGCTCCACCAGGACGCGCAGCAGATGCAGCAAGCCCTGAAGCCTCAGTTTCTCTCGCGCGATCAGCTTCGGCAAGCCTGCCTCGCCACCGTCGGTCGCCTGCCGCACCGCAGCCACGCCCTCGCGCACGACGCTCAGCGACTCCCAGTGATGTACAAGTGGCATGCCCCGCTGGCGCTGAACACCACTGCTGAAGTCCAGGAAACCGAGAGTTGTGCGGGTGAGCAGGTCAGCCTCCTCCTTTATCAGCTGCGACAGCGAGCGCACCACCTTCGCCTCCTCTCTGGCCAGCACCGGATCCTTGGCGTAGTACCAACTCGGCGGCGTCTTGGTGAACCACCGCAGCAGCGCCTTGTACCACCGCTCGCGCAGCGCGCCAATGGCGGGAAAGGGCACTATCGTCAAGAGGCCAGCGCGCAGCTGGCGCACGTTCGCCTCCCTCAGTAGCTGCGCGATGCTGCCGACCACGAGAAAGCAGCGCATCGTCTCGCCAAACATGTCGTCTCGCAGAGACAGCACCGCGGCGAACTGCATAATGTGCGCAGCGACAAGGTACAGTTGGCGAAGCACCTCGGGGCTGAGGCACAGCGGGCTGCCCTCCTCCACGTACATATCGGTGAGAAAGGAGAGGAGCAGCTTGTGCGGGGAGGCGCTGTCAACGTTGTCGGCCACGTACACAGCAGCTTCCTCCGGCACACCGGCTCCTTTCTGCCTCCTCGCGGAGACGGTGTTGTGGGGGATCGGCACCTCGCCTGTCTGCACCTGCCGGTTCTTGGAGGAGCAGTAGCCGTCAAACAGCCCTAGCCGATTGGCCGCCGTCCATACGAAAGCCGTGTCCAGCTCCTGCAGCATCGGCAACAGGTAAGCCTCACGGTTCTGACTCAGCAGCCACTTCCAGCACAGGATGGCCTCGTACAGCACATCGGAGCGGAACGTTTGCACGGCGCCTTGTACCAGGTACTGCAGCAGCTGCCGCCGCACGATGGGGGTGCCGCTGCCCTTGACGAGCAGCGCCACGGCGGCTGCGAAGCTCGCGGCCGTCTCCGCGGGGGCTGGGGCGCCAAGCGGCACCCACGTCACACCCACCTCCTCCCGCACCGCAGCATCCTCGTCGGCGACGGTGGAAGCGCGGGGCGCCAGTACCGTGCCCACGGAGTAGCCAGTCTCCACGAAAAGGGCCCGGGCAGGCCGCAGGAGATTGGACTCGAGCCGCTGCGCCACCGCCGACGCCAAGGCGCGTCGGCAGAGGCGCGTGGCTGCCCACAGCTGCGCCACCACGGTGCTATGCATTTGCCCAGCGGACGCGTACCAGCTGGAAGCTTGCATCGCACCCTGCGCACGGCCATGCAGCAGCAGCGTCTGCGCGTATTCAGTTTTGACGACATGGCCAGCCGCCCCAGCCCCACGCATGACAGTGATGGCGCTGTCGTCCAAATTGGGTGGTGCCTCCTCAACACGGTACTGGGAAGCCAGGACGGCAAGCCGGGATCCAGCGTGGTGCCTGCCGGCCTGCGTCGTTGCCTGCTCCCCGCACTCTTGCTGCTGGACGACCATGAACTTGATGGCTGTTTCAAAGAGGGCTATCGGTGCCTCGTCCCGCAATATGGCAGCCCATCGCTCCGCGACATCCGCGACGAACAGCACGTGCTGCTGGCGCTCCACGCTGTGCGGGTCGGCGGCCACCGCAGGGACAGCCGAAAACCGAACATGTTCGCAGAGCGACTCGATCTGCCAGGCTGTGCCGGCTTCGAGGAGGTCCAACATGCACCATAGGAGCGGCAACGCGCTGGCGTAGGCGGCGTAGGTGGGAAACGACTTCACCACGCACAGCACCAGCTTGCTCGCCGACTCGCGTACCGACCGAATCGCGAAGCTCACCAGAAAGACGAGCTGCATCAGGTCAGTACGAGTGACCTGGAAGGCGACACCCGGCAGCATGCTGCGCACCGCTTCGATGTAGTGGTCGCACGCTGTGCTCAGGATGTGGCCTAGCGCTTCCGGTATTGCAGCGCTCGCGACAAACTCACGCACCTCAAAGTGACGGTAGAGCGTCAGCTGTGCCACTGACCCCGCTGCCGCTCGCAGGATCTCTAGCTCCGCCACGCACTGAAGAAGCATTAACTCCCCCGTGCTCAGCCGCTTCCAGCACTCCTTTCTGCCGCCGCAGAGTCGCTTCAGCGACTTGTACAGTGACGCGTGCACAATACCGCTCTTTGCCGTGACGTCAGCGACCACCATGGGGCAGTGAAGCGCGCCGGCCAGCGTGTAGCGCAGGAGCACGGCGATGTCAGCCATGGCCTGCTGAACGTCGGACGAGCACATGCGCAGGAGTGGTGCCGCCGAAGCGGCGATGAGGCGCAGTAGCTTGCACTGCTTCGTCGACAAGATCGGCGCGCGGGCAAGCGCGGCCGTGGCTGTAGCTGGGTTCGCGCTCTCCATAGGCGCCATGCCCCCAGCCCTCACCGCCATGAGAGCCTCTGCCGTGTACTTGTAGTAGGAGAACATCATCCAACATGAGCGAAACAGCGCCCAGCACTCAAGCTCTATCTGCTCCGCAGGGCCAGCTCCAGAGCCGCCGCTGTCGTCCACCTCGACCGCCACAAGCGCGCGCGATAGGCGGCGGTAGTAATAAAACACGTATTGATCGCTCGTGCTGGGGTCCTCGAGGGTGAGGTAGCGCGCGTACTGATAGTGCGTGCAGAGCTGCTTTAGTGACCGGGCCGGAAACAGAGTGGAGAGGTGGAGCAGCATCGCTAAGGGTCGAAAGAACGGCGACAGAACCGCCAGCGCTATCGGCGCCATCACGGCGGACGCCGTCTTGTTGTTCAGGGGCCTCTCCCAGCCGCATGCCGGGTCCTGGTACAACACCCCTGACGACGGCCACGCCACGCTCAGCATGTTCTGGATGACACCACGCAGGAGCAGCACAACGCTCATGCGCTCCGCGTTGAAGGCGTGCAGCAGTCGCGCGCGATCCCTCGCGATTACCGCCGCAGACCGCCGAGTCCCCTTTTCTGATCCCTCCATCGCCGCCTCCACTTCCTGCACCAGCGCGAGCGCCATGCTCGACATCCCACGCAGCCGCTCATGCACCCGAAGCACCAAATTCACAAACGCCTTGACAGCGACAGCCATCACCGGCGTGAGCATCTTGTGGCGACTCACGCTCCCCTCCCCGAGGCCCCAGAGATGTTCGCGCAGTGAGTCCACGTAGGTGTCGCACAACAGCTGCCCGTAGCGTGACAGTTCCTCGCGCTTCGAGTTACCACGTGCGCTCGTCGTTGTGCAACTCCGCGCGAGGCCGGCTCTCTCCTCCTGCTCCTCCGCCACGTGGTGGTAGCCTTCCACAACGACAGTCGGCACCAGGATCGCGGACAGGGCGTCGAAACACAGCGCCAGCTGGCGAGCGCGAAGGTGTGTTGCATGCTTCCGCTCCTCTTCCGGGTCTGCGGCACCGACGACGGTTCCCTGTGGAGCCGCTGTCGGACTCCCATTGCTGTCGTTGCCGCTGGCCCGCGCTGTGTGGCTGCTGCCCTTACGCCCCAGAGACTCGTGCGTGGCCGTCGCCGCTTCCTCAGCGCCACAGCGAGCAGAGAGGCGCACGACGGCGTCCATCACCTCTGAAATGGCAAACGAGCGAAGATGTTGGTTTGTGGAGCACATGTATTGAATGCACACCGCCGCCACCATGCCACGCAAGATCGCGTCGCTGCTCGTATCCGAGGTAGACGGCGTCGGCGGATGCCCATCTGACACGCCCCCGAGAAAGCTTCGGTTGGCGACGGCCGCCGCGTCGTCCGGCACGCTTTTCTGGAGAATTGTGTGGATAAGCTCGTGTATGAGCTCCTCGATGCAGCGGTAGAAGTTGTTGGAAAAGTGTGCTCGCCTCCGCGATATAGCAAGCAGATCGGTGCCGGCAGCGGCAGCGTTGGCATGCCGTATCCTCGGCATCGCTGCCGCCGCGCTTATCGGACTGATGGAGCGCGGTGCTGCGGAGGTGGTGGCGCGGCCGCTCGCCGTTGTCATTACAGACGTGTCGTCGCGGCTGTTGAACTCCTTTGCCGTCACGACGCTCAGCACGCGCGCCGCCGCCTCTGTGAGCGACGCACGCAGCTGCTTCGCCTCCTCCGTCCTCGGAAGCGCGCTCATGATGCTAGTTGGGAGCAGGAGGAGCTTGATGATGTTGCTGCAAATCAAAATGCGCAGTGACTCCTCTTCCGCGGATGGAACATAGGGGGCCGCCGCCGGCGCATCGCTGTGGCGCCGTGTGCCACCATCCTGTCCGCGAAGGGTGTCTCGCCCACGTCGATTAGCCCCCCGCTGTTCCTCCCGTCCCGGCGCGAGTTGTGGCACGGCGGGAGGGCAGCCACTCTGGTTTCCGGTCGTGAGCGTTCCCGCCGACATCCCGACGAGCGACTGGTGGTAGGCGGCCGTGGCGCTCGTAATGATGTAGTAGCACCGCAGCCGCTCCACCTCCGTCCGGAGTAGATGCTGCACGACAATGTCGATGTTGTGCCGAAACAACGTCAGAGGGTGCTTCTCAGCGGTGGTTACGGCGTCCTCCCAGGACCCGATGGTGTCTTGCAGGGCCTTCCAGACAAGCTCAATAAGCTGATCGCCCTCCGTGAAGTCCGGCATCGAGCCGAGGTCGACCACTTTGGATGCGCACTCCTTCGCCATCTCTTGATACTGCCGGATAAGCATTGTCAGCGTGGCAGTCACAACGTGGGCGTGCAGCTCCTCTCGCTGGAACAAGCCGCGCACGACGTATCTTTCCTGAATAACTGCTGTAATCCAGTTGTTCGTGCGCTCGTAGTCGATGACGCGAGAGCAGCTGATGGCCTCAAGCAACACGGAGAGGACGCGCTTGTACGACAGCTCGCGCCGGTGATCAGACGTGGCGAAGGCATCGGTGAGGTCGTGCAAGTGGTTCACCAGCTCCGGGCCTAGGTAGAAGAGCTGCTGCGAGTGCGTGAGTGAGATGCCGCGTAGCACGCCGAGCGCGACAGGATCGTGCACACATTCGTCGATGTTGCTCGGGATACAGCGCACGAAGATGGCGTCGAGGGCGCGGTGACCAAAACCGACAAGGCCCCAGTTCTTGTCACGTCCGAAAGACGGCTGCATCGGCGTTCTGACACCGGCACCGCCGCAGCTCCCCATTGGCGCTGCACCAGACGCTGCAGCGCTGCTGCTGTTGCTGCGGCCGCTGTACGGGATGCCCGCTGTAACCGCGCCGGTGGCGCCAGCCTCGTTCGTGCCACCGCGCCCGTCCTTCTCGTCCCCTTCGACATCCTCATCGTCGCGCAACTTCAGTCCACATGCCACGAGTGAAGCGGTGAAGTCCTCGAGATTGACGCCGCCGCCGAAGCGAAGCGAGTGCAGCTTCGAAAGCAGGGTTGTGTAGAGGGCACTGCACTCTGTGAAGAAACCTTTTGTGCGATCCACGGGGAGACCGCTGTATCGGCACGACACGGCAAAGGCGAAGAAGGACACCATAGCAGCCGCGGTACGCCGCGAGATGAGCGGCTGCGCCGCCTCAGCGCGCGTGAGAACATCGTTGAGCCGCGAGAGCCGCAGAAGTGTTCGCACTCGTGGGTCGCGAAGAATATCAGGGCTGGCACCGAGGGTGCTCATGCTGACCCCGCCGTTCTGCCCAGTAAAAAGAACGCCGCTGCCACGGCGCCAGGACCCCGCGATAGCCGTGGGCATGGCGGTCGCAGGAGCAGTGACGGCCTTCGGGGGCAAATACGTTGTCGCGGTAGCGGTGGCCCCCGCGGGCGGGAGAGAGTCAAGCTCCTTCGAGTTGAGCTCCAGCAACCGATCCACCATACGTAGGTACCCTGTGTCTACCCCACCACCGCTGTGCATTGCATCACGGTCAGAATCATAACAGCCCTCACATTCGCTGGCATCCGAATCGGATAGGTTAACGCCTGCGCCGCCGTCACTGCTGCTGCTACTGATGTTCTCGTCAAAGTTGTGGCGGGGCCACCGCTTCCTGCCAACAAGCACGCACGCCTCGGACGGAGGCCGCGGCGCACCAGCTGTTGCAGATGAGGTTGTCTCGGCGAGTTCATCCTTCAGGAGCTGCGCAAGCACCGATCCCATCACGAGAGTCGGGCTGCTCTTGATCCAGCCCGAAAACCGGATGTCGTTCATTGTGCCGAGCCCGGCGGCAGTGAGACTTCCCAGCGCGCAGCTCAGTGGGCAGAACACGCCAACTCAATTTTTCTCCACGGTGCTGCGTTTTGGATGGAGGGGAGAAGGAAAGATATCGTCGCTTGCGTGTGTGAGTGTGCGTCCGCGTTCCCGGCAACAGTTCAGAACGAAAAGGAGAGGGAGAGGGGAGCAGAAGGCCGCTATCAACCGGGGAGCTTCTACCGCGACACACAAACACTCAGAGAGAAGAAAAAGGCAAACCTGGGAGAGACACAGAGAGGGAGAGAGAGCGAGATGGGCCACGGGAGGGGCCGTATATGTGTATGTGTGTGTCTGAGGAGGGAGGGAGGGAGGGAGTGGGGGGAGGGGGGATGTAGAAACAAAACCACACGCACACACATGTATATATATATATATATATATAAACACCAAACAAATGCGTGCGTGACTCGTTCGTAGCGATCCAAACAAGACGTCATACACAACGGGATTTTATTGTGTGGGCGAGAGAAACGAGCGCAGGCGGGATTGCCGTACAAGGGGCGTGGAGGGGAGGGAGAGCGAGGCAGTGAGGCGTGCCTTTCCTCCGCCTCTCTCGCTTTTTTTTTTTTTGGTTATGCGCTCGTGTGGGGATCGTTTTGTTTCGCGGTTGTACTTGTGCGTGCGTGTGTGCTCAACTAATGACGGGGCATTACACGGAGACAGCACAGATGTTCAATGAAAACACGGCGATGGAATGTGGAGGTGGACAGAAGGAGACTCCGTCAGTGGGCGTGCACGCAACTGAATATGTGTAGCCACGGGAGAGAGAGAGGAGAGAGAAGGGGAAGCTGAAGGAGTGTATGCGTGCTCATGTTACGAGCACACAGTCGGGGGCAGTCGTTTGCGTGCCCAATAACCATAGGAGGCAGCGCCACTGACCAAAGTAGCAGAAGCAGCAGCAGCAGCCCACCTCTGTCCACCAAGCGCCGCAGTGAGCTGAAAAAAGTAACAAGAAGTACTCACGCGCTTGCAAGAGGACGCCGAGGAAGGGAGGCAGGGGGAGGGGGAGAACACCACCGTCGTCCCCTCTTCATGGCCAGTGCCGTGTACGTCTTATTTTTGCTGCCCGTTTCTTGTGTGTGTGCGCGTGTCTGTGTGAGGGTCGCCTATTGCCTCGTTGAGTCCGCTTTCTGCTCTGCCCGTGCTCATTCTCCTGTCTTAGAAGGAGTGGGAGGGGCAACCAATGGGGCTGTCGTTCGTCATTCTCCCGTGTACTTATGTGTGCCGATGTTCCGTGTTGCACCCCGCTCAGAACCGCTCCCCCTCCTCTCTCCACCCCTCACAAGCCTATACGCACACACGCAGAAAGAGAGAGGCGCTGCAAATCTCCTTCCGACTTCCCGACGCACGTCGCTGCGAGGAAGGCTTGAGCAAGGAACACACGACTACTGATATCGGAGCCGGTGCCCAGGCTCCAAGATGACTGCGACAGCGCGCTCTGGTGATGATGAGGAGGAGGGGGAGGAGGAAGGCATGTCCACCTTGCGTCAGCCGTTGATCCCCGCACCCTAGCCCACCTGATGCTTATCACCACTATGTGCCATCTTGGCTTTTCTTTACGGACTTTGAGGGTCTGACGCACTTAGCGAGCGGTAGCCCGGCTGCATTGTCTCCGCTGCGTGCAGGGCTGTTTCGAAGAGGTTCTCCAGCGCCATCACGGCGGCGCGGTACAGTGCCTCTGTCTGGGTCGAGGTGGAGGCGCCGTATCCCACCAGCTGTGTGCTGCCCTGTCGCACAATCAAGCCACGCTGGAGGTAGAGGCGATACTGGAAGCCGTGCGTTGTGTCGTACGAGCTCTGAACGCGGATGCGGTGGTCACGCATCGGGTATGCCGACTTCATGCAGCGCAGTAGCAGGCGAAATGGCGGCGGCGGGTGGTTGCGTCTGGCTTTGGCTAGCTGAGCCAGCACGTCGCGGCATACCTCGGGCGGGAGCTGCTCGATGACAGGCTCGGAGAGAACTTCGGTCGCCACCGTTGCTGATGCCATGTCGCGCTTGATAATGTACTGCAACACGCGCGGAAAGCTGCGGCGAGTTGCCAGCGTGAGGGCTTCGCGAGCGCACCGGCGCTTGGATGTGGCGACCGCTCTGGCAATCGGCAACATACCGAAGCGCGGGAGGACGACAGTGCCAAACCAGTAGTTCCCAACCCCAGTCATGATCACGTTCACCGGCGCGGCGGGGTCGTTCATCACATCCTGTACATCGGCTACCCCGAGAGGGGGTGCGCCACCTGCTCGCGCCTGCTCGCCCTCCGCGTTGCTTGCGGCTGGAGTCGTTGCTTCCACCGTGGCATTCGCATTGTGCCCAAAGAACGCCCCAAAGAGAGCGAGGCACAGCTCGCGGTTGGAGCCGGCGCCAGTCACCGGGTAGGTTTCGTACTCCGTCCATAGCGTCTCCGCGTCCGCGCCGGCGAGGTGGTAGGAGGCAGACTTGAGTGCCGTCACGAGTACCGGAACGGCCTCCGCATCGGCCAGCGTGGTGGCGCGACTCGAGTCGTAGTCAGCGATCAGGACGTTGCCGCGCTCGCCGAGGACTTGTGCGCTGTACGACAGGTTCAGAGGACGCAGCAGCATCTCCGGCTGCTGGCTGAGCAGAAGGCTCGTGTCTCCATCCGAGTAATTGATGTCGAGCTCCATGTCATCAAGGTTGTCGCCTGCTATCGACTGCCCGCTCATCGCATCAGTTCCGTCTAGGCCCTGCTGGCGCGCGCACGCCTCTAAGGTGACCTTCACCGGGGCAATCGTTGCATGGTCGCGCTCCATCAGTGAGGTGACATGCCTCAGCATCGAACCGTCAAAACTACTCTTGGGGTTGTAGAGTCTTGTGCGGCGTACGTTGATGTCCATCTCCGGGTCATCGCTATCGCTGCGGTTCAGGGATTGATACACCTTCAACTCTTTAGGAAAGTACTGCTTCGCCAGTCGGAAGAACAGGGACTTGCGCGCCTGCCGCACCTGCAAGAAGGCTGGCGAGACGGCCACCACGCGCCGCTCCTCCTCCCCCTCCACCTGGGCCTCCATCTCGGCAATCCACTGCGGTAGGCCAAGATCTCCGGACAAGTTGCGAAGTCGGACACGCGGCTGCCTCCACCCGAGGTCCTCCTCGGCGAAGGTCATTATCATGGGTACGAAGCCGCCCATGTGCGCAATCCGTTTCTCTCGAGGCAATGCGCGGTAGCGCTGCCCGCGTGCCCCGTTGTCAGCGGAGAGATCCACGTCGGGGTGCTTCTCTATAACAGCAGCGTATTGGCGAGCGAAGTTGTCCCGGATGGCGGCGAGACACGCATTTCGCCACGCCTCTCCTTTCATCTTCGAGCGGCGCTGCGAGAGAGGGTAGCTCGACTGCCGGCCATTGTTGACGGTCACCGTCGACACCCACTCCTTCGTGGCGAGGTCAAAGTGGTAATGGGTGTGGAAGGGGCAGCCAAGCAGGTGCATAGTTAGCGAGCCCAGAATCGCGTAGCAGTTCCACTTGCCCCGGTGGTGATTCAGGATAGGGAACGTGTCGTGCCGCAACACCTGCAGCTCCAGCACGCCAGCACTGGGAAAGAGCAGACCCTCGCCTTGCCCTGCGGCCATGCATGGGAGTGCGGTTAGGCAGTCGCCATACTGGTCCAGCAGGTAGTACACAGCCTGAACATAGGTGTCGAACTCCACGCGATACCGCCCCTTGCCGGCCGTCTGCCACACCAGTGCATTGCTTTCGACAAAGAGGGATCCGGTGAAGACGATGGGGAGGTCGACAGGGGTGTCGAGCTGGGGGCGGGTGGGCGCCGCACCGCTGTCATTTATTGCAGTGCCGTTGGCCTCTTGCTTCGCCGGCTCGGCGTCACCGCCGTCGTCGCCCGTGCCGCCCAACTTAATCCAAGCAACCTCCAGGGGCGGCTTGCCTGTTGCACGGCAGATGTGGTCCACCAGCATGTCGAACTGCCACCGCAGCCGCCACAGCAAAGGCGCCGGCTCCAACCTCTCAGATAACAAGCGTGCCTCGCTGTCCCACGCGCTCTCCGAGCGAATGGCGCTCATCGCCGCTGTCTGGTATCCGACGTACGGCGAGGCCTGGCGGCGCGCGTTGTACACGGCGGTGTTCCCTCGCGCGTCGGTCAACTGCAGCTGGGTACTGTACGTGGGCGGCTGCGTCAGAGAGGTGAACGAGTTTGCATGCGCTGTCGCCTGTGTCGCGGATGCGCCGTCTTGCGCCTCCTCCTCCGAGCTGCTTTCTGCGGTCGTCGCCCCCGGCTTGCCACCGGCAGCCTCCTCCGTGCAGGTCGCTTTCACTGTCTTTCGGTGTCCCTGTACTAGCGCCGCCACCTCACGCACGCCCTCCTGAGTCACGCTTGTGGAGTCCATCTCGTCCCTGTACTGTCGCCGAAGTTCTACGACACAGCGGACGAAGGCGTCGTTCGGGCTGCTGCCGCATGCTTCGTAAGCAAGGCGAGCCTGGGGTGAAGTACTCCACTCCTCCTTGACGTAGCAGCGGCAGCGCCACGGCCTCGCCATCACCTCCGCTGTCGCGGCACCCATCCCCTCCGCAGGGGAGCGCGACATGCTCGCCTGCAGTGGTGGCTTCACAGAAAACTTGACTGTGCGGCTAAAGTGGGCGCAGAGCTGCCGCAGGTCGCTCATGATGGCCTTCAGCTCTTGCTGGTGCGGTGTAAGTCGAGAGGAGGCTCCGTCGCCCGTGCCACCGTGAGTCGGGAACCCTATCGAGTTGATGTGGCTCCGTTCCTGCTGCTGGTGCCTTCCTCGTCCCCTACCTCTGCCGAAGCGGCGTTGGTGGTGGCTTGCATGCCCATGGTTGCTGCTAACGGAGATAAACTTGACATCGCTAGACAAGGCTTGCTGAAGACACGCCTCAATCGCTTCTCTTGCATGCAAGCCGTTTGCGACAGCCAGTTCGACGGGGAAGCCGAGCTGACGGAAGGTTGCGGAGACGCGGTAGTAGAAATGCTGCTCCTGTTGGTGTGGGTGAGGCAGCGCTGGAGGCGCTGCCTCACTCCCTAGATCGTTCGTCGTGGGCGCCTCCTCGCCCGCGTCATGGCTGTCGTGCATCACGACGTCGTCTGCCTCGGCTTGCTCGTCTTCAGTTGCTGTGCGCGTCTCGGCATCTGCCGCTGCCGCGGCCGCGGCTGGCCGACGACGATGAGGGATGCGGTGCAGGACGAGTTTTGCTAGCGGCCCAAACATCTCTCGCAGGACCGCCTCGGCATTCTCCACGTGGCGCTCTGGCTTGTACTCCTCCTCAGCTGCCTCGCCCATGTCAGCGACCACACCGCTCGCCGCTCTCACAACATCGCCGTCATACACAGCGACGTGCTGTGCTTCACACTGCTGGCCCTGGTCTGCCACAATTGAGGCATGTCGCGCGTACGACGCAAGGGCTGATGGGGCTTCTGCAGCGGCCGCTGCAACAAGGGAGACAGACAATGCACGTCGTACTCGTGGCGCATACTTGTCGCAGGCACCACAACCGCCCCTCACCGAGCACAGGTAGACGAAACCCTGCCGCTCACCGAGCGGCGTCGAGGATTGCATCACGGCACCGAGTGACGGCGATACAGATGCGACGGGTGTCGCCGCCGCGACACCTGTGCAGATGCCCAAGAGGGCCAGAAACCGCTCCAGCGAGATTGCCCTCCACGCATCAGCGATGCTGCCATGCGGCGGAGGGCGACGCTGATAGCGCATGATTAAGCTCCTGCAGAGGAGGAGGAGCTTTAGTGCGTAGCGCACGTTTTCGGTTGTCCAGCGCGAATGCCCCCCTCCTCCCTTCAAAATGAGGTGTGTCTGTGTGTGTCCACGCCGACACCAGAGTGTGTTTGCCTTGACGTGTACGTGTGTGTGCCGCTGCTTCTTCGTTTTCTAAGAATTCCTGTGCGCAAGGACGTGTGTCCATGAGAATGTGAGAAGCTCTTGCTTGCTGTGTGTGAGTGGGCGTGAACGTTACTCAGTTGCGTTGTGGCTGAAGATACTTCACAAAGTAAAACACCAAGAAGAAAAACTGCCGGCGACACCAGGCTTGCGCGGTTCGCCACACGTACGCGCCGCCCGCAATACAAAGGGGAAGAGGGGGAGGGCAGAGAAACACCCACACAGATGATGCGTTGCTGAGCCATGCGCGCCAGCGAACGGCGCACATTATGGCATATACATACACACAAGCGATGTAAGGGAAAAGACAGTGCAGTGGCAGGG
Organism: Leishmania aethiopica; assembly: GCA_003992445.1. Taxonomy (NCBI): domain Eukaryota; phylum Euglenozoa; class Kinetoplastea; order Trypanosomatida; family Trypanosomatidae; genus Leishmania; species Leishmania aethiopica. Next base: position 499,237 of record RZOE01000097.1, on the reverse strand, counting down.
GGAGGGGTGAAGGAAAAGGAAGGGCGATACATCAATCACGAGAGAACGGATGTGCGCGCAGGCCGCGAGTGAGGCGGAGGGGGATTCGCGAAGCCCAGCGTAGATGGTCACTCTCTCCAACGAGCTCACCGGCACATGCGCACACTCGTGCACAAGGCTGTTTTTCCGCAGAGCGAAGCAAGGCACAACGACGGGCAAACGGAGTAGGAGAGCGCAAGAGAATGTTTTAAATTCTTTTCCATTAGTGTGAGCCCGCTCTCCGCTGTACAGCATGAGTCCAACGCCCCTACTCACCCCCCGTCATGAGAGCAGTGCGAAGCGGCGGCTGACACGCTCGTTGCGGCAACGCGCCGACTCCGCCACCTCAGCGCGGCCCCCTGCCTCTAACGCGGCCCGCCCACCCTGCCCCACAGGTCGCCTCACAGCCGCCCCCACTGCGCTGGTCGCCCCCTGGTGCATCCCCCCCTCGGGGTGGCTCCGGCTCCCTTCACCAGCAAGGGCAGCGAGGGCCGGGCGAGACACGCTCAAGCCACGCTGACGCGCTGCCTAATATACCGATGATGCAAACATCTTCACTGTCGCAGGTCGCTCCGACGCAACGCCACCCAGGACCTGTCCGCTAACGTCCGCAGCGATGCATCGCTCTGACCCGCCCTCCCCCCCCGCCGCAGGTGCTTTACCATTTCACCACCGCAAGCGGTTCAGCATTTGGCAGGGATGAGGGGGCTTGCTTAGCTTCCCCACACACAGAGTGGGGGTACGGGACGCTGGGATGCCACGCGCTGAGGGGTGTGTCCCGCCCTTAATCTGGGGAGCGGGAGCGAAAGGAGCGGAAAAACAACCAAAACAGCGGACCTACAACGTGTAGTTGCCGAGGTCCGTGCTGCCGTTCGTCGTGTGCCGGCTCGCTCGTTCGTATCTTCCTCTTTTGCGCAGGCCAGCCTCTGTTCTCCCGTTTTCGCTGTGCGCCCAAACAGAACGCCTCCTCCACCGCCGCCAACACACACGAGCACACACACACACGAGCACACACACACACACACACACGAACCACACGAGCACACATACACACACACACGAACCACACGAGCACACATACACACACACACTGCAGAAGATGTGGCACGGCAGTCACGCACCGTCGCAAACAGATACACATAGAAAAAGGAATACGGCTTCAGCGACGCCCACGACCTCTTCACTGCCTCCCTTCCACCGCAGTCTAAACAGCCGTCCCTCAAAGGCGCCTCGACAACATACAGCACCCCCTGCAGTGTCGACACCTGTGACGCCACCAGACGAGCGGTGGAAATCTGCCCCCCCCCCCCCCCTCCTCCCTCCAGGCGTGCGTCTGGCTACTGCAGAGACAGAGATGTGTATTAGAGAATGTGCGAGGACGTAGGGAGAGCTGAGCAAGGCGACGGCAAGGAAGGAGTGCCCGCCGGCGATGCGGGAGTCGGAGAGCGACAGGGCCCTCCTAAAAAAAAACGAAGAGGCGCACGCACTCAAATGGTGTAGAGGGGCAACGACAACTTCGCTGCAGGCATCGGCCCGAGCCCGTCCACCTCGCGCCGGGTTGCTGGGGACACCGCGTAAATGTACTCGCGGTCCGCGACGATCTCATCGAAGTTTGCCTTGGCGAGTTCGCTCTCTGTGATGCCGAACATGGTCGGCACGAGCAGCAGCTTTGCGGACAAGAGCTTCGACGCGAGCAGCATCATGTGATCCGCTTTCGCCTTTCCGGCGACGGTGGTGAAGAGGGCGTACGCTACCTCAGCCGCAAAAATGCCAGCGTTGGCATCAGCAGAGGACCCCGATTTGCGCGTGTCGCGTGCCCGAAAGACGACGAGATCCGTCACTGAGCCCTGCACATTAGTTCGCACGTAGGAACGGTGGTCCGGGTGACCAATGTAGCTACGACGCATCTCCTGCACATCCTCTGGCACGCAGGCCAGGTCCACGTTGGAGTCTTCGCTGCCTGCCTTGGCCTGCATGAAGCTCAGCACTAGCGCACACTGTTCATCGGAGGTGACTTCGAGATTGCACCACGACGGCAGATCCGCCATGTACTGCTGCACGAGCGACGCCGGAATGGCACCCTTCAGCACCGCATCAGCACGTAACACCTCATCGTAGTTGTAGAAATCGGGGAAGACATCGTAGGCACTCTCCGAGGCGTAGACGTACGCCGCATCAAAGGCGCGGCGATACCACTTCACTGTCGCCATAGCCGCCGGCGGACGGCTGAGCTGCGTGCCAGAGGCGAAGAAGACGGCAGCGTTGCTGTCGCTTCTAGCCAAATCTGCAATGCGAGTACGCAACGCGTGTAGCAAGGCGGCAGCGACCCCGGTGTGATGACTGTCGCTGCGCACCGCCAAGTGAGCCGCGACTGCTACTGTTGCGGCGCTGATCTTCTTCGCTGCCGGCCCTTTCAAGGACACGTTCGGCAGCACCTGTGCCACCACTACTCCCGTCGTTGTTGTGGCCGTCGTCGCTGCAGTTGCGTCTGCTTGCGATGCCACCGCAATCTGCCAGTGCTCACACGGCGCCAGGGCACCTCGCATCACGGGCCGCAGCCACTGAAGCCGTCCATGCTGATCCAGCGAGCACACCGCGTCGCTGACGGCTTGCCGCTCGGCATCGGTCATGTCGGCACCGCTGCTGCACTGTACACTGGTCGCTACACTTCTGGCAGACGTAGAGGACCAAAACGTGCGTGTGCCGGTCGCCTCTGCTGCCTTGGAGACCGGCTTGCTCATCACGAACTTTGGCGGCGGCGGAGCGTGTGCCTCGAGCACGCTCTCTCGTGTCTTTGTACCTCCATCGGTGGCGCTCGGGTTCCCGTCAGCGTGCCCCGATGCCTTCGCTGCCGCTACGAGCGCCGCGTACACCTCATCGCTTTCGGCGCTAGAGTGCCCGTTCAAGATCGCAATGTCGAGCGGTGTCATTCGCTTCTCATCCGCCACGTACGGGACGTGCAGGTCGTCCGCCACCTGCCGAATGAGTGCCGCCGATCCGGCATCGGCGGCGTAGTGAAGCGCGTTGCGACCGTGGTTGTCCGCAAGCGTCCTCCAGACGACACCGCACGCGGCACCGAAGTCCTTCATGGAGACACTATCGCCCATCTTCGCCAGCCGAAGGGCCTCAAAGTCGCCTAGCTCGCGTGTACAAGGGGTGCTCTTGTCCGTCGCAACAACTTTCACACCCTCATCGGCGTGGCTCGTGGCACTCACCTGCGCAACCGAGGCGGCGTTCAGCTCGTGTGATGACACCGGATGCACGCCCTGCAGCCGCTGCTGTTGGGCGATGAGGCGCAGAAACTCGTCTTCGAACTGCTGCCCGGCGCTATCCAGCTCTGCTTCTTCTTCGTCATCGTCATCGTCTTCGTAGGCATACCCCATCTGCGGAGGGGGCGGGGCTGCACCACCGCGAGGACCACCACGCGGGTTCGGCGCCGGTGGCCCTTGCTGGTCCGTCTGCTGTGCACCGGCGTTGACGACGTAGGCGCCGTTTGTAGCACCGACAGGCAGCCTAGCAGCCCTCTCATGCCCACTTGCGGACGCAGCAGCTTGGGCCGCGCGCAGCCGAGCGAGGCGCTGCTCCAGCGCTGCTCGCTGCTCATCGCTCATCGGTGCCCCGCTCATGATTGATGATGGTTCGCGTCGGCCTCTGGCACCCTCGTATTGCGGTTCCTTGCACGAACAAGCGATGCGACACGTTCGTGTGCGTTGATGTGACAGAGGAAAAAGAGGATGGGCTCGTAACGTGCAAGCCTCGCCTTGCCCCCTGGTGTGACTGCCTGAGAGACACACAGGCAGCCACGGACAAGATTCCGAACAGCAGGCTTGCACGCGCGCCACCGACAACGAACAGTACTAAGAACGACAATCGACTCCTCAGTGGACGCAGTTGAGGCGGGCGAGGGACGGTGAGCACGAAGGGATCGTACTGCAGCACTGAAAGACTTTCAAGGATGTCTGACCGACGTCCTCGCTTTGTGTGCGCTAGTCGCAAGAGCGTAGATATTTGCGTGTATGAGTGTAACGGCCCTCTCTCTCTATCTGGACCCAAGGAGGAGGCAGAAAAAGGGTGTGGTCGTCGTGGGTGAACTCACTTGTGCGTGTGCGTTCAAGATCGGGGAGAAACAACAACAACAGACCAGCGGCACCCCAGTGCCAGGGGGGCGGGGGTGAGGGGGAGAAGCCACAAAGGGCGACAGACGCACAAGTGATACAGGGAGAGGAAAGGGGAGCAGGCAGACGGGGAGCGGGAAGCGACGAAGGAAAGCTGACGAGGGGCGCTGCCCCCATCCCTGCATCGCCGTCCCTCCGCCAGCCATGAGGCGTGTACCTGTCCGTTTTCCCTTTGCTCCCACGCGAATCGGCAGGTAAGCGCACATTAGCCATGTAGGTGGAAGGGTGGGCGATGGTCGACACGATGCGTGGCATCACCCTTTCTCTTTTTTCGAATCTGCTCATTTCTTTTCCGTCGCATGTGCCGACCCGCGCTCTGCGGGTAACTACACGCGTATGTGTGCAGTCGTCTACGCTCGACACAAGCGAAGCCACAAAAAAGAGAGCGAGAGCGAGGGAAACACGTCGCGGCTCAAAGGATGAGAGGTGGCGGGCGACGTGAGTGAGGGGAGGGAGGAGGGGGGGGGGACGTTCGGACCATTCGACGCATCGTGGCCACGCCCGCCCGCCCCCTTCCCCTCCCTGAGTTCTCGTTCTGCCTCTTACACGACTTCTTCTCCGCCCAGGGCAAGCGCCACACAGCGGGCTTCAATTTCCGCTTTCTGAGTAGCAGGTATCTCCCTCTCAAGTACATTTCGCGGGTCCCGCCTCACTCAACGGCGCCTGATTCGAGTCCGCCATCGTATCGCTGACGTTGGACGCCGGAACCACGGATTCAGTGTAGGGGACGTACTCGGGTGATGGATTCGGCTCCACAAAGGCCAGAATTACGTTCAGTCCAATAAGCAGCAGAGCCGCGCCGATGGAATAGTTGTAGACCAGACGCCAGTCCGTGAACTTGTCCTGCTCAATGAGCTCCCTCTCCTTTGCCTGCTGCTCGCGAACCTTGGCTATGTGACTTCCCAGTTTCACCCCACCGCGGAACTGCCGCTGCACCTCCTCCTTCTCTGGGTTGCGCCACCGGTGCACGTCGGTGGAGTGCCCGATGTGAACTTGGCGGCAGCAGGTGAGCCCGCTAGTGGCGGTGGAACAAATCCCCGCAAGACGAAGGAGCCGTTGCGAAGATAAGCTCGCACGATAGGATGCTCTTGCTGCTGATGAAAGTGGCATCGCCAAAGCCGCCGCAGTCGGTCTAGTCATCACCACAGAGATGGATGGAGATACGGTCGCCCTCACCAGAGGTTGAGGCGCGCTCTCTCGTTCCCTACTTTTTTTTGCTGTGTGGAGCTCTGACGTGTGTGCACGCGCACGCAGCTTCGCTTTCGCCACAAACCCATCGCCTGAGGGGGACACGTACGTCGACACACAAGGTGCCACAGAAAGTTTTGAAAGGAAACGATACGACGTGCAGACGGGGAAAGAAAAGAGCAGGAGGCGCGGCGGAGCCTGCGAGATTGCCGACATCCGCATCACTGGGGAGCGACACACCACAGACTTGAGCCGGGAAAGGAGGGCTACGCGTGCTGCTGCGAGGGGATGCTCGCTCCCCTTCGTCGTAGACTTCGCCTTCGCGGCGATGCCGCTATACATGAGTTAGCAGAGAGAGCGAGGCACCCATGCATTGAGCGCGGTGCTCAATCAGGGAGCTTGACAAGAGGAGAGAGCGAGTTGACAAGATATAACGCGGGGGAGAGATGGAAAACGAAGCAATCGCAGCAGCCGCACCCGAGCGCCCATCCTCACAAACGGAAGACTCCCAAGCCCACCACGCCCCAACAGCCACCCCCCAATACAGCGCGAAACGAGATGACGATACACAGAGAGAGAGAGAGGGAGAGATGAGGTGAGAGCTGGGTGGTGCAAGAGGAGGCAAAGATGACATACCACACGTCAGTAGGTGGTCGAGGGACGGAAGAGGGAGAAGGCGTGAATGCCCGTATGCAGAACGCCCTCACGTCACCGCTAACGCATCGCGCGAATTGCGGTGCATCCGCATTTCTTTTGTTTTCGTTCTCTTTTCTTCCACGGCGCCGATCCTGGAGCCGACAGCTCTCCCTTTCTCACTTTCGCCTACGCCATGGCAATATTATCGCCGGCCTCGCGGTCCGATACAACACCGACGATACAGCAAACAAGTACCGTATGGGTGCACCTGCGTGCATGCACAGGAAGGGAGCCGAAGAAAACACCAGAAGAAAGACTGGCGTTTCTTTCCCATTAGTGTGAGCGCGCTCTCCGCTGTACAGCATGAGTCCAACGCCCCTACTCACCCCCCCCGTCATGAGAGCAGTGCGAAGCGGCGGCTGACACGCTCGTTGCGGCAACGCGCCGACTCCGCCACCTCAGCGCGGCCCCCTGCCTCTAACGCGGCCCGCCCACCCTGCCCCGCAGGTCGCCTCACAGCCGCCCCCACTGCGCTGGTCGCCCCCTGGTGCATCCCCCCCGGGGTGGCTCCGGCTCCCTTCACCAGCAAGGGCAGCGAGGGCCGGGCGAGACACGCTCAAGCCACGCTGACGCGCTGCCTAATCTACCGATGATGCAAACATCTTCACTGTCGCAGGTCGCTCCGACGCAACGCCACCCAGGACCTGTCCGCTAACGTCCGCAGCGATGCATCGCTCTGACCCGCCCTCCCCCCCCGCCGCAGGTGCTTTACCATTTCACCACCGCAAGCGGTTCAGCATTTGGCAGGGATGAGGGGGCTTGCTTAGCTTCCCCACACACAGAGTGGGGGTACGGGACGCTGGGATGCCACGCGCTGAGGGGTGTGTCCCGCCCCCGCCACCCCCCGTCACGGGCGTAAGAACAGAACAAACCTCGGAAAAGCAAAAATGCGCCTGTGAGAAGCGATAAAAAGCTCTTAGGAGACAAGACGTCACACACGCACACACGCGAATGTAGGTACAAGCAACACACGCGAAAACACCTACGCACGCAGCTTGCCCGCTCCCGCTGCTGTGAGCCTCCCCCACACGGCACGCATGCCCCCTCTTTCGTTTTCCCGTCATCGAAAGGCTTGCGCTTGTGCCTAGTGCACGCGGAGGCGCAAGAGATCTTCGTGATAGTGTCGGTGGGTGGGTGAGTGGCTGTGAGAGTGTCTGTGGGGTTCTGGGGGGTGGGGTGAATGCACAAACCTTGAGGAGTGCGTATATATATATATATCAAACAACAGCCCGCTGGGGTTGCTGCGATCCCTTTCGAATTAGCCGCTCGACTTCGTGACCTCTTTTGGACTCCCCCTCGTTTCCGATGGCCATTGTCCGTTACCATCCTCCGCTCTTCTTCCCCTTTCGCGCACCACAGTGACCGCGTGTAGCCCCCCCGCCACACTGCTTGTACACAATACATCACACAAACGCCGATAGATGCGAGGCATGACAGGGTGAGGAAGAAGGGAGGAGGGGAGGGATAGAAAATAGAAAACAAAAACAACGCTCACAGTGAAACTTAGCGAGCGATATGTCTCTTTACACCTGCCCAGGCGACGCTGCGGATGCACCAGGAGCACCTTATCAGTTTCCTTATACGTTCATCTATATGAGTGCGTGCTTGTATACGCATGCGCATATCTTTTTCAATCAGTGGCGTGCCTTTTCAATATGTGCGCCCTCCCTCCGCTCTTCCGCCTTGGGGCGTGGCAGTTGCAACGAAACAAACAAAAGAGGCGGTGAAGGACGAGGAAAAGCGGTGGCAGGGGCCATGGGTCGGTGTGTACGGGGGAGGGGGAGCGGTGAGACGCAGACAAGGCCGTACACATCGCCGCGTCTCTCGTCCCTGGCACTTCTCTCGGGCACGTGCGCATCAGAAGTCGCTGGTACCCTTGATTTTGCGTTCCGCAACGCGAGAGCCAAATTGGATGGCCCGCTTCTGCAAGTGGGTAACGTCGCTCAGGCCCAGCACGCTCGCCACGCGGCGCAAAACGCGCTTGTCGCCTTCGCCGGGGTTCAGGCGAAAGCTGACAATGGGCTCGAGGGCGAGCTGCAAAAGCTCGTCGCTCGTCAGCGGTGGCGCTGCCTCACGCGGGTTCGATGCCGTGCCCAGACGCAGCGAGGAGGAAGAGGTCGGCGACGTTGGCAACGCTGGGTCCGCACCTGCGGCGCCGCTCTTCGCCGTGTGCCGAGACAGCAACTCCTGTGTAGACAGGATGTTGTTGCGACGTTTCAGAACGATCCACTCCAGGGTGCGCACGACTCCCTCATCAAGATATGGGAAACGCGGCTCTCGCCCACTGTCCATCGTGATGCGATCGTCACGACCCAAGTTGCGCTGCCACAGTCTGGCGAAGTCTCGCTCGAGCTCTCGTCGGGCTCCTTGCACGCCCTCTCGCTGAAAGAAGCGCCGGTAGCGCGTGTACCCGCCCAGCGTCTCGTCGGCGCCCATGCCGAGCAACACCACCTTTGCCTGCGACACATACGACTCTTGATACGTTCCCGGACACGGCAGTGGCGGCTGCATCGATCCGTCGCGAGCGTGCACCGGCTCCTTCGCTTTCATATACTCCGTCATGAACCACGGACTCGGCGGCACAGCCGTGGCCAGCTGCATGTCGCAAGGTCGGCAGAGCCGCACCGCCTTGGATGGGGCGTCCGGCGCAAACTTGATGTACCCGGCCTTGGCTGCGTCGTTCAAGAAGCTGCCGAGCTTCTTGTACCCGTAGCGCTTGATGTGCGGGTGGAGAAAGAGACTGTACTCCTTGCCAAGCGTAGACAGCAGCACTGGCGTGTGCGGACCAGAGCCACTGCGTCCCTCCTTGACAAGAACGTCCACCAGAATTTGGTACTTCTGCGCGTTCGCCATGGAGTCGGGATCGACAGACCCGGACGACGAGGAAGTCGACAGGGTGGCCCCCGTCGCGTGCGCGGCGTTGCCAGCGAGCAACGCGGAGGAGCTGCTGGGGAGCCGCGCGTGCGGTGCCGCGCCGTCCGGTGGAAAGCTGGCGACGGGAGTCGCACCTGTGTAGGCGCGGAAGTGTTTGGAGAACTCGTCCAGCGTGACGGTGGGGCTGCACATGCCGATGTGCACGGGGGCGGAGGCTGACGTCGGGCTACCACGTGCCGTGGTCGTCGCCGGTGTGCCACCGCCCGCCACGTCGCTCGGGCGCAAGTTCTGCATGCGCCCCGAGGCACGCGCGGCGTACCAGAGCGCCGTGCCAATGTCGAGATCCATGACGGTGTGCCGCGGCACGAGCAAGTCCTTTATATGGGCGCTGTCCACGGTTGATTTCGACGGGACATCCACCAATATCAGGCGCCATTCCCGCTCCGGCGTGGCAGCTGCTGCCCCTGCGCCACCTCCCCCGGCGTCGTCGCCCGACGTGTGAAGGAGCGGGAGGCGCAGAAGCTCCTCCATGGAACGGAAGGCGGCGACGCGGTCGGGCGCCTGCTCTGGCGTCTCGCCGAACGCCACGTTGACCAATTCAATAGGGGTCTCCACGGGCAGCAGGTAGTGCGCTAGGGCGGCGATGACGGTACAGTCGATGCCTCCGGAAAAAAGAATACACAGGGGCCGCCGACGTGCGGTCGTCAGCTCCTGCGCATCGCGGCCGTCCACTGCGCCGGCGTTCGACACGGTGATCCGGCGATGCATCGAGACGGCAAGGGCTAACATGTAATGTGCAGCAGCCCAGTCCACCCAGCTCTGGTCCAGTGCCTCCTCGGGCTGGATGCTCATCATCAGGTGGCGCGCCCACTGCAGAAGCGGCTCCGGCAGCACCGCAATCTCCTCGTGCGCGAGAATGAGCTCGAAGGACGGCGGCTCGTGCGGCACCATCGGCAATCCGACCGTGCGCAGCAGCGGATGCACAAGGTGGTTTGACCGCTGCCACGGACAGTGCAAGAGCATCACGTGAGCGGCACGGAGAGTGGTTTGATGCCCGTCACCGGCGCCGTTCATCTCTGTCGCGGCGGAGAAGCAGACGGGATGAAGATTAAGCGACTGGCGCGCTGCACTGCCTTCACAGTTGGCATGATCAGCAGACCACGTCTCCACCTCCTGTGCCGCCGCCGCCGCAGTATCGCGGTAGACGAGAGGGGCCTGCAGAGGTACTGCGAAGAGTCCTGTCACGCCGACCTCTTGCCAACAGACCTTTTGGTATCCGGCACCGGCAACATTACCAGCTTCGTCGTCGGGCTCGTCCCCTGCACTCAGTGACGACAGCTGCTCCGGACGCAGAACAGGGGGAGATGGAAGAGGGGGAGTGGTTTCTAGCGACGTAGTCGTCGACGCCGCTTTCTCATGGCGAGGTCGCTTCGACTTGACCGCACCGTCAACATTCACCTTTGCGGCATCGCCCGGCTGCGGCAGGAGGCTGGTGGTGCTACTCATGATGTGCGAGGAAGAGGAAAGGGCTGAAGTGGGGTCCGTGGAGCTAGCCGGCGGGCGGTGCTGCACACCGACGGAGCTGACAATGAGCTGCACATCCAACTCTGCCGGAAATTCATGCGTCGCCGCTGGGCCGACGCCAGTTGCGGTGCACTTGTGTCCCGCGTTCAACGGTGGCACCGTCACGCGAACGTGTGTGAGGAGCGAGTGCCGACCGAGTGGATCTCGCCCAAAGATGGCGAGGCGCAGCCGCGTCGCAATGAAGATAAAGCTGTACGGCCCCTCCACTTGCTGCTCAAACAAATAGGTGCACTTGCGCAGGAAGATGCGCTGACGCTGAGCCAGCGGGGGCAGCTTGGGCCCTGACGGAGTCTCTTGTGTCATGTTCGCGCACTCCAACTCCATTTGGGAGAGGCGGCTCGCCAGCAGCACCGTGTCGGAGCCCCACGGAGGCGGACAGAGAGCGCCGCCAAAGATCTCTCCGTTCCACAAGAGGGAGGAGCGGGAGTCCCACGAATTGACAGGGCTGTCTTCCTCGGCGTCCGTCTCCACGTTCACGTCGTAGGGCTGCGCGACGGTGGAGTGGCCGCGCAGGCCAAGAACGGACGCGACTCCTGCAACCTCCGTACGAACGTTTACGGCGGCGCTTGCGGGCACGGGCGCGTGCGGAGCAGCGGCGCTAGCTGTCGCGTCTCCGCCGTTCGTCAGTGACGCGGATGACATGGGCGACACAGGATGCATCAGCGAGACGCCACGGTCAGCGGGCACCTGACAGACCGTGGAGAAGGATCGTCGGGTGATGCCGTACGTGTTAGGACCACGGCGGCGCAGATTGTGAACCATTTCTGTGAAGAGGTCATTGACAGTTTCGCTGCTGTTGCTGCTGAGGAAGTTCTTCACATCCAACCCTGCCCGCGAGCACAGACATGGGGTGAGGCTGTGCGTCTGCCCCGCCCAGGACGAAAAAGAGGTGGCGCTGCTGGCGCCGTTGGAGTGGTGGCTGTGGTGCTGCTGCTGCACCACTTCGTCCTGTGGCGGAAAAAAGGGATTCGAGTGTGAAGCCGCCGTGCTAGACTTTGCTGACTGCTGCTGCGATTCGTTTTGCGGTGACACTAGCACCGGCGTCGTGGTGGCCGCGGCGTTCACGAGCTTCTGCCGCACAAGAAGGCAGATGCCGCACATCTGGTTTCGACCTTGACGGAGGTGGGCAAAGACGTGAATGGTGCTCACTTGGAGAATATGGTGTGAACAGAGTAAAAGAGAAAACACGCGCGAGGAGCACAGCGCCACGAGAAGCCGCGAAGACTTCCGCAACACGAGCTCGAAGCAAAAACAAAAAGGGATGCAAACACACCAAAGAATAACGATGAGCGAAAAGAAAAGGTTACGAAGGAGTGAGAGGAAACCTCGAAGGACACGCAGGTCCTTGTCAGCGTCCACTGATCGCTTGCGCTGCGAGATGCGCGTGCGCAGAGGTCGAGAGAGAGAGAGAGGGGCGGAGGGGCAATGAAAAGGGCGCGCATAAACCGGAGAGGAGAGCCTGACGGATCGCATGAGCAAAAGGGAAGAAAGCCAAAAAAAAAAGTGTGTGTGTGTGTGGAGGGGGGGGGGGGGTAGTCTACATCAACGGAGCCGCTACTCCGAGGCCTCTTGGTCTTCACGCCTTTTCTTCTCCCCTCCTCCCCTGTTTCCACCGATTGCCCAAACTCGTGGCACATGGGATGGCGCCCCGCAGGTCGCGGACGTTTCCATCTATCCCCATGCAACACGCGAAGGCACTGATCGGCCTCGCATGAATTGTGCTTCGTTGTCTTCGCTGTTTTTTTTTTTTGCTTGCACAGTACGTGTATGCGATTTATCACCCTTCACCAACGCCGACGAGTGCTACCTCGTGCCCACAGTGCGCTCGCTTGCCCACACTGATGAGCACACACACACAAACGTATACCTTTGCGCATGCTTTCTGGTCATCTGTCACGTCGTCACCGCGCTACATGAGCATCCTCATCCAAGCCGCAGACACTTCATATACGATTGAAAAACTGGAGTCTCACTTGCTTTCCTGCTCACAAGATCTCGAACCCTCGCATTCCCTCCTCCACCATTTCGCCGGCCGCTGCAGTTTTGCCGACTGACGCAACGACTGCGCCACAAGAGCAGCAGACGCGCTGAAGCCGGCTTGCAGACCACGAAAGCGAAAGGCAGCACTAGAGACCACGCCCTCGAAAAGTGAGCTGTAATAAACGCCGCACACGATTTATGTACGGGTGCGCTTCTTTTCTAGTTCCGACTGACGCGCGACCCGCTTTTACGCAACGCTAAGTGGGCTCTTCTTTCTTCTCATTCCTTTCGCCAAGTGGCGTACCGCGGCCAGTGGGGGTGTGAAAGCACAGACTTTTCCCCCACGAAAAAAAAAGAAACCCTCACAGCATTCCACGCACGGGCACCCGCCAAAGCACCAAAGAGAGCACACAACACACGCCCCGAAGCGTTTTCCGAAGTGCTGGGGAAAAAAGGGAGCGAGAGGACAGGAAGCCGTTCTCTCTCCACAAAAAAAAAGTAACGCAGCGCGTCTTCGCTGACTGATAAGGGATCGGAGAAGAACAGAAATGAAAGACAAGCGACACACAGACACACAGCGGCCGAGGGAGCGCGGGGGCAGCAACACGTGAAGCAAAAAGAAAGAAAAAGCATATATTGCGGCTTCGTCGGATGGGGTAGGTGGGTGGGTGGGGGGGGGGGGGGTGGCTGTGAGGTGCGTGCGTTTGCTAGGCACGCGGAGAACGAACGCGGCGAGCCCCAAGGAAGAATGCGATGGGGGCGACGCAGGAGGACGGCACTCCAGCATACACAGAGAGCCCCCCCCCCCCCCCCAACCCACCCCCATCGAGAGAAGCGAGGCACGCATAAGTAAATACACAGAAACAAAAGGGAAAGAGTCATGCTCTGCTAAAAAAAAACGAGAACGAAAAAAAAAAAGATACGCATTCGAGGGAAAGGGAGGACGAAAAAGAGGGGAGACGTATACTCGAAGGCTGGCGAAAATAGACACACTCGAACACGAACACACAGACACACACAAGGCTCAGAAGAAAACGGCATGCGTCGTGTGTGCTCTCATCCTCCTCCTCCCTACAGGGAGGCCCCGCACACTCACGCGAGCGTGCACGCACGCCTCGGAGAATGGAATAACCGCAGCAGCAGCAACAGCAGCGACCCCGAAGAGGGAGGGCGCTAATGAAGCACGACAAGAAGTACAGGGCAGCGAAAGTGAGATCTGCCCCGAAAGAAGGAAAGAGAGAAACCATCATGCGAGGCCGCTTCTACTACGATCCATTTCACACGAAGAGCACATCGAAAACGAACGAGAAATGCGCGTTGCTCGTAACACATGGTCACTCAGCGCCCATCAATGTAAAGCGTTTCCTTCACGAGAATTTCCGGTTTCTGGAGGTACGGAGGGGGAGGGGGAAGCGGAGCAGTTTGATAGAAACGCAGCAGTGCTTACGGAGGCGAGACGCTATGAACCGCTGCTTCCGCGCCGCACTGCAAGGCTGCAAGATTCTTTTCGTATTTGCAGCCCGGTTGAAGGTCCTGCCGCCGCACCACGCTGAATGCGGAGAGCCCCCATCCCACACGCGATCGGCCACATCGCCCCGCTGCATCTCTCAGGTTTGAGCGCATCACTGGCACACCCCATTAGTCTTTGTTTAGCTTAAAAAGACGGATCTTCTTTCCATAGCTTCTCGAGGTGTCCTTCTTCCTTCTGCCTCAAGGCGGCAACCAACTCTTCATTCTTACTGCATGCGTTCCGACACATCCACGAGAAACAGAAGAGGTTAGCTGTAGTAGTAGTATCAGTAGTAACAAGCAAGAATAAAATAAGGGGTGGTGTTACTGAGAGGCGGAGTGGTGCGCGAAGATATCGTGTACGTTAGCGACCAGTGCTTAGCAAAGACGAAAAACAAAAAACAAAACGCGAGAGAGAGAGATCCATTACCATGACGTGGTGCATAAACCTCCTGTCCCTCTTTTTCCTCTGCACCTCGAAGGCGGTAGGTAGAGAGCGAGAGCGAGCGAGAAGGCAAACAACACGGCCGAAAGTGGCGGCGGCGATAGTTGCAAAGCGAAAACAAAACAAGCAACAAAACAACAGAAGTCGGGAAACGCAACTGGAAAAAAAAAATGCCTCGCGCGCACGCACAGACAAGAGAAAAACGAAAGAAACATCGAGAGACGAGGAGCGGTCAGTCAATCCACAACAAGAGAGAGAGAGAGTAGACATACATACATACACGTATATATATATATATATATGGATGTACCTCAGCATACTGCCCAACAAGAGCGCCAATTCCGCCAGCGGCATGTTGTGTTTCTATTCGTCGGCGCGAAAGCAAGAAAACAAAGAAGCAAACCTCTTTTTCCCTTTTTTTTTTGCTTTGTTCCCTTTTGTGTGTGTGTGTGCGTGTGTTCGTTGCCGTCGCTCCATGGGTTCTCCTCACCTCCCGCTTACCTGGTGTTTTCACACCCGCGTGTGGGTGACGTACAAAAAAAAAAACGTTCCTTTATTGATTCCACCTTGTGTGTTTTCCGACCCGCTTAGTCTTTGTTTTTCTGCCCCGCTGTCGCTTGCTCTCTCGCGCACGCGATACGCAAGCATTCGGATGGGGGAGGGGTGAGCATGCGCTCTCTGGCCACCTCCCTTTCTTTTGTGCTTTCCTATATTTTTCCTTGTTTGGTTTTGGGTGTGTCGTGTTTTCTTTTCCAAGGCAGCATAGCGCACCGTGACGCGGCGCACGCTGTATTTCACATTTTTTTCTCTTACGGCGGGAGGGAGAGAGAGGAATCGCCTTTGCAGGTCTCTCGCTCTGGAAGCCCTTGCGAG
This sequence comes from Leishmania aethiopica, assembly GCA_003992445.1. Lineage (NCBI taxonomy): Eukaryota > Euglenozoa > Kinetoplastea > Trypanosomatida > Trypanosomatidae > Leishmania > Leishmania aethiopica. The sequence continues at coordinate 483,895 of RZOE01000097.1, read as the reverse complement.
GGAGCCAAGAAAGAAAGATTGCATGAAAGAGATGGGAGGGGAGGAGACACCGGAAGGCCAAGAGCGGAACTCAAAAACGACGATCCTCGCGCTTAAACCGGAGCAGATGAGAAGGGAGGCGCCGACCTTCTTCGGCACGGTTGCACGCCCCTCACAGTTTTCTTTTTCGGTCCGATTACACCCTCCATGACTGCTGAGTGTGCAGACGTGCGCGTGCCCCCCCCCCCCGCCAACCGATGCGCCTGCTAGATGCTCACCCCGTCCACCGGTGGTCAGTCGCTCTTGTTCTTCGCCTCCAGCGCCAGCGCCGCCTCGGCCTGTTTCGCCCGCTCCTGGCGCACGAAGCGGCGGAAGCGGAGGTGCACCAAGATGGCCGCTATCGTGGACATGGCGTTCACTGCCATGAGGATGAGCATCTGATTCCGCACACAAGACGGCTGGTTGCAGTTGGGGGCTGTGCCAAGGCGGCTGGCCTCCTTGTCGAACATGCCGCCAAACATAAACCGGTTTAGGGCGATGGTGCTGACAAAGCCGGAGGAGAACATGAAGTTGTAGTGCTTGCCAATGTCGTTCGCGTAGACGATGCGCACGCTCAGAGCACCAAGTCCCCAGCCCATACCGGTGCCTATGGAGCCAAGCAGGAAGGGCAGGACAAGACCCTCCGCTGGGATCACCGCGAAGAGGAGGTAGGAGGCGAACAGCAGCACCGCACCAACTGGAAAGAAGGTGGTCGTCAAGATCTCGTTCGTGGAGGTCGCCTTGCGCCGAATGAGCCACATGTCCAGAGTGCCGCTGACGATACGGCCAATGGCGCTGCCGACGCCGATGAGGGCGACATAGAGAGAGAGGCGGGACTGATCATACACGCCGAAGTTCTTACTGCGGTAGATCTGCGCTGCGTTCATCTGCATCACGGTGCCGGTGCCCCACATGCCGAAAAAACTGACCCAGAAGAGCCACAGATCGATCGTGAGGAGGTTGCGCCAGAACGATTGGTGGTATTGCGGGTCGCCGGCAACGTTCGTCTGCGGCGCAGGAGCGGCTCCCTCTTCCTCCTCCACAGTATCCGACTTCCGCGGGCTTGTGGCCTCGGCCTCCTCGTAGGTTTGCATCCCACTGGCAATCTCATCATCCCCTTTCGCCGCCATCGCATCAACGTCAGCCGCATTCGCGCTGCCTGCGCCGCCAACACGCTGCCTGTCAGTTGGGTTCTGCACGGTCGTCGGCTCCCTGCTGACGCTGCTCCACTGCTCCGCGGCGTCGCCGGCATCGGCCGCGGCCTCCATCCCATCGACGTCCGCAAACTTGGCCTCGCGGACAGCCTCCGCCTCCTCCGGCACGTCGTCCGAGTAACCAAGGCTGGGGAAGTGGGGGTGACGCTTCTTGACGACGGGGTAGCGCCCGAGGAGCTGGATAGGTAGCGCCATGAGGGAGAAGAGCGCTAGCAGAAACACCGCTATCACAGAGATGGCGAGGAAGCCACTCTTCTTGGTGGGCACGTAACCTGTCACGATCGAGCTGATGGCGAGAAAGATGAGGTTGGCACCGACCATGAAGCAACCAATGTACAGACGCCGGGAGGAGGCGTGCTGCTTGCCGTAGACAGCCAACGTCGCCTTCCTCTCAGCGGCCTGCTCCTCGGTGAGGCGGTTCCGCCGAAACTGGCACGGCGTGTACGGGGCGAGGTCAATAAAGTAGCAGCCCAGCAAGGCGCAGAATAACATCTGCGCGCCGACAAAGTAGGCGTAGCCCGAGTAGTTGCTTGCATGCTTCGCTTCCAGGTTAAGGAACCAGCCGTTGAAGTACGCCATGAGCACCGATGTGCCAAGGCCGGAGAAGGTCTTCTGGATAATCACCATGTACCCGCGCTCCAGCGGAAAGTTGACCATGAGCGGCATCAACGTTGCCACGTCCATGGCTGGGCAGCCGAAGTATAAGATGGCATTGAAGATGCAAAACTGGATGAGGGCCACTTCTTTGCTCTTGCTCGTGATGATATCGTCGAAAGCGAGCCCAAAGAGAAGGAAGCCGAGAAAGCCCAGAAACCCGGCAATCGGAAACAGCACCTTCGGCCCGGCAAAGTCGAACAACATGCCGGCAAAGAAGACAAGATAGCCGCAGCAGTTGCCCACGGTGCTGATCGTTGTGATGTCCGCCTGATTGAAGCCGTACTTGCTCCGCAGGTGCTCCGTGAAGATGCTGAAGCCATACGTGGAGCTGATGGCAAGACCCAGATACACGCCGGCCATCAGCATCCGTGACCGGTAGAGCTCATCTACAACGAGCTTCATGATGCACTGCGTATTTTTTTGTGGCGTTTTCGTTTTATTTTCGTCTCTGTGTGTGTGTGTGTTTAAGAGAGCTGGCGCCGTGGTTAAGAGGTTCCTTTCCTTCGCGAATAAGAAACAACAGAAAATAAGAAGAGATCAGTGGAGGGGGGGGGGGGGAGGGGGGCTACAGCGACGTGTGAGTGATGGGGCGGGATGAGATGGTGTCGTCGGAGAGGGGCAAAGGGGGAGGGGGAAGAGAGCGAAAGGGGGCAGGGGTTTGACACGCGATTGCTTCCCCTAACACGCACCTATCGTACTCAAGAGGGTGTGGAATGCGCGCGACACGGCTGATTCAGGACAGGCGCACTTCCTCAAGAATTTTGCAGGCAACTAAGAGATAAGAAAGAGAGAAGAGAGGGCGGAAAAGGAGTCGGGGGGACAACGGGCGTTACGGTCGCGCGTACGTGGAGCATAAACGGAGGTGCAGAGAGGGACCAGCTGTCAAAGAACGGCGGGATTCCCGTGCGTGTCCAAAGAGACGATAAGTGCAAGCAGACGCATGTATTTGCGTGGATGTGGATGTTGGTGCGTGTCGAAAGAGGCAACCGGAGAGAAGGAGAAGGAAGCGCAGGAGGAGATGTGGAGAGGTAGTGGCGTCGCGCGCAAAGGCGAGAGCAGACTTCATTCTAGCCTGGTCGCATAACACCCGCCGGATGTGTCGTACTGCACGGTGTAGCCATTGGGGTCGTCATGAGACTACCCCGTTCGGCGACGCGCCTGGCGACGAGAAATCGAGTCAGGGAGTGATGGGGCAAGAGACACGCGCCATAGCCTCCCATCGTCATCTGACGCGCCACCTTTCACAGAGGAGAGCGTCACAAACAAATGTGGGGTTGCTCAGGTGTGTGTCTTCCCTTTCTGTTCCGCACGGCATCGCTGGGTCTTCGCGCGGCTGAGAGGCTCGGCTGCCGGCGATGAAAGAGAAAGGGTAGGGTGCTGCCGGCTGCGGTGTGTAAGAGGAGAATCATAACGTGGCGGTCAAGAAAAAACGGGACGGGAGGAGGCCATCACGCGCTAGTTTCACGCAGACTACATTTCTGTTGCGCTTACCCGTTCTCGTTTCCTTGCGGCCTGCTCCCTCCCTCACCCCCTCCCTCGACTCCTAGCTTCCACAAACGACGAGCTGACTCTGCTTGGGTTGACGGGCAGAGAGCCACCGCATGCGTATACGCGGACGCCAACGCACAAGGACAGGAGAGACAGAGAGCCAGACAGAAGGTGGGCACGCTAAAATACGCGAGGCATCCCTCTGTGCACGCGCGTCCTCGATAGCGCCTCCGTGTGCGCGCACTTTCCAGCCGTCGCTTCTCGCGAAGTTCCTATGGAGCAAGGCGTCACCATGATAACGAAAGGACGACGGCCCCTCAAACATCCTCGCTTTGCAGCCACAAACATTCCACGCAGCGAGCCTCGCACAGGCCCAGCACATGCCATAAGCAGCTGCGAAAGTATCTCCAAAGGCTATGACACTGAAGGCCCCATCGAAGAGGTGAAGGGAAGCAACAGAGAAAGCGAGCAGGCGATTGAGAGGGCACAACGCGAAGAGAGGCGGCAGTGCTGAGCGAAAGGCGGGTGGAGAGGGAAGGCAGGCGAAGCAGCAGCGCGGGTGCGAGCATGTCCTCCACCACCTTCCCTCTCACCACCCATCGCTTTACACACATGCCGTCTCTCCGGGTCTCTCTCGCCTCCACCACCTTCTCCGCCGCACTCCAGTTCTTTGTCCTTTGTGACGTTAGAGAGTCAGGAAGGAGCTCTAGCGGGAGAGCGTGCACGGCATACGCCGACCGACCCACTCCGCACACAGCCGAAGCGGCTTCAGCACGAAGGCAACGGCAGCAACGCGCTTCTGCGCACCCCCTCGATGCGCCCCGAGACGCGGCAACAACACCACACCTACAGGTAGGCATGTGGGTCTCCCCGCTGTCACCCCCTATCTCGCCCTGTTTCGCTCTTGTTCGTCAAAAGGCCCCACGGGCGGCAGCACCATTCAAGTTGCGCCAACTCTCGCGCGCTCACATCCTCTCTCGCCACACATACACATACGCATACGCCATGTGAGCTGAAATGGACTCGCCGACGGACCCGATACAATCTCTGACCCCTTCAATGTATCGCACCCATCAGACGCCCATGTATGCGGGTGTGTAGAGTACGCGCGTCACGGCAGACACACACGCAGAGGCGGTGCTCATACACAGAGACGCGCATACACCTACACACATGCACACAAGAGCGGGGGGATGTGATACCAGAATAGAGCCATTCGCCCTCAGCACTCGAGCGAGTGTGTTGCGCAGTCTTGTGCACCGAGAGCACAGCCTGTGGTGCCCTCTTCAGAAGAAAGCAAGCATGCTCAGGTGCACGTGCGTGAAACAACGAAAACGTGGAGAGTCCAAAGGGTGGGAGGGCACGCATGCGTGTGTGTGTGTGTGTGTGGTGAGGGGCAGAACGGAAAGAAAGAGGGAGAGAGAGGGGCAAGATGAGTCCTTGCGTGGGCGAAAATGAGGAACGCGCGCGCATCCTCCAAGTACGGACAGAAACCTCGCCGGGGCCACACAGCACTCGGATAGACAACGTCAGCGCTAGCGCGCACACACGCGCGTACACGGGGTACGGCTAGCACTGCACTTGAGAGTGGTACTCGCTGCCCGACCACGCCCGCAGGGCGTCTTGGCGACCGCCGAAAAAGGCAAGCGACGTTCTGCGCACATCTGCGAGCACGGATCCGCCGTGGCAGATGCACGTGAATGCGCCAAAATGCACATTTTCGTTTTCTCGCTCGTTTCCTGAATCCTGAAACGCAACCTCCTTTCCTTTTCGCGTGGAGGCGCCCGCTTCGCATGGCCCTTTCCTCCGGAGCGCGCCTGACACCTCGCTGGCGTATAACAGTGGGAAGACGGAGAGTGAAACGCACCAAAGCAAGGCAAAACGCCTAAACGCTAGAGGGGCGCTGGCGCGGGGCGAAGAGCATTCAGAGCGAGGCGAAAACACAAGAGGGAGAGAGAGGGAGAGGGATGCGGTGCGCTGCAGAAGAGGAGTCGTCGCTGCATGCGAGAGGTTTGCGCACCCCGACACGGAAGCGAGAAGAGGTCTCGCGGTCGGCATTCCCGTCGTCGCCGTACATCTGCGTGTGTTTGTGTGTGTGTGCATTGCAACATCTTTTTGCCCTCTCGATATCCCCTGCCTATCCGCTGTGCCTTTGACTACTTCACTGTTCCACACGCTTCGCGACGCTGTCCTTCTCTGTCCTCGCTGGTTGGCTCAAAAACGACGATCTCCCTGCACGTTCTCTACTGTCCTTTCAAGTGGTTCTGCGTGCCATGGTGATTCCGCCGCAAGCGCCGAAAAAAAAGCAGATGTCAGGGCGCCCGCGCAGACGCAGCCGGAGTGAGGGCGAGAGAGAGATCCATTACCATGACGTGGTGCATAAACCTCCTGTCCCCCTTTTTCCTCTGCACCTCGAATGCGGTAGGTAGAGAGCGAGAGGGCGAGAAGGCAAGCACACGGGCACAGACACGCAGACCAAAAAAAAGTAAGAAAGGAAGCCTTCGTGGCGCACACGCATATATAGATCGATCTCTTCCTATACAGAGGGACGCACGAGAGGCATTCGGTTCGCTTAATTGTGTTCCCGCGCGTGAACGAAAAAAAAAAGAGAAGAAAGTTCGAAAACAAAAAAAAAGAAGAAAGAAAAGGATAACAAGCGTGTGACAGGGCGCCCCGTTTTATGTGGCGGACATGAGCACACGACCACACACACACACAGACAAGCACACAATCGAGCAAGAACAGAGACGAAAATCAAAAAAGGAGGCACGGGAGGCTGAGAGGTGTGCATGTGCGTGCGGATGGGGGGGGGGGAGAGGGTACAGTACCTGACAAAGCATGTTCCTCCACCATACCTAACAACGGCCGCATGAAAGCGAGACGAAGAAATACGGAGGCGCAGCGCAAGGCAGGAGAGGTCAACTGGACTGTTCACGTCTTGTTCGCTGCACTTCACTCCCCTTCCGTTTCTCGGCAACGCTCTTTTCTTCAAGAGGAAGCGCCAGCGAGACACAGCCACGGCACGCACGCACACATACGCCCTCTCCCCTCATCTTCACGACACACAAACAAAAACACGTGAGAAACACGCATCCAGTCAAAGGCAGCCCGCTCATCCTCTCTCCTGCAGTTTCGATAGCGATCCCCTTACCACTGCCCTCATCCGAGTTCTCCTTGAACGAGAAAACAATAACGTCCACCAAGCTCACCGCAGGTGTTGAAGACGAGCACGTCACTACACGAGAGACATGAAGAAACGGCGCCAGAAAGGAAAGGGGGAGAGGCACAGACAAGGAAAGGAGGAGGGAGTGCGAGTGCGCGAGATGCCTCCGGCGTGAGAGAGCAGAGCTCACCTCCCTTTCGGCCTTTTTTTTTGCTTTTGTGAATCCAGCAGAGGCCGTTCACTTAGCCACGCATGGACAACTTCAGGCGAGAGAGAACGAAAAATAAGAGAGAAAACAAATCGAGGCCTTTGAAAGCAGAGAAAATAAAACAACAACAACAAAAAAAGAGTTCGATGCAGTGTACAACACTTGGCAAAGCCAAGAACAAGAAGAAAAAAAAACAAGAACGACAACTAAAACCGATTAGCAAACTCAAACTCAAACACACACACACACACGCAGGCAGGCAGGCAGGCACTCTTTCAGGCACGCACCCTTTCCGTAAGTAAAGAGGGAGAAGGGAGTGTAAAAGAGAACAGGGAAAGAAAAGAGGGCGAGGGAAAGATGCAGAGCAGCAGCACAAAAAACAACAACCCACATGCACACGTACACCTGGAGTGAGAACAGAACTGGCTCGAAAATGGTGCGGCTTAAGTAAGAGGGAAAAAGAATGGGCGCGCTGAGAATCCTTTGAGCCTGGCGGCCAGAATGATCACAAGAAAACAGTCTAAAGAGTTGCATATATTCTTCTCCTCGGCATTGACATTATCTTCATATTTTTTTTCCGTTCATGAGTTCAAGCGTCTGGCAGCGATGGAGGGGGGGGGAGAGACAGAGAAGAAGCAGGCGTTGCCTCGTGAGTCGCTCTAGTCAAGCAATATGCATGCACGTCGCCACCGTGGAATGCTAGTCGTGGCGGCGAATCCGAAAAGAATGTATGCTCCTACGAGATAGGTTGTCCAACGCGTCTTGCACTGGCTGTCACGAGACACCAAGTGTGAGTGGCAGCAAGCGTACACACGCGCAAACACGCGCCCATTCCCCATCATGGCAAGCCAGAAACCCAAAAGAGTCTTCGCTTTTTCTTCTTCGTTTCTGTTTTTTTTTTTTTGCTTTCGTCGTGCATACCACTTGTTTGTCGTTTCCAGTTTACTTCACACCTCTTCCTCTACGTTCTATATGCGTCGCCGTGTGTGCACGACTTTTCGAGCGGGTCGTGAAGAGGCGCACGTGCCTCCCCACTCTCACGCACACGCGTGACCGAGTCTCATCAGTGTGCAGAGAGAGAGCGAGCGAGCGAAAAAAAAACATTCAGGTCGTCGATAAGACGGACATATATATAAACACACAAGAGCGGTGAGAACTAAAAAGGGGGAAAACGCAGACATCCATCCAGTTTTATAACGAGCATACAAAAACTAGGAGGAGGAGTGAGAAGAGAAAAAGGAGGGTGGGGTCCACAACACTAGAGACGAGTCGGAGGATCACGAAGATCCAAACGAAACGCTCCCTTCCGTATATACACACACACACACACAAATATGTTCAAGAAGAGAAATCACAGAGATAGGGGGAGGGGGAGGGCGCGGACGAAAACAGAAAACGCAATCATGAGAAAAGCCAGCAAGGGGACGGGAAGCAAACAAAAACGCTCCCCAATCACATCTGTACATGCACGATCCATCGACGGTGCTCTTACTCTTCCACTTCTCTCTTCTTGCGTACGTGAGAAGCTGAGGTGCTGGTGTATGGGAATGCCTTGCGAGCGAAGATTTTTCATTTTTTTTTTGCATTCTGCATCTGTGTGTGTGTGTGTGTGAGAGAGAGTTTGTGCGAGTGTTTTTTTTTTGCCTTTTTTCCTCGTTTATGCACGATAGAGCAACCGATGGTGCCGTTCAGACAACAACACGCGATCAAAAACACAAGGAAACAGAAACGATGAAAATAGTGAAAAAAAAGTTCGAGCAAAAAAAAAAAAATTCGTTAAAGAGCATACAAAGACAAGGAAACGAGAGGAAGCGGGGGAGGGGAGGGGAGGGAGAACCATCCTTTCGTCATCGCAACCGAAAAACAAAATCCTTGAGGACACTCGACAGAAGCGCCAGGAACGCAAGACATCCTGCGTGCCGCTGCAGGTAAATGGGGTGGGTGGGTGGGATGCCCCCCCCCCCCCAGATGCGCTTCTTCTTCTTTTGTCTTCTGCTGCTGCCGGAGAAAGAGGGATACCAGGAGATAAAACGAAAAAAAAAAAAAAGACTGCGGCAGACACCGCCTTCTCCAAAAACCGAAAACAACAATCAAACGGAACTGCAGCTCAGCACGGTCTTTCCTTTTCCCCTCCAAGGTCTCCGCTCTCCCACACACGGCATGCAGTGTACGCTTGAGACGGTGTCTCACAGGCCCCATCCGCCTGGTGCGACGCGGCGGCTGACACGCTCGCGTCGCGGCAACGCGCCGATTCAGTCACCTCAGCACGGCCCGCCCACCCTGCCCGCAGGTCGCCTCACAGCCGCCCCCACTGCGCTGGCCGCCCCCTGGGTGCATCCCCCCCCTCGGGGTGGCTCCGGCACCCTTCACCAGTAGGCAGTGAGGGCCGGGCGAGACACGCTCAAGCCACGCTGACACTCTGCAAATCATATGGATGGTACAGACGTGCCCAGCGTCTTTGTAGGTGCTTGCACCTGCCACCGCCGCAAGTGGTTCGGCGTGCGCCACGGATAGGTGTGTGGGTGTGAGTCGGAGGGGGGAGGGGCGTACTTGGCTTCAGCAGACAGTGGCTGCACCGGGTCCTGGAGCCAAGCTTGCGGTGACTCTCGTCATCAGAATAGTGGCTAGAACGGAAAAAACGAGCTGTCACCTTCACTGCACTTTCTTGCGCAACTATGTAAAGCTGTTTCCAGGTGGGGGAGACGAAGGGCGGAAGAACGAGGCAGGTACCGACCTGAATCACGCAGGTATTCGGAAGGCCTCCTCCTTTCGAACGCTTCAAAGACATGGGGGTCGCTTACTGAAGGTTGTCTGCGCGAATGGGCTCAACGCTCTGGCTCCGTTTCTCCGCACACGCCGCGGCCTTCTCGGCGCGGTGCTTGAGAACGAACCTGCGGTAGCGCAGGTGGAGACATGTGCTACCGACGATCGCCGTTACGTTCACGCACAGCAGGATAATCATGCCGTTGGCGACGCAGTTCTTGCCGGCGCAGACGGGGTAGATGGGGGCCCTGCCCGCAGCCAAGTCGGCATCGCGGTTCGCCTTGGCCTGACGATCATACATCTCACCGTAGCCAAAGCGATTCAGCGCGACGACTGCAATTAAGGCGCCGACGTACATGAAGTTGTAGTGCTTGCCGATGTCCTTGGCGAACAGCGTGCGCACCGTCAGCGCCGTGCAGGCCCAGCTGAACCCGTTGCCGAAGGAATCAAAGAAGAAGCCAATAACGATGGCCTTCGACTCTAGTGGGAGGGCCAGCAAGAAGATGAGGCCGACCACCATGCAGATGGAGGCCACTGGATACACAATGGTGATGACCGGGCGCGTCTCGGAGGGCTGGCGGTTTACCATGAACTCGAGGATACCCATGGACAGGCGGCCCAGCGCACTCGCCACGCTGATGATGGCAGAGTACATCGTGTTCGTCTTTCTCTCGTATTTATTATTCGATAGTGACTGATAGATCTGAGCCGAATTGAAGGCCATGACCATGCCGCAGCCCCAGGTCGCCATCGTGTTCCACCAGCACAGCCAGATGTCGGGGCGCTTGAGGCTCTGCCAGAAGGTCGTCTGATACTGCGGATCCTGGTCGGAAATCGTCATGCGCGCCTTGTTCTCGTCCTCCAGCATCACGGCATCCTCGGAGTCGACTTGCCGGTGCACCAGCGCCTCATCAGAGAAGTCCGACACTTTCTTTCCCTTCTTGTCGACCTCACAGTGGTCGTCCTTCAGGTACAGCTCACCAAGCACGTTCTCATCCTCGGCCACTTCTTTGACGGTGGGCTGCAGCACACGCTTCTCATCCTCGTTCTCGAAGCTCATCACCTCGTCCTCCGGGTAGTCAGGGAGGTCTTTGCTCGGCTCCTTCTCCATCCCGCCCAGAAACGGGAGCGGGGCCGCCATGAGGCCCAGGCATAAGACAAGCACCATGATCACGACCGTGTTGCCCATGCGCGCCGAGTCGCTCGGGTTTGCGTAGGCTACACAGAAGGACTGCACGGTCAGGTAGATGACAAGCGCAATAATGATGCCAAAACCAAGGTAGAAGCGAGCCATCGGCGGGTACTGCGTCAGGTAGGCGCGCTCCGTCAGGCGGCGGCGCGCCTGCATCTTCTCCGGCACGCGGGTTTTCTCGTGATCAAGGATGTGGTAGGGGGGAAAGCGGATAAAGATGGCTGCCACGGTGCCCAGGCAGACAATAAGCGCTGCCATGAAGAACATGTAGTGCGCATCACTTTTCCGGAAGAAGCTGTAGTTGATGAGGGCCAGGATGGACGCACCGAGGCCAGTGAAGGTCTTCATGATGGCCACAACAGGGCCCTTCGTCAGCGGAAAGCTGCCGAGCACAGCCATTAGGGAGCCCGTGTCGAAGGAGGAGCAGCCGAGGTTCATGATGGCGCAGAAGACGGCGAGCGTGGGAACGTTACCCTTGATGTTGCCGTTGAAGGCCAGGGCGTAAAGAAGCGCACCGAGAGCGTTGAGCGTACAGGCGCACATGCACACCCACATGGGGCCCATGTGATCAAGCAGCATACCAAGCGGAAACGTGATGAAGCCGATAACGATACCTATCGTGGTAATCGTAGTCAGGTCCGCGCCGGTCAGGTTGAACATATCCGCAAGGTTTTTGCTGATAATGTTGAAACCGTAGAAGGTGGACATGCATGTACTGGCGCAGACGCCTCCAACAAGAATGAGAAAGCGAGAGATCTCGCTGATCCGGTAGTCTGCTGGAGACACCATTTTCTTCACGCTGCAGTCACCGAGAGGAGGGAGGTGTGTGGGCAAGGCACGCCTGGGCCAAGAGTGGGAGAGGAGGGAGGGGGGCGGGGGGCGGAGTTCTACGTCGCTGTGTCGTTTTTCTCACGTGTGACGAGGGCCGGTAGGAAGGGAGAGGGTGGGAGTGCGTATAGAGCGGTGATAAGTATCGGACGCGTAACGACGGCAGACGGGCTCGGGAGAGGGCAGCGCCACAAGACTTGAGGCCAAAACAGAACGGTCGAGGCGGCAACCGAAGAAGACGAAACCCGCCAACGAAAAAAAAAATCCTAAAAAAAAAACGAAAAACAGAGAGCGTTTTTTAAACACGCACACGCACACAAAGAGAGAGAGAGAGAGAGAGCCAAGGTCTGGAGGAGCTTCGAAGGCCACGACAAAATACCCGCATGTCGATGTGTCGACAGGGGTGGGGGCAGACGGAGAAGACAAGGCGAGAGAAAAAGAGACAGAGGAAGGAAGGAAAGAAGGGGCAGCGGGTGAGCGTGAGAAGAGAAGGAGGTAGGACATCAAACCGCACAGGATTCCCCCTTTTTTCCGCGTGCACTGCCGTGTTAGCGGGAGGAGGTGAATTAGAGGCACCAGCACTTCGCACAACTCACATGCCTGGTTAATGCGCCCTTCGGCTCCGCCTCAGCTTTCACCCTTACGAAGTGCTTCATGAAGGTTTTCTGTTGTTGTTTTTGTTGTAGCTGCGCCTCACTGCTTTGAATGGCTTTGCACACCACAGCTGCATTGGATGCCTTCATGAATGGTTCAAGATCAAGGAGAGAGAAGAATGTTGTACGTCATTGTGAAGTCCCTCCGCATCGCCGACATGTGCGTAAGAGCGGTGTCTTCAAGTGGCGAATCGAGAGGTATGTGTGTGCAGAGCCCCTCTCGCTCTTTCTTTTCGCCCCATGCACGTGTGCACGCGCACATCGTGCACACCAGCTCCACTGCCGTAGCCTCCCCAGAGGTGATTTACCCAGTTCTTTGAATGTCAGACCGAGCATGCAGAGTGATGCTCTACTTTTCTTTCGTTCCTCGTCGTCGTGGTTTCGCTTGATCCGGTGCCCTGCACTGGCACAGACACTCGGCAAAGGAACTGAAGACGCACGTGGGCAGAGTGGCAAACCACACAACGCACACGAAAGAAAAGACGACAGCGAAAAAGGCTCAGACAGACAGACAGACAGACAGACAGAGAGAGGGGGGAGGGGGGGGAGGGGAGGGGGCGGGGGAGGAGAGGGCGGGGGGCATAGCGGGACCGCCGAGCGACGCAAAGTGAACATGACATACAGAGGCCGTGAGGGCCGCGACACCAAAACATGTGGAGACGCCACTAATAGTAAGACTAAGAGAGCAGTGCCCACACACACACACATATATATATAGAGAGAGAGACACCACTCATGGAACTCGCTGTTTATGGTGAGAGGCAGGAAAGACTACAAACAAGGGCCAAGGAAAACGAAGAAGGGGACGTAAAAGCACGACAGACAGGAGAGAAGAGCTACCCACATATACGTCGTCACATATATACACACAATCCATCCAAATACAATACGAGCGAAAACAACAGTGAACGGGAGACGAGGAGGAAAAAAAAAACGGCACAACGTTGAAGTGGGTGTGTACATGCGCCATGGCGTTCGGGATAGTTGACAAGTGAATGGCTGCTTTCTACAAGAAACCGATAACACAAGCAAAAAAAAAGGAAAACGGGAAACTAATTCACAGCGAGCGTCAGTGAGAGAAAAATCTTCCACGCGGACAGCTAAACAACAATGCACCCACCAAGAACACTACCAACAATCGAACGAAGCCACGGCGAGAACACAACACGGACACAGAGACAAGGAACTTTTTTGTTCTCTGCCACCTGGCCACTCCGTCACGAATCAGTCATCAAACAGTCGCATTCCAACACAGTTTTCCTGTCTCTGTCTCATCACGGCCAAGTTCTCGTCGTCCAGGAGGAACAGTCCCGCCGTCGACATCGGAACACGCGCCTGATGGGATCTTGGTGTCGTTGCTCGCCTCTTTGGATGTGTGCCGCGCCATCGGCGACACACACGCACATGGGTGGACCGCATGCCTTCATCCAAACGGGACCGCCTTCAGCGTCCTGCTCGAGGGCGGAGGCCGTGGCGTCTGCCGTGCGGGTAGAAGGGGGTGGCGGTCAAGGGGGCGTGCCGGGCGAGCGCAGCAAGGAAGTTGGCCACACCCAGGCCAGCGTCCTCCCAGACCCTGCACACCCCGCCTGCATGCCATGCCTCTCCCTCAGTCGCCCCAAACCGCGGCACGCCGTAATGTGGCGTGGGGACTCGCCCCGTGCGCGTCGGGACGACTCGCTGGTGCCGTTCGGGCGTGCTCTCGTCGTGCTTCCGGCATCTGCGCCTCACCAGCGCAGACCCGGCCGGACGTAGGGGCCACCGCACGCGCCGCACACACGCGCCTGGGGGCTGATTCGTATACTGGGTCTCCTCGCGCCTGGGTCGCCCATCGCTCCTGCTCTGCTCACCTGCGCATGCCTTGCTCTGGGTGTCATACGCCATGCCGGCTGTGCTTGACCGCACCTGCGCGCAGTGCTCGCGTTCCTGCACCCTCGGGCCTGTTGCAGGACGACGCTGCTGCCTGGGGGTGGGGGAGAGGGCGTGGCTGGCCCGCTTGACCACATGTGCCGCCCCACAGGTGGGACGCCGCTATGCGTGTGTGGCAAGGCAGCAGGGGGCATCCCTGCCCTCTGCTGAGCCCGCAGGCCTTTCACGGGCGTGGGTGTGCCGAGCGGAAAGGGGGCCCGCCGAGAAGCATGCGCCAGCGCAGCAGTAGGCAGCACACCATCGGCACCCCATGCCGCCACTGCCAGCCACCCGCCCTTGCAGGGATCCGCGGCGCGGGGCAGGTGCCGGTGCGGGACTGGGCGAGCACGGTCTCTCGTCGCCTCGCAAGCGCAGCGTCCGTGCTCTTCAGGTGTGGGAAGGCTGCCGCCACATAAATAGCACAGCTCGTAGTGGGGTGTTCGAGGCGTATCCGGGGCTGCACGTCTCTTCGGTACCGAGCCCGCTATGACATGTCTTGTCGACACCAAGAATGAGGGCACTGCACCCTGATACCGCGGTTAGGCGGCCGTCGTTATCGGGCAGGGAAGCAGCGACGAGAAGACAACGATGAAGACAGGAATCCTCGGTCACAGCGCATTCAGCGGTGCGTTTTATTTTGTACTTTGTTTCTTGTAGTTTTCCTTGCCCGCTGCCATCATCAGCGTCGAATCAGATACACAAGCACTCTCAGGGGGGGAGGGCTAAGGACAGCAATGGCTTCCTGGTAAGTGGAGGGAGAACATAGTGAGATGAGAGAGAGACGCCCACGGGAAGAGATGGGGAAGGCCTACGTCAGCAGCAGAGAAAGAAGAACTTGGAGGAAAAGGAATGGCGCGAAAGAGCGACTTGAGAACACGAAAAGAAAGGCGAAATGAGAGCACGGTGACGTAGATGGAAGGGCACACACACCAAAAAGCGCCAAAAAGCAAAATCGGAGGAGGGAGGTACGCTCACATTAGGAAAGGTGTGCGTGTGCGTGTGTGTGTGTCTTTGCGGGTGAAGGGCTCGAAAGAGGAAAGAAAGGCGATTTAATCGAGTGCAATATAAACGGTGAGGGAGGGAGGGAGGGGGAAAGTTGAAGGGGAAGAGAGGGAGAAAACGGAAGAAGCACGATCGAGAATGCATGGGGAAAGACACACACACACACACACACACACATGCGCACACACAAACACAAGGGCGCAAGGGCGCTCGAGAAACGCCTACTCCTCGACTTACAAAGAGAGAGAAAGAGGAGGGGGAGGGGGGGGGGGGTGGACAAGCAAATGAAGTACATGCGCCGGCTTCTGCTGACGACACGCAAGTCGGCAAACATGTTCTTCTCTCGCACTTCCCCTGGGTCCGCGGCACATCTATGGTGTGAGTTCCTGGTGTCCGTGACTGCCTCTGCGCGTCGGTATGGCTTGCCAACTGATGTGCATATATCTAGAGAGAGAGAGAGAGATAGAGAGACACACACGCAGGTAAAGCTTTAAAAAAAAACATGACGCACGCAGAGCCGTCAATCGCGCTCGTAAAAGGACACGCAGGCGCACACACGATTACATACAAGAATATGGAAAAGGAGAACGCAAACGGTAGCATCCAGATACGTACATATACATGCATGTATACATATATGTATGTAGTGCGTGGGAGGGAGAAGGACAGAAGTTGTGTGCATGGACGCAGACATGCGGAACGGTGAAAAAAAGCGAGAAGGGTTCGCCGAGAGAGAAACAAAAAAAGCGGGGGGGGGGGGAGGGGGGCTGATTCCCTCCTCTTCTTCTATCTTCGACTTTGCTCTCCTGTTTCGTGATGCCACCTAACATGTGCGCACGGTGCTCAGAGTGCCTGACACAACGAAGGAAAAACAAAAGCAAGAAAGATGCGCGTTTTAGGTGTCGACTGTGTATGTCCGGGTGCGCAGGGGCACAAATCTCAGTCTTTTTTCTTCGTTTTTGGCAATGATGCGCGGTAGCAGCGATCGAGGCCATCCTCATCCGCGACGGAGGAGGCGAAAAGAAAGCTCGCGAACGCACACCCCAACACGCGGACATGCTCGCCACCGAGTCCTCAAAAGGGAAGGTGTGTCGGCGTAGGACAGGAATTGAGGAGCGAGCCACAGCGAAGAGAGCGGTGGAGGTGGGAGACGGCGAAGCGGAACACAACCAAGCACGGAAAGGGGAAAAAGGGGGAAAGAAACTTGTGCCAAGGTCGAGCGAAAGACAGGCACCGAAAAACAAAGAAAGAAAACACGTGTCATTGAAAAACTGTTGCACTACCTGAAGTAGCCGCTTTTCTGTGTGTGCGCGCGCCGCAGGATGAATGGCGAGGAGCGAATAAGGCAGACATGAGCGCAGTGAACGAGGGAGCGAGAAAGGAAAGAGGCGAGAAAGGGGTACGGGTGGATGGGCCACGGGTGAAGCACCACGCACGCACCTAGAGAAGACAGCTGGCCAAGAAACAAAAACAATCGAAAATGCTCCTCCCCTATGCCTGCGCCGTGGCCTTGCGTCTCCCTCCGTCTCCTTCCACCCCTTTTTGCGTGTTCGCCCATCAGTTTGCCCTCATGCTCGCTTCTTTTCCTTCCACCTCTTTCCCCACACGGACGCGCATCACTCCCGCACGCGCCTTCCAATCCAGGCTGGATCTGCGCAGAGACGCCATTAAAGTGGCGAAGGCCCAGCAGCACCACGCCCCTGGAGAAGTACAGAGCACCAACAGCCATGCGCCCCAAAGGACCACGACGACACGCTTTAGTGCAACGAAAAAACGTGTTGAGGCAGAGTCACAAAGTACGCATAAACAACCACAGTTGTAAGACACCACTGCAGAGAGACATGCAGATAACAACACCAACATGCGCTGATGTGCCTCACACTACGGCAGCACCCAAGTTCGTCCCCTGCACCACACCATCCCCCTGCTGATCACATCGGCGACACTTCTCTCGATCCGCGGCCTTCTCGGCGCGGTGCTTGAGAACGAGCCTGCGGTAGCGCAGGTGGAGACATGTGCTACCGACGATCGCCGTTACGTTCACGCACAGCAGGATGACTAAGCTGTTGGTTACACACTTCTTGCCGGCGCAACGAGGGTAGATGGGGGCCCTGCCCGCAGCCAAGTCGGCATCGCGGTTCGCCTTGGCCTGACGATCATACATCTCACCGTAGCCAAAGCGATTCAGCGCGACGACTGCAATTAAGGCGCCGACGTACATGAAGTTGTAGTGCTTGCCGATGTCCTTGGCGAACAGCGTGCGCACCGTCAGCGCCGTGCAGGCCCAGCTGAACCCGTTGCCGAAGGAATCAAAGAAGAAGCCAATAACGATGGCCTTCGACTCTAGTGGGAGGGCCAGCAAGAAGATGAGGCCGACCACCATGCAGATGGAGGCCACTGGATACACAATGGTGATGACCGGGCGCGTCTCGGAGGGCTGGCGGTTTACCATGAACTCGAGGATACCCATGGACAGGCGGCCCAGCGCACTCGCCACGCTGATAATGGCAGAGTACATCGTGTTCGTCCACGTCTCGTAAACGTCGTTCGCCAAGGCGCGATAAATCTGAGCCGAATTGAAGGCCATGACCATGCCGCAGCCCCAGGTCGCCATCGTGTTCCACCAGCACAGCCAGATGTCGGGGCGCTTGAGGCTCTGCCAGAAGGTCGTCTGATACTGCGGATCCTGGTCGGAAATCGTCATGCGCGCCTTGTTCTCGTCCTCCAGCATCACGGCATCCTCGGAGTCGACTTGCCGGTGCACCAGTGCCTCATCAGAGAAGTCCGACACTTTCTTTCCCTTCTTGTCGACCTCACAGTGATCGTCCTTCAGGTACAGCTCACCAAGCACGTTCTCATCCTCGGCCACTTCTTTGACGGTGGGCTGCAGCACACGCTTCTCATCCTCGTTCTCGAAGCTCATCACCTCGTCCTCCGGGTAGTCAGGGAGGTCTTTGCTCGGCTCCTTCTCCATCCCGCCCAGAAACGGGAGCGGGGCCGCCATGAGGCCCAGGCATAAGACAAGCACCATGATCACGACCGTGTTGCCCATGCGCGCCGAGTCGCTCGGGTTTGCGTAGGCTACACAGAAGGACTGCACGGTCAGGTAGATGACAAGCGCAATAATGATGCCAAAACCAAGGTAGAAGCGAGCCATCGGCGGGTACTGCGTCAGGTAGGCGCGCTCCGTCAGGCGGCGGCGCGCCTGCATCTTCTCCGGCACGCGGGTTTTCTCGTGATCAAGGATGTGGTAGGGGGGAAAGCGGATAAAGATGGCTGCCACGGTGCCCAGGCAGACAATAAGCGCTGCCATGAAGAACATGTAGTGCGCATACGCAGTCCGGAAGAAGCTGTAGTTGATGAGGGCCAGGATGGACGCACCGAGGCCAGTGAAGGTCTTCATGATGGCCACAACAGGGCCCTTCGTCAGCGGAAAGCTGCCGAGCACGACCATTAGGGAGCCCGTGTCGAAGGAGGAGCAGCCGAGGTTCATGATGGCGCAGAAGACGGCGAGCGTGGGAACGTTACCCTTGATGTTGCCGTTGAAGGCAAGACCGTAGAGGAAGGCACCCAATGTAGTGAGAAGTGTCGCGCAGATGAGGACGGGGACGGGTCCAGCGTAGTCGAGCAACATACCACCGGGGAAGGTCGCACAGCCAACCACGACGCCGACCGTGGTGATGGTCGTCAAGTCAGAGCTGCTGAAGTTGAACAGCTCAATGAGCTTGTTACTCAAGATGTTGAAGCCGTACACGGTGGAGATGCACGCGCTGGCGCATAGACCTCCAGCAAGAATGAGAAAGCGAGAGATCTCGCTGATCCGGTAGTTCTGTGCCGTGATCATTTTTGATGCCTCACTTGACGGAGTGTGCAGGCGTATGTATGCGTGGGAAAGAGGTGGTGGGTGGGTGGGGGGGGGGAGGTCGGTGTGTTACGACAACGGAAAAGCGGGCACGGAGGCTCAGGAAAGCACAGGCACAAGCTTAATCACGGAGAAAGACTGAGCGTGAGAGAGAAAGAGGAGGACAACCGCGGCAGCAGGAGAGACGAGGTAGGGAAAGGCGTGGGCGCCACAAGAAGCGAGTCAAGACCTTAAAATCAAGAGATCAGCGATTTTGGGAAAGGAGGGCAACCGAGAAAACGGAACGGAGGGAAGAAAATTGGTAGCGGTGTTCGTGATTAGGTACGTGCGTGCGTGCGGGTGTGCGTATCTGTGTGTGATTGTATCGGGTGCACTTTTTTTTGCGGTGGTGGTGGGAGGGGAAGGGGGCTCTGCCGTCCTTCTCTAAGCGTACGGTATGGATTCCTAGCAAGGAGGGGGGAGGGGGAGGAGGAGGAGTGAGGTTCTGGTTTGGTGAATATGTGGAAAGAAAGAGGTTTAGACGGGGTCACCGGCACACAGTCACGCATGCAGCAAGAGAAGAACAAGCAAGCGACTAAAAGAAAAGTAAGGGTGTGGGAAAGGAGATGAGCTCTCTGTTTCGCTTGAGCTCTGCGTTTGCTTTCAGGAAATCAAGGGAGACGTATTCGTGTGTGTCGGGGGGGAGGGGGGGGGTCGAGACAGTGCTCCTTCCCCGTCGCGTTCGCTGGGCTCGCTGGTCTGTGCAGATGAGGGGAGGAGAGGAAGAGTGAAGGGAGAAGAAGGCGAATGCAAAGGAGGACGAACGCAGACAGACATGGCACCACGTTGGTGTTGTGAGCACACATGTGGTGGAGTGGAGGTGGGAGTGGGTCCAAGACGCCCCACATATGCGTACCAGGGGGGAGAGAGGGGGTGGCACATGGATTGCGTGAGAAACACATGCCACATGATGGCATCCGTTGTGTGGCGCGGGTGAAGAATGTGGAGAGGAGGAGGAGAGAAAGGGAGTGCACATACGCGGTCGGGGAGGAGGCCAGAGAGGAGCGAAGGCGGCGTGGGAGGAGGGTGCGGGAGTGGAGGGGAGAGAGACGCTGGCGTATCTCGTGTCCCATAGGCTTGGAGACAGGGCGTCAAAGATAGAGCACGGCGGCAGGTATGCCTCGCACATGTATGTGCATCCCTCTGTTTCTTACCCTCCTACCTCGTCGTGCTGGCGCTGCTTCACGGATAGGGCTACTCCTTGACGTCACAGGATGGTTGAGCCGCCTCTTCTTTTGCTCGCTTGGGTTTGTCTGTCTTCGTCTGCTTGGCGACCCTCGTGGACGGAGCACTACAGCGAGTCGCATACAAGTGCATGCGTGCCTGACAAAGAAAACGAACAACGACGCGAACAACAACAACAAAAAATCCGCACATACGTCACAGAGGACGGGCAAGGGCGTGCGCACACACTCCCGAGCTCCGCAGATGCTCGAAGGGGTCCTGGATGAAGGTTTGCGAAACGCACAGCTCACCGTCTCCTGCTAAATGATCATGCCGGCCAACAGCAGAGCTAGCGGAATGAGCAGGAACCAGGCAACACGCAGCGACGGCAGACCCTTGGCGACATTGTCCGTAAGGCTTCCCAGAAGCCCACCACTCCCCGCCCCTGCTGGAGGGAACAGGGGGGAGGAAGATGTCGAGCGGGGCTGCACAACAACATCGCGGCTCAGTGTTTTCGACGATGGCAATGCCGCCGCCGAGGAAGGTACACGCGGCACGGCGTACGGCAGTGTTGTCAGCGCCACATTTTGGGCAATGTCAGCACTCACCACGTCGTTTTCAGAGGAGACGGCCACGCATGAGACCGGCTCCTTGTGCAGTGCCGGGTAGCGCCGCGCCACAGATTTGTTTGGTGAAGGGCGAATTTGATCCGCTTGCCAGTGAGGCGGCTGCGCGGGGTCGTGGCTCAGACGCAGAGATGCTACCCAGCCCTCGACCGTGCCAGCAATCCAGCGCGCGGGGACAGCAGCGCCGAGAGGGTTTGCTGAAACCCGGGACGCATACTCTCCCGGGGGCCCGTCCGTGTAAACGGCCAGCGACGTGATGGCGTCAGTTAGCACCGGGGCTGGGTCTTCCCGCGTCCACTGCACCTTCAAACCCAGAGGCCCGATACTATCCCCTGTACAGGAGGATGACACAGACGACGTTAGTGGCGTCACCTCTACTGCGCCGTGAATTACGTACGACTCGTTCGTCACGGAGTTGTAGGCCGCCACCATGATGCCGCACAGCGGGCCGTGCGTCGGCGCACCCCCTGCTTGCAGAGACTGCCACGTGAGTCGACGCCGCATATCGGCCTGCTGAGCGGCGTCGATGTCGCCCCAGCCGAAGAGACGCACCAGGCGAAGAGAGGAGGTCAGCAGCTTGAACGGTAGCGGAAGCATGTCCTCCGTCAAGGTCAACGCGGTGCTCACGGTCGCGGCCGCCGCAGTGTCCGACTTGGCCTCTGTCTGCATCTTTTCAGCGGTGGTCTCTTCTCCTTGAACGACAGACGCCTTGTGACTACGTGAGCGGATGTAGCGGGGCCGCAGGCGTACAGTGCTCAGCACCAGCGTCTTGTTCAGCAATAAGGCCGCAACAACGAGATGCTCCTGCAGGCGCGCCTTACAGGGCCGCGGCGACGACGACGACGCTCCGTTGCTCGCGTCGGCTTGCACGATGCACACCCGGTTCACGCTCAAATCGTTCACACGCGCAGGCAGCTGCCATGAAGCCACGGGGGCGGCCTCGGTTCGCACGCGCGGAACGCGTCGTTGCAGAGCCGCGCCAGAAGCACCGTTCGTAGTCTGGTCAGCGTATCTGACCCTGTACGCGTCGAAGTCCTCATCCTCAAAGCTGTCCGGCACGAGATCAGTGAGAGCGAACGCGAGCACCCCATTGCCATCGTGTGAGACAAGGACCAGGTTTTGGACGAGCGCAATGGGCTTCTTGTCGGGGTTCTTTGCGTCACTGGGCACTTCGATGCGGGCCAACTGGCGGAGGTAGCGGCGCAACTCTGCGTCTCCGCTGGCGCTGGCAGGCGCGCTGGCCGCAGAGGATGCAGAGGGTTCCGTGGCTTGCGAGGTCGACGGCTCGGGGCCGCGAAAAACACCGAGAAGCAAGAAGGACGCCATGGTGCTGAGCGCGACAAACCCGACGAGGCCGTCAAGGACGCGCCGCTGGGCACCGGACCAGTCCAGCGCCGCCGGTTCAGTAGACGCGCCGCTGCGTGCTTTCCCGTCATGCGCACTCGCCTCAAAGGGAAGAAAAGATGAGGTGCACCACGGAATGTCGTCTGGACCGAGATCCACCGCTGCTGCGAAGCTCCACACTGGCGACGCGGCTGCTGCTGGCGCCGAAGACGTAGCGGGTGCCGTGGCGGTGGGGTCCGCCTTCGACGCGCTGCTCAGTGACTGCACACGCAACAGCAGGGCAATGTTCGGCATGCCAAAGCGCCGGCCGCCGCCGCCGGCTCCTATGAGTGCGTGATGTGCATCCACGAAAATGGCCGTGTAGATGGGCGACGGCAACTGCAGCACGTTTTCCGCACGCCCTGCCGCAACCACCTCGTGAGCCCTAAGCACCGCACGCAGGGGTAGCGGGCTGGCGGCGTCGCACCGGCCCGCCATTGCGGGAAGGCGGAGGGGAGTAGGGAAGGGCCCTTACGAGCAAGAGAGTACAAAAGCGAACGAGAATACACCAAGCAGAGAGAGAGGGAAGTGGACAAAGCCGCTGATCCCCACCTCAGCAAGCTGCGATACGCTAACCGACCTAATCTCCTACTCCTTTCCCGGCGCGAGTCGCAGCGTGGGAGAGGTGGGACGCGGGGTGTCACAGTCGTCGCTGTCGTGCAGAAAGCGCAAGGCACGGCACCGGTAAAGTGCGCAGATTGACCCTTGTCACGGGGAAGGAGAAGTTTGCTCTTCCTCACCCCTTTTTTTGTGGGATGGGAGAGGACTGGAGGAGGGGGAAGAAGCTCTGGGAGGGCAACAGGGAGCGAGAGTGCAGCGGTGCTCAGAGAAATATAAAGGCCTCCAGGAGGGAGACGCAAGCATGGACTAAAAGGGTACCCAGTGGAGAGAAGCGGCAAAAGGCAAAAAAAAAGTCGGCACAGACGACGACGTCCTCGCCAGCAAGCTCCCATCCGCTTTCGCAGCCTCTTCACGTCGATGATCCCCTCTCACAACTCGGGAGGGGGTTGTTTGGCGGGAAGCAGCCTGCGTCAGTAGACACGAGACGAGATAGTCCGTCCGCCTCCATCAAAGAGGCTCCATCACCTTGCACTGTGGGCCATCTCATCCATGCCTTGCAGCGCAAGAGAGACATACGCCGCATCTGCCGAGGGCGCCACCTCTTCCCCTTACACAGTGCAACCCGCCGCGTCAGGCCGCTGTTCTGTTTTTCGTCCTTCTCCTTTGTATCCTTCATCACTGAACCAACTTGGCCCACACACAAGGAGGCCCGCAAACCAACGACGCGAGCAGGATCACCCGCGCCGAAAACTGGAGCGCAGACCATTGCATCCTTCATCGCACGGGAGAACAAACCGCATTTCTTCTCTTCCCCTCCAAGGTCTCCGCTCTCGCACACACGGCATGCAGTGTACGCTTGAGACGGTGTCTCACAGGCCCCATCCGCCTGGTGCGACGCGGCGGCTGACACGCTCGCGTCGCGGCAACGCGCCGATTCAGTCACCTCAGCACGGCCCGCCCACCCTGCCCCGCAGGTCGCCTCACAGCCGCCCCCACTGCGCTGGCCGCCCCCTGGGTGCATCCCCCCCTCGGGGTGGCTCCGGCACCCTTCACCAGTAGGCAGTGAGGGCCGGGCGAGACACGCTCAAGCCACGCTGACACTCTGCAAATCATATGGATGGTACAGACGTGCCCAGCGTCTTTGTAGGTGCTTGCACCTGCCACCGCCGCAAGTGGTTCGGCGTGCGCCAGGGATCGAATGACTGCAGGGCTTCTCCACACACAGAGTGGGGGTACGGGAGGTTGAGATACCACGCGCTGAGGGGTGTGTCCCGCCCCCGCCCCCCTCACCATCATCGGGCGAGCAGGGGCGAAAAGAATAAAAACGAGAGATGCGAGGCGCAAATGAAAGTTGGCGTTGCCCCTGCACAACCGAACAGAAAGGCATCTCAAGATCCAGCTAGACCGGCCCCAAATGAGCATTCGGTGGCCTCATAGGCAGAGGCGAAGCGGGACGTGCGCGGTGTGTGTGTGTGGGGGGGGGGCGAAGGACGGCAAAGGGCTACACGATGGGATAAGCCATCTGGAAGACAACGACGTCGTCTGGACGATGCTCCGCCGAAGAAGTCGATGGTAAAGCATAAACGCCTACGAACTTCGGCGCATGTGCTGCTCCGCCGTCAGCACCGCAGAGCACAGAAAAAGAGCGGGCCTAGTTGACGCGCCAGCGGTAGTTGAAGCGGTCGTTGTGAATCTGCTTCATCGTAGCCACGTGCTTGGGCACGAGCTGAATTCTGGGCAGAGTCTGCACTCGGCGATGGAGTGCCGCGTACTTGCGTTCGTGCGCCACATCGCCTGCCGCGGCCTGTGGGTCGCCCAGGGCGGCGTTCACGGACGCCTGCCCGTACTGCGAAACCAGCTTCGCCTGCTCCTCCAGCACTTTCATTGTCTTGAATTGCATAAAGGCAATGAAGGATTTCTGCAGCTGCCGGTGCCACCGGCGGCGGAGGAATTCACCTTCGCGTAACTTGCACTCCGTTGAGTTCGACTTCTGCTGGTACGACCGAAAAAGCTGAAAGTGACGCAGGCGAGAGCGGTGCACGTAGGCCATCATGCGCCGATCCACGATAGAGACCGGCATATTCACCGGCACTTCCTCCAGCATGGCGGTGCGATTATAGAAGTGGCTGAGGCCGCCGCGTGCACCCTTCCACTTGCTGTAGCGCATCGTACTCATCGACTTGCGATGGTACATCATGTACCCGCCGAGCAGGCGGGATGTGCACTGCATTGCCACAAGAAAGTGCCTCCACAGAACTGTGTTCGTGGCTGTGTGTTTGAGTCCGCCGTTGTCGACGCGAGGAGGTCCGCGAGGAAGCCGGCGAGGAGAGGGAGGGGAGGGGGAGGCAGCAAAAGAGGTTCACCCGGACAGCAACGCGCCACCCAGCAGCAAGGACGAAAAGATCCACGTGCACAGAATCGGTGGCGGCCACAGCGTGAGATGCATCACAAATTGTGATGCGGTGCCGGCGCCTTTCACGTAATCGCTGCCTCCTCTCGCAGCGACACAAAGGGGCACAGAATTGACATGGCACGCCGCCACTGGTGGCTTCCGTGACTAGACGCGGGTGACGTATAACGGACGTGTGATGGGACCCTTCGCCAACACACACACACACACACACCAAAAGGCTGACATACGCAGGGGCGCACAGTCGGACGTGAACACGGCCACACGAGGACGGTGTGAAGGAGGAAGAGCAGAACGAGCACTAGACCCACGTGGTGCAACGAAGTTGAGCGTGCGCTGCGCATCCTTCAGTTTCCGCTTGACCTGCTGACCTTTGGCGTGTTGTACTTCTCTCCCTGTCCCCTTCGCTCTCTTCTTCCCATTCTATGCGTGTGCCTGGATGTGGGTACGTGCGTGTCTATGCGTGTGGGTGTGAACGCGGCCAAGGAGAAGAGGCGCTTCACTGGTCACTTTCTGCACCCTGCACGACTCTCCAGCGAAGAGAACATGAGCAGAGCGGAGGGGGGATGAGGGTGTGGGGGTGATTGAAAGATAACGCGGTGGCGTGTCTGGATGCTCGTCTCTGCGTGTGTGTGTGTGTGTGTGTGTGTGTGTGTGCAAGTCAAAAGGTGCAGAAGGGAGACGCGCGCTCACAGACGCACCGGTGCGCCCCTCTCTCCAAGGCGACTCGTTCCTTCGCCTAGGTGCGCCACAGCTCGAGGATTGCATTCACGCAGTACGCCGGCGCCCGCGCCTCGCGCAGCGCGGCGGTATGGGTCGCCGCATTCATCACGATGGCCGTCTCCGGCGACAGTCCTTCAGTCGCGAGCCTGCCGCCATCCTCCGTTGCCCACTCCTCCTCCGTCTCCAGCACCACCATATACGCCAGACCGTAGTAGTGCGCATTCGGCGACCAACGATTAGTACTGCCGTGCTCGATCCACTGCACGTGGCTGAAGGGTTGGGGCGTCGCAGCAGTAGGGCCAACAGACGACGCTTTGGGCCGCTGATGACGCCGCGCGGCGTCCACGGTGCGGATGACGTAGCGGCGTAGCGGGTCCATAGGAGCACGAGGACGAGGCAGGGCAGGCCCCCCGGGTGCGTTGGCGCTCGCGGTGCCACTTTTGTCCGCATCCTCGCTACTGAGCTCGGTCGCCGCCGCATCCGCGTCGGTTGGATCCCGGGCATCCAGCGGCTCCGCCTTTACCCCCGGCAGCGACTCCTCCTCTTCTTTCTTTACCCAGTGCTGCCAAACGCCGCCGGCATGCCGCATGTGCCGTTGCACGAGCGTTAGCACCTCGTCCGCATCCCCGACAACAAGGCAGAAGGCGCAGTGCGCGCGCTGGAGAGCGACGAGCTCCTCCTGCACAAGCTGCGCCTGCATCGGGTCCGGCTGGGAGAAGAGATCCGGGTCAAGGCTGTCAGGGGTGAGGAAGAACTGATCTGCGTAGAGGCTCTGCGCTCGTTGCAGTGCAACCGCGCGCTGCCACCCTCCCTCCCTCGCCGTCGACGCGAAACCGCTGCTGGCGTGGCTACCCGCCATCGCACGAATAGACCGCAGAAAGAGAGGCAGTCCGTAGAACTGCGCCTCATTCAGAAGCCTCCGCAGGACGTGCACGCGCGAGGCGTGGTGTACCACGTAAAGGCCGTTGGTGCACCGCCACGACGCCATAGCCGCCACAGGGCCCCACGATGCCGCCTCCACAGCTGTCATGTCCTTCAGGGCCGCCACAAAGCTTTGCAGGAGTGCCTCCTCCTGCGGGCAGCGGGCCGTGATCCCGACAAACGGGAGCAGCGTGTCCAAGACGAGCGGGTTGCCGAGGAAGCAAGACAGCACTTCGTTCACCACGGCGTTGTTCTGGGGTGGACGGTGCTCGTATCCTGAGGGATCCGCCGCGAGCGCTTCGTGGTAGGGCCCGTCCCTCCAAGCTTGGTACACGCGACCTAGCACCTGGCACGCGGCCGCGTCGTGCGTGAAGAAGACTTTTCGCAGCTCTGTAAAAGTCGACGCCGCGCGGAACGCTGGGATAAGCTCGCCATACGCGACTTGCAGTTGACGGAGTCGACGAAGATACCCCAGACGCTTGTGCACATCGGCGAGCAGCACTGGCGAGGGGACCAGGCCAATCGTGGGCTCACAAACGCCCTGGGCTGCCGCTGCGGCTCCTTGGGCCCGTGTGCTCCCGGACGCGCAGGCAGTGGCACCTGACAGGGCGGCCGATGCATGTCTGGTCGAGGCACCGGCAACAGCGATAGGGAGGGTCCACAATAGAGGCGTTCTACGAATAGGGGCGGTTTCTTTTCCGTCCGAGTTCATACAACTCTGCTGGCACACGGTGGCTGGACAGCTAGACAGGCGCAGCATCGGCGGAAGCTGCACCGGCACGGCGGCTTCGCAAACACGTGCAAGTGCCACCACCGTTGCGTACTGCTCCGGTCGCACCCAACAAGGGTAGCCGACGCAGGGCGCGCCGGCCGCCGCACTTGTGTCGACAGGGGTGTAGAGGAGATCGTCCAAGCTGTGTAGAGCACGCCTGGCCGTTTCCATACGGTCCCCACTGCAGCAGAAGAGCTGCTCCTGGGACAGCGAATAGGCCCCGGCGCTGCCTACACAGTGCAGCGACACGTCCGCCACGCCGCAGTTGGAAAGCGCGCGGGTGCGGTTGACATCGCCGCACGCACGCTGCCAGAACGCAAGCACCTCCATCTCTGGCGTGCCAACAGCGGCAGCGCAGGCAGCCGCGGACGTGCCTACTGCTGCTCCAGCACAGCTGGCTGGGACAGTCGCTTGCGCGGGCCCATCGGCGCTGGTCGACTGCTTCGTGTGCCGCGTGCGTGGCTTACGATAAACAAGCGTCACCTCCTCATCGGCACTTCCTCCCGGAGAAGCGGTGTCGCGGCGATGGCTGCGTTCGCCTTGTACAAGCGCAGAGAGTGACTCACTGGCGGCGCCGGTAGCAGCGGCGGTGGGCCGTCCACTGACTTTGCCGCAGCGGGCAGCAGGGCGTTTAGCGACCGAGGCAGCACCACCACGCCCACCGGCACCGGCGCGTCGGCCAACCATGTTTATGTTCCCCTCCCTTCTACCGGGTCTATGGCTGCGCCGCGTAGCGTATCCTGAGCAAGAAAGAGAGCACCAGATCAGAAAAACAAGCGCGAGGCGAGAGAGAGGACGAGGGGGCGGTCAGAGAGAGAGGGGGGACTTGGCGGTATACCTCACAAATACACACACAACGCACCAGAGAAGACGGGCATCACGCGCAGCATTGTCAGGTGGCGATAAAGACCAACGGCTTAGACGCATGCCACGATGAAGAGGGGCAGCAGTAACGAAACATTGGGGCAATGCTTGAATACTACCGCCGCCACCCCGCGCTGACGTTGCCACCATGGCTGCGTCGCGCTTCCACAGACCTCCCCCTCACTGGTAAACTGCCGCAGCGAGGATGGGGGAGGAGAGGGGAGGGGTGGAAAAGGGGGCGATGATGGGACATGGAGTGTTCTCGGCTACTTCGCACTGTCCGCCACGCGCGTCCGCCAGCAACTCCTGTTTTTCATGTGGGCGTCTCTCTCTCTGTGTATACCGCTTTCTTTCCTTTTGAAAAGGGGTCTACCATGTGCCGGCAGCACAACCTGCTTGTCACGTGCGCAGCATGTAGAAAAGAGGAAGAGAGCAGAGGGGCTGTGGTGGCCCACCATGAGTACGTCTTGCGTCCACAACGCAGCGATCAAAGAATGCGAAACTATCGTTCTTTGTATCCCCACGACACCACCACCACCCCTCCTCCCCCCCCTCCCGGGGTCCTTCTCGGCGAAACATAAACGAGTGAGATGCGAGATGGCGGGGGAGGGGAAGAGGCAAGGGCAATCAGGGATGATGGTGATGCTCCAAAAAGAGTCCCACAGAGGTGACGGAGCCCACTCCCCCCCCCCCCCAAACACGAATGCACTGCACACGGCGGCCTCGTTGGCGAGAGAGAGAGAGAGAGATCGAGACAGAGAGAGGGCGGCTGAAGCCCAAAGCGGAGGAAGAGAGAAAAGAAGGTGGTGGCGGGTGAAAGGAAGGAGGTCGTGCAGGCGGGGTGTGGAAGGCGTTGCGAGGTGGTAGTGGTGATGGTGGTGGGGAACTCCAGCTAGAGCAATGGCAAGGGCGAACCAAAGAAAAACAAACCCTGTAGGCACGCCCCTGGACACGGTTTTCATCCGCAGTTACACCCCCCCACCCCCCCACACACGCATGCCGGCGCGACACCACCACAGTCTTTTGTGCTGCTTCAGCGCAGGCACAAGACGCAGCAGCAGCAAGAAGCGAAAGAGAATATCACAAGCGCAGCGAGAGAGAGAGAGCAAGGAAATCCATCACGACGCATTGACAGAGGCCAGCGCGTTCTCGCGTGCACAGCGCAGCTCCTGCGCGACGCGGCGCTCCAGCTGCGCCGCACGAGCTTGCTCTCGTGCCTTCATCTGCTCCACCACTACTGGCTTGCATTGTCGACGCAGCTGGTGCAACTGCTTTGGCGTGATAGCCATCGTCTGGGCCAGGCGAACCAGCGCCGCCGCGTCGTAGAGACAAGCCGTTTGCCGGCGCAGGGTGACAAGAAGTTCGCCGGCATCGTCGCTGATGAGGAGGCCCGCGTCGTCGAGATACTTCAAAGTGGCAAGTGTGATCTCGAGGTGGGCGGGGGTGCGCTCGCCGGGGTTTGGCGTGCGGCAGAAGAGATAGTCCCACACGTGCAGCGCCGTCGCGATCGGGAACACGTTCACAAACAAGGACATGATCCAGTTCGCAACGAGCGTCTTCACTTGCAGACCCGCCTCGCGGAACTTTGTGGCTACGCGAGGTAGCTTCTTCTCCACAAGGTGCTCCAGCACAGCCTGCTCAACATTGGCTCCCAGCAGCGTTTCTCCATAAAAGTCGTTGGGCAGGAGCTCCTCAAAGATATGCACGAGCAACCAAAACGTGCGCTCTTCGTCGTCCAGCACGAGAAGCAGGAAAGCGGCGAGGAAGTTGAAGGACTGGCAGTAGCTTAGCAGCGGGTTGCGCCAGCACAACGCGTGCAGGACGTTGGTCAGCTTGTACACTCCTACATCCTTGTCGGAGAAGTAAGGGTGACCCGGGAAGGTTCGCTGTACATCAGCGGCGATGGCGCCCGCATTCGGCCCCGTCACATACCCGTTGCGCCGTAGTAGCTTGGCGCAGAAGTACTCGTTCTCGTCCACTTTGAGCGCCGTGCCGGTCAAGGTGAGCCACATGACGCCGCGCAGGTGGTGCGGAATTCCGCGCACCCGCGCTACGGCGCGCAGCTTCACAATTACCTCCGGCGAAGTGCTCGCCAGCAGCGAGACACCGCGGCAGAGACGGTACCACTTATCCTCTCGTTTGCGCTCCTCCTCGTCTCGGGTGGGCTGCGAAGCTACTTCGGCGTGCGCCACAGCCGGATCACTCGGGGTCGGGAACCCGAGCCGCGGCACCGAGGACCAGTCCTGCAGACTACATGCTGAAGTGACCGGGTACGGCGTTGGCTGCAGTGCCTTCTCACCGTTCGGCGGGGAGAACAGCGTCGAAGCCGCGGCCAGTGCCGCGCCGCTGTCGCTTGTGCACGGCACGCAAGCACCGTTGCCGGCAGCAGAGCTCACCTGTCGAACGGAAACGATGGCGGCGCCACTGCCGCGCCGAGCACTCACTGGCTGCTGCGAACTCATCGACGGCATCTCCATCACTGGCGTGGAAGGTGTGTCCCATACAGCGCCTACCGCCGATGCTGCAGCTGCAACGGAGGCGCGTGCCATGCCGCCACCGCTGCTGAAGTCATCAAGCAACTTCATTTCCTCGTCGGCTACGCGGTGTATGAGCTCAGCGTCGTGCACAAACATCGGGAACGGCGCTGCAGCGCGTTTGTCTAAACTGCCATCCGGTCCGTCCTTCGTCGTGACACACGAGGGCAGCATGTGGCTTTCAGCCCACGTTGACTCCGTCGCGAGCGCCGTTGGCGCACTCGCCAGCGGGTGCTCATCCAGCGCGACGGTCATGCTCCGTCGCTCTACTGAGTTTGGTGAGCTGGTACAAGAATACGACGACCTCGCGCCCACCCCGCTTGAGGCCGGCACTGGGTTGGGTGAGGACGAGAGGTGGCCCGGCAGCGCGGCAGGCAACGCCGCCCTTAGCGATGAGTTCGCCATCGAGCTCGAGGGAGGAGGAGAAAAAGGCAGAGAAGGGGAAGGTACCACGGATGCCGTACGGAATGCAGGCGACGCAGAGGGAGGCTGGAGCACGCGGGAACCGATGATGTCAGCCGCAACCGCCTCCGTTTGGCAACACGGGCTCTGCCAAGCAGCCGAGGAGGACGATGAGCCGCTTGAGGGCATCGCGGTACCACCGAGGCAACCGACTCCAGCGCTGTCCTCCGCAGCTGGGGTAACGAAGTTGCCCCAATTGCCGCTGCGATCATGAAGGTGCTGGTCACGATGGTGGCAAAGGACAGCTGCGCTTTCCGTGGGAGGCGGTGCTCGTGGCATGGGGCTGAGCTCGACGTCCGTTGACTCCGCTGCTGGCGACAGAGCCGATGCCCTGGGCGATCTCAGAAGAACCGGTGTGCCATCGGGGCGAGAAGGGTCGCAATGCAGTCCTGAAGAATGCGATGCGCAAGAGCGGTCGGCAAGAGTCCCGTCGCCGAGAGTACCAAGTGCGCGGGTGGGTGAGTGCCGAACAGACATGAGCGACGCGTTGCGACCCGCGTCGATGCAGATGCGTTCAGATTCGTGTGGCTGACGTCAACAGGCGCGTATCCCCGCCACATGCATCTGCGTGCGTGAGTGCTGACGCGCGATGTCTACGCCCCAGTGGGCAGGCCTGTGGGTGTGCGTGGGCCTATATGGATGCTCTATACGAGAAAGGGGGAAAGAAAACTGGAGAGGAGTGTAATAGCAGAGCGAATTGTGAAGTGAGGTGGGGTGGGAGGGGAGGGGGTGGCAATCAGAGATGGGGCGAGAGCGCGCGCCTGAATCGAGGGAGCGGCAAGAAAAAAGGTGGGCGACAGCGAAAGCACATGCGCGAGCCCGTTTATAAAAACGCTGTAGATGCAAACTTGTGACGAGTCTATGACTGTGTGGTTGAAGTTCTACAGTGAAGAGGCGGCCGCAGACACGGGTAGATATAGGGAGAGGAGACAGGGGGAGGGGTGGGAAGGATGAACGTAGAGCGAAGCGGCGTTGGAGACTGTGGCGGGTAAGTCTTTGAGCGCGCATGTGTGTGTGTGTGTGTGTGTGTGTGTGCGAGTGTCAGCACAGTTTCCGCCCTCTATGCGCGCCTTTTCTTGAGTCAGTCATGGACTGTGTCTTCGTCGGTTTGGTTCATGTTGCTGCTGAGGTTTCCATCGAGGCAGCCCACGTCTTCGTCGATCCAGTAGGCAGTAGAGAGTGAAGGACAGCAGACGAGGGGGGAGAAAGAGAAAGGAGGGGAGGGGAGGGGGGGGGGGGGAAGGGGGAAAGGGGGGAAGGGGGAACAAAGGAAAAAGAGGACGATACTGCTAAAAAGGAGGAGGGGGAAAATAGGGGGAGAAGGCGAAAGCGGACTACGAGCCTGGTCACCACCGCGCACCTTCTGACCTGTGTCTCCTTCCTTAGCCTTCACAGACACACACACACACACACACACAGACACGATTATGCCCCTAAAGCAGAGCTGAAGCGAAAATATACACAAGAAAAGCAGGGAGGTTGTGTGGAAACAGGTGGCTACGAAATACATGAAAGGAAGTGAGACACACAGACAGCGGGGAGAGAGAGGAGAGACGCACAGTGTGCCGTGTGCATCACGCAGCATTACCAACTACAACAGGAGGTGTAGCTGTGCACATTACGTATCGCCTAGAGGCAACAGAGCACCACCCCAGCAAGGCGTCAGGAAGCGTGAAGCCGCACCGACGTCACCCGTTGCCTCCGCGGAAAACAAAAAGTGCCCGCGATGCCGCAAAGGCGATGCGGCAAAAGAGGGCCGTCCACACACACGCACACACGAGTCGAGTAGGCGAGGCGCAAGACAGTGACGAAAAAGATGAACGACAACACACGCAGGATGGCACAAGGCACTTCCTCTTGGCGAATTCCGGAAAGCAAGCGAAAGAGGAGTACGAGGGGAGGGAGGGGGAGGGGGAGAGTGGCAGTGCCCCAAGGCAACAGAAGAGCGCAGGCGCCCTACGCACCCGTGCGAGTGACCTCAATCTGCCCTTTGCCACACATGCACAGTGACACACGCGTGAGAAGGCACGGCCGCCCCAAGCAGCCGCCCCGCGACGGTTGCCCTTTTCTCACCCGACGTCAAGATACAGAAGGACGACATAGGAAAGGCTCATTCGAGGCTCAACCTCCAAAGTTGCCGTGGAGCCGATAACGTCACCACGGAGAGCGCAAGCCGCTGCACTTCAGTGGCTTCCTTACTCCTTACAGGTTGCCGGCACCGCAGTAGCTCGGGTCCGTGTACAGCCGCACCAGGGCCATCGTGAACTCAGTGCTTTTCTCCATCTGGTCCACGAGCACGTACTCGTTCGGCAGATGCGCCATCGCCTGAGGGCCCGGACCAACAATCACCGTTGAAACACCCAGGACGTCCTCAAAGTAGCCGCCCTCCGTGCCACCACCCGTCTTGTACGTCTTTGTAGCCTTCCGGAGCATCAAGGCTTTCTGCGTCACAGAAGCAGCCCCTTTGCCGTTAAAGGCAGGCATGCTCAACGGACGCGTCACCTTTACCTCAGCATCGGGGTACTCCTCACGCATCGCAGGCAGCACGTGATCGTTCACGTACGCACGCACACACCGCTCGATGGCGTCCGGTGTCTCGTTGTCGGTGATGCGCGCAGTGACCACAAATTCGCACTGCGCAGGGACCGTGTTCACAGCATTGCCGCCCTTGATCAACCCAGTTGTGATACAGGGGAACGGACATGGGTATTCAGGGTCCTGGCGGCCGTTCTTGCGCAGGTCCACCGCGATCTCGCGCACCTTTGTGATGATCTGCGCAGCGTACTCGATCGCGTTGCAGCTTGTGTTCATGAGCGCCATCGACGAGTGAATCGCCTTTCCCTGCACAGATACGCTCCACTGAGTAAAGCCCTTCGAACCAACGTAAATGTTCATGTCCGTCGGTTCACCGATGAGGCAGGCGTCCGCCAGGAACCCACGCGCCTTCAGATATTCGATCAAGTACGGCACGCCGGTGCAGCCCACCTCCTCGTCGAATGAGAAGGCGTAGTGCACGGGCTTCGCACGATTCATTGTCAGGAACTGTGGCGTCAACGCCAGCACAACCGCCAGGAAGCCCTTCATGTCGCAGGCTCCGCGGCCAAACAGCTTGCCGTCCTTCTCCACCATCGTGAACGGGTCGCTGTCCCACTTCTGCCCATCCACCGGCACAACGTCCGTGTGGCCTGAAAGCACGATGCCGCCCTGCATCACGCCGTTCTCGCCGGGCAGCGTCGCCCACAGGTTGGCATGCGTCTTCTCCGGGTTGTACACGAACGTCGACGCAACGCCGACGGACTTCAGGTAGTCGCGCACGTACTCCACCATCGGCAAGTTCGAGTTGCGACTCGTCGTGTCGAAGCTGATGATCTTTGCCAGCCACTCGCGGAACGTCGCCGGGTAGGACATGGTGAGACGCCGGTTGTGTTTTCGTTAAAGGGGAGCGAACAGAAAGCCGGCGTGAGATGCCGAGGTCGCCGACACGGAGGTGCGCAACGTATGAAGGGAGCGGGGACGGGCGCTGGAGAGCGATCCTAGCGGTTGCAACCCGAGTGGAGGGAGAAGAGATGCCGTTCGCGTTGTTCGACGTGTAGTTGCTCTTTGTGGGTTGCATGGTTTGAGAACGCCAGCCGGACAACGGAGCACCATCATGGGCAGGACGTGAGAGAGAAAGAGAGACAGAGATACACATGTAGCGACGGTGGAAAGGAGGGCGTCAAGCCAGTGCCAGGCCGCAAGTGTGGAAATGCATGGTCGATGCAGAGGGGGATCAACACGAGAGGGTCACTGAATGGCTCGCGTAGACGCAGAGAGGAGTACAGCCACGAATCTTGCCCCGGTGGCGCGCCACTACCCGTACCGACCCACAACAGCATCGTGAGGCAGGCCAAACAAAAAACCAAACACCGCACGCAGCCAACAGAAAAGGCAAGCGCGCGTGGCTCGTGGCGTGGGGGTGCAGGTGGGTCATGGCTGCACCACTTGCTCGGTGGTATCCGCAAGATACTCGAGATGCATATCGAACGCTTCAAAAAGTGGTAGCAGCCAAGGCTAATGGGGGTGGTGGTGGTGGTGGTGTGAGGAGTGGGGAGGGGGCGGTAGAGTTGGGCAAGCACATTGGGGTTAGGATGGGGACAAAACGAGCGAAGAAAACAAGGGCGTGCGAAAGGCAAGGAAACATACGAAACAGCCAACGCGGAGCGCGCGGACACGGGAAGAAGGCAGAGTGGCTAAGAGCAGTATCGCGGCACCGCCGCCGCGATGATTGATGCATGCATGCAGGGCTCGCTACACGACCACGTAGTGGCATCCTTCCTCTCCTTTATCGGCAGGCGAAAGGACGCCACCTGAGCGGCCGCGGTTAGGCGACGGCAACGGAAAGCAGGTGAGGCTTCCCACGCAGAGCCGCGGCGATGGCGTCGCAGATTTCGACGGCGCTGTCGAAGCAGCGTGTTGCAGCTGCACCTCCGTAGACTGAACTTGCGCCACCCAAACTTTTCTTCCGTCCGCGGCAAAGCCGCTCTCGCAGTGCAGCCACCCGTCGTTGGCGGCTGCCCCCGCACCTGGCGGGGCACTGCTGCTCTCTGCATAGGAGCCGGAATAGTTGGCCCTGGATGACCCAGCTGCAGCTGCCATCACGGCGCTACCCAGTCGCCGCGGAGTAGATTTCGCCGAGGCAACATTGGCGCTCGCAGCTGGGTGAGGCATCAAGTTCACCTTGTGCTTGCACTCAGCTCGTACTTTGCTCGCTCCTGCAGCGCCGCCAATCACCGTAGGCGAGCGCGCACCGTGAGCAGGAGGCGATGACGAAACCCTTGCCGCCCTCGCCGATTCCCAGGATTGAACGATGGCTGCGCAGTCGAAGACGTGTAGGGTGCCATTGGCGCTGAGTGCGGCGATCCGGTGCGCGTCTTGCTGCACCGCGAGCGAGAGCACCGCGGCAGGGCGGTGGCCCCGCTGTAGCTCTACCAGCAACGCACCGGTAAGACTGTCAAAGAGTTTCACGGTTGTGCCAAGCTCCGAGGCGGTGGCCAGCAGTCGACCATCCGGGCGAAAACGCAGATGTGCCACGGCATGGTGATGCGCTGGGATGGTGCGCTGCTCCATGGGCGGCGTGGCAGCACCAAAGGCGCCACTGGTCGTCGCATTGGCCGCCGCCGCCGTGGTGCTTGGGGAAGTTCGCCCAGCGCCGACGCCTGCGGACACCCCAGAGGCCTCTCTGCTGCCGTCTCCTGTTTGCGCGTGCCGGCGTGATGTAGGCGGTGCACAATGTAGTGTTAGCACCGTCACATCACCGCGGTACCCGCGTGCAGACTGAGGGAAGGCGACGGCGTACGATGTGCCACCGCCCGCCTTCCGCGACGGCACCGCCGCCGAGAGGTCCAACACCCCACGTGGGTTCAGAGGTTTGTACATGCTCTGCTGTCGAATGTACCGCAACGTGCGAAGATCGACGAGGTGAAAGAGGTCAACAGCTGCCACGAGGAGGACAGACGAGTTCGCCCTCAGCGCCAGCACCGGCGACCCGCAGAAGTGCAGCGCCGCTAGGCAAGTGCCACTGGTAGCGTCGAACAGGTATACATAGCGCCGGCACTCAGCCTCGGCGGCTACGAGGGCCGAGACGTTGGCTGGGTCTTCCGCTGGCATAGGCGACTCGGGCAGCTCCTCGTCACCAGGTGACACAGCAGCGACGTCTGCGCCAACGCCAGAGCCGCTGTTGCTACTGCTGCTCGCCGGTGGCGCGGCTTCAGCGTCGTGACTCTGCCCCTCGTCCACTCGTGTCATGGGTACTGTGGACGGCACAAACACCAGCGGACGAGCTCGAAACACGACAGCGACAAGGGCGCTGTCGCCAGCCACCGTCGCCGTGTATACGGGCGTGCGCCAGAGCGCGGTAGGCGGGGCAGTACCATTGACATTACCAGCACTGTCCGAGGTGGGTTCAGAAGATACCGCGGCGATGGAAGGAGGGCGGGGGTGCAGCAGCTGCACCACTGCCCCCCCGCGCTGCTCGGACGCTGTCATGAGCTTATATGCCCTGGCACCCGCCACAGTCGACAGGACAGCGACGGTGCAGGACGGGTTGAGTGCGCAGGCAGATGGGTAAAAGCGGCGCCGTCCCTCCGCCCTTCGGTGCGCCTCTGCGGCATCGAACGAAGCGCTGGATGAGGCTTCCATAATCGCAATGGGGAACGAAGTTGCCGCTCTCCTTGACGCTGCAAAAGAGTTTGTTTGCGTGTATATTTTTGGTGCCTCGACGAATTCAGCGCGGAAGAGAGGAGGAGAGAACGAGAGAGGGCGGACAAGGCGATCCGTCGACTTGCACAGACGAGGCAACGCATCCACCGGAACGTCGGAGAGAGAAACACGCACCAGCCTGCGAGTCACGGCCCTTCAAACTATAGGCACCCTGTCCGGATGAGAAACAAGGAGGCTTTGGCGTGTCGCTCTGTCCTGCCACAGCAGGCATGTGCGTGGTCGGCACGCGCGAGAGCAAAGATGGCGAAGGTAGAGAGAAACAGAAACGCATGAGGAAAGGGCGAGAGGGGAACGTGAGGCCCGTCGGCTGCAGGAAAGACGCGGAGGTTATCTGGTATGAGGAGGGAGCGGGAGGGTGCAGCGCCTGCCCCAAACCTTCCCCCCTCGCCTTCGAACCCAAGCACCAAGGCGCACACATGCACGCGCCCTGGCGCTTTTCATCGCAACAACGGGAAGACAGAAAGAGACTACCGCGTGCAGCGGTGTAACGGAGTTGTAACCCTGCTGCAGCGCAAGGAGCGTTCCGCGAGTGAGGCCAGATGAAGATGGTGATGGAAACAACGGCGAACCTAGCGATGCGTGACAGCCCTTCGCAACTCTCCCCCCTTCGAAGCATAGAATCAAACACAGGCAGAGAGACGCGCATAGGCACACACGCTTAAGCGTAGAGAAAAGCACACACGCGCACTCTTCCTTTCTTAGTTGTACGCAACCAGCGCCCACGCGATTATGCACCACTGCCTCAACCCCCTGTTCTTCCTCACTCACCCCCCCCCCACACATTGCTCTCTCCTTCATACCCGCCATACCGAAACACACGCACGCACACGCGCGCACACACACACACACATACACGCCAATACGCGTTGCTAGCGATGGCTGCAGGCATGGCGTGAATGTGCACAGTGGCACGAGGGAGAGGTGGGGGTAGGTGCTTAGAGCAGAGGGAAAGAGACAGAGCGGTAGTAGACACCACACAAATTGAAAAAGGGGGTGGGGGGCAAGTGCAAGCTGGCAGTCAGGCACGTGTAACAACGAGTAACCACAGGATCACTCACCACAACGCGCCTCGAACACGCCGCTGCGTTGCCATTCCGTCTCTTGAAGCACGCGTTTCTGGCCGCAAGCTCTCTCGGCCTCACCAAGCGTCAATGCACTGATGGTGCAGCATAAGGTAGGAAAGGCGCATCTCTCTCTCTGTGCCCGTGCCTGTGCCTGTGCCTGTGTGATGTCATGTATGTGTGTTACGCACGCGCGCGATCGGGTGCCAGCCTGTGATAGAGACACTGAAGCGGCAGGGGGTGGCCACTGTCCCTTAGCGCACGTGAATTCCTTGCTGTCAAATCTCTGGTGGGGCTTCGAAGAGCATGTTTGATGCACGGTCGATGCTGCGGTGGCACAGGTAGAACGCAACCTTGCACTGTTCGTAGGTGAAGCCCAGCTCCGTCAGAGCCTGGATCTTTTTCTCATCCTCTTCAGAGGGGACCCGGGACAGGATGAATTCCTTGTCTGACTGCCGCTTCGCCTTGCCAATGCGTGCGCTGCCGCTGGCGTTGCCGTCGCCGTCGCCCACCTCCTCCACCTGCATCCCGCTCGCCTCCAGTTCAGCAAGGTCGGCCGCGTCAAAGTCGCCGCTGTCGCCGCTGCGGGCCGCCGAGGTGATGTAGCTCTGAAACAACGCACTCATCTGCTCCGCCGTCTCCTCGTCCATCTCCTCATCCTCCTCCCCCATGGACCACTCCAGCGAGCCCTCCTCATCCTCGTCCTCGTCGCCACCCATGGCGCCGCCGTGCAGCATGCTCTGCGCGGCCTTGGTGAGCTGCTCATTGTTCATGAGTGTGACAAAGGTCTCCTGGTTTTGCACAATCACCTGGAAGAGGGAGGGGTGGTTTCGCTCGATCCGCTCCATCACAGCCTGCGGGTTGGCCAGGAACTCCTGCCGCAGCACCGTTAGATCTGGAACCACTTCCCGCAAGGCAGCGAACAAGTCATTCTGCCCCTTGGCGTCGCCGTCCTCTTCGGAGTCATCCGCGTCGTCCTCCTCGTCTAGTTCGCTCTCCTCCTCCTCGGCGTCCTCATCCTCGCTCGCAATGACGACGGGGGCGTCCACCTCGCCCCTCGACTCGATACGTACACGCTTCGTTGCGGGGCCCTCGGATGGCGAGGCCTCACTCGCCGCCACCGCTGCCGCACCGGCCGCGCTCAGCGACGTGCAATTCTTCGGCACCACCGTCAAGTGATCGCCTTCCCGCAACCCGCACTCCGTCAGCAGCTTCTTCTCGTCACCAAAGTCCACCACCGCGGAGGCCGCGGACGGAGATGAGCTTGGCGCCGCTGAGTCGCCCTCGGTGGCGCCCTCGTGGCGATCAAAGCGAAACTCAAAGGCCACAACCTTGAGCCGAAACTGGATGGCGACAGTGGCTCGCAGGTTCTGCACAGTCGCCCTCGGGTTGGCCACCGTAATTTCCTTCGTCACTGCCTCGCTCTCTGCCAGGAGGGACGAGTTGACGGGGGAGACGAGGCAAGTCACGGTGAACTTCATATCTATGGGACCGTTTCTATACTGGTGCGTGCGCAAGTCGTAGTGGTCGTCGTCGCTGTTGGGGTGATGGGGGTGTTAGTAGCGCTACGCGGGAAGGGGGAGGGGTAATCGCCCGTGATGGTAGCGGAAACGAGGAGTGTGTGTGCGTGCGTGACGAAAGATGAATTTAGAAGGTATGCGATAGGGGAGGGAGGGGGCAGGGCAGCACAATGAAGCTGGGTATAGGGAGGAGGACGGGAGAGAGGGCATGGCGTGTCTCCGGCTGCACTCCTCTTTTGCTCCTTACCGCATCACACACACACACACACACACACATAAACGAAAGCCGTACGCTTGTCGGAGAAAAAAAGGGGTAGCGCGAGCAACGTCGATGAGGGCACATCGGTGCCATCGAGGAAAGCAGGAGCCCAGCATTTCCTACCTACCTACCCACCCCAAGCTCCCTGATGCGGTGAGAGGGTGTGTCCCCCACCCCTTTTTTGTGCGCCCTGATCTTTGTTTTTTGTCTTTTTCCTTTGTGTTGTCTCGACGGTTGGGTAGTCGAATGCGCGTCGGCTCACGAAAGCGATGGGGGGCGCATCAGCGGGGAGAGCAACACGAACACAGTGGGCTCCTTCATCGATGTGCGTTGAAGTCCATAGGCTCCGTGCCAAACGGGCACTCCGCCGTGCCTGGCGGTGCCCACACGTCCTTGGGCAGCGCAGTTCCGCACCACACCTCCGCGGCGGGGCACAGGCGCACACACTCTTCCATTGCCCAGGAGGGGTTGGTAAGGCTAGGGTAGAGCTGGGCAATCATCCGCGGCAATGCATCAGGAAACCTATCTACGCGCTGCGTCGGGGTCGCGAGAGGCTCCTCGGCCGCCGCCGCCGTTGATGTGTTTAAACAATCTTCATTGTAACGGCGCACAGACTCCAAGAGAGTCGTGCGAATCTGGAGCCTGCCACCACTGTTTGCGGTCGGTGTATCCTTTGCTCCCTGCATGATGCCGCACGCATTCACACGCACACACACACTCAGAGAAACAGAGGATAGAGCAGGGATGCGCTTAAAGTCCTCTTCGTTTCAAGCAGGCAAGAAACGCAGAGAATGAGGTGGGTGATGGGATGGCGTACTTCTGATACTCCAGTGGAGAGATTGTGTGAGAGCAGCGAGGTCTATTCACAAGATAGCAGCAGGCGAAATGTGGCGGTGGTGGGAGAGAGCGGGGGGAGGGGAGGGGAAGGGGGGAACGAGCGGGTGCGTTCAAGAGCTCATACACAAGCATGCGTGGTACAAGGTAGCCCCTCTCCTCTTTTCGAATCAGCCGAGCTGAAAGGGTGAACCCCACAGGCAGACGGCTAAGAAGAGCGGAGCAAAGGAGGAGTAGAGGTAGAACGAAAGATGCACGCATTCACATGTACACACACACATACATACATAGATATATATATATATACATAAAGGTATGTATGTATGCTGGGATATTTACGAGAGAGAACGGCGCGATGTACAACCACTTGTGTAAAAACAATCATACTAAAAGTATACGTGGGAGGCCACGCAGCAACGAGAAGGGCCGTCCAACACCACCCCTGCATCTGCCTCGTCCATTCACGCGCCTTGCCTCATCGCCTCGTCACCTTCCTTCGAGGCCAACCACAGAGCCGTGAGTGGAGCTGCTGCCGAGGATGGGGGAGAGGTGAAAGCCGCGAGGGGTGTGAAGCTATCATGCATGTGCCTTCAGCGCACTTGAGGCTCCCTCCTGCTCCTCTCTTTGGCCATCAGTTCACAATTCTGTCACGCTTCGCTGCAGTTATCTTCTTCTTTTGTGTGTGTGTGTGTGTGTGCGTCTTTGTGCTTCACCAGCACCCAACTCGATTGTCGATGCGGCTCACCATGCCAGCTGCATATGGAAACCGACACGTACACGCGCAACCACACACAGCACCGTCACCGCCGCGGGTGCACTCTGACAGCCTCGGGAGAAAACGCAGATGTGTTCGCACTTTCTCGCCTTTCGGGAGGGGCTTTGGTATCCGTTTCCTTTACTTGCTGTCGTCACTGCGCTGCCCAGCTCGACTTGCTAGGCGGTGTTCGCGGGATGGGAGCCGGTACCTGCATGTGCGGCTCCGATTCATCCTCATCCTTGTCGCCGTCGTCCAACTGAGGGTGCGCCAGCTGAGAGGCGGGCACGCTCAGTTGATGATCATGCAGGTGCGATATGATTGTGCCCGATCGCCGAGCTTCACTGGACAACGCCGACGGGGCGGCGGTGACGGTGTCATCCTTCCGCGACACCTGAGAGCCACTCCCTCCAGCCTTTGGCACCGCTGGCTCAGCAAAGGGGAAGAGAGAGGGCGAGAGCGCACTGCTGGTGGAGTTGGCCCTTAGGGCTGTGGTGCTTCCGCGGTTGCCATTCACGGCGCTAGTTGCCGCGATGGCTGTTGGCGGTGTCGCAGTGCTGCGGGCGCTAGAAAGCTGAGCACCGAAAACCTGCGTTCGCGCGCTCGAGTAGGCGATGCCTGCCTCGTCCACGGCTGCTGGGTGGCTGGCGCGTGAACGACGAGACGTTGTGGAGGACAGCGAGGGCGCACCGGCGTCGAGAAACTGGCGTACCTCGGCCGAAAGAACTTTTGCGTGGGGGTTGCCCAGCGCCGGGGCTGTCCCACGCAGCGGTCGCACACCATGCCCGTCCGAGCTAGAGGTGGAGACGGAGTTGCTGCTGAGGGCGCCGCCTGCGCGGCTGCCAACGGTCCCGCTCGGCATCTCTAACATTACCGCGGGAGACGCACTCATCTTTGTCCTGCTCGGTACCACGGACGAGGCAGCCGCCCAATCGGTGGGGCGTTGGCGCTCATTCAAGTGCATCACGGCTTGGAGCAAGCGACGCTCGGCCATCGACTGCTGCATCGCACCTAAAGTAGGGGACTCGCCGTCGTGTTGGTTGGCCGCCACTGTCCGCGTCCGCGGTGACACCAGGGAAGCCTCCTGCTTTGTCGATCGAGCACCCCGTCCGCTCTCCGCCACCTTGTCCAGCGCAGCCTCGACGTTCGAGAGGGAGACGCGAGGAGATGAAGGGCGCCGGTGACTGCCCCCGCGACGGGACCCGCTTGCTTCGCTACACTCTGAAAGCGCCGCAGACGTCGCCAAAGGCGTTGACGCTGCCGGGGAACGGCGCCGCAGGTCGCTAACG
Source organism: Leishmania aethiopica (assembly GCA_003992445.1). Taxonomy (NCBI): domain Eukaryota; phylum Euglenozoa; class Kinetoplastea; order Trypanosomatida; family Trypanosomatidae; genus Leishmania; species Leishmania aethiopica. The sequence continues at coordinate 440,508 of RZOE01000097.1, read as the reverse complement.
GACAGTGGCGGGGCCGGGGCAACGGTATTTCGTGGGCGCGACGAGGCTACGGCGCTATGGTTGCCAGAGCGCGTTGATCCAATGAAGGAAGCATGTTCGTACGCCAGCACTGGCGACGAGTCGCGGCCGTCGTCGCTAGTAAGCTTACTGGCCTCGCCCGCAGTCACGCTGCTGCCGCTTGCTGGGGTGGCTGAACCGAACGGGACGCTGGCGTGGTGCGTATTCACGACGGCGCTCGTGCTCCGGGGAGTGCGAGAGAGAGAAGAGGAGGGCGGTGTACCGAGGCTTTGACAGTTGCCGACGGAATCATACTCGCCTCGCTTGCGCCCTGGCATTCCGAGTTGGCGTCTGGCGCCGCGCGCCGCAGTGAGGGCCGTTGCTGCGGTCGTAGCCGACGAGGACAACGAAGCCGACGACAAAGGGATCGACACTCGAAAAGGGCGCTTGATGAGGACGGCGGACGGAAACGGTGGCGACTCGCTCGCTGCCGCCACCGAAGATGGGGTGGGTGCTGCCTTCGCAGAGTCAGCTGTGGCGCCGACCAGCGTGAGCTGTGCGCCGAACTCCTCGTTGAACCACTCCGAGTCAGCATCCCAGCTGTCGGCGTTTTCTTTCCGCGTGAACGCCGCCGTGGTGGTCGAAGGTTGACGTATGCCGAGGTCCCTCAAGGTGCAGGACGACAGCATCGCAGCCCCACACTCCACCTTCTCCGGGTGCCTTCCCAGTCGACTGTCATCGTATACAACGTGATTCTCGGAGGTGTCGAGGTACTCGGTCGCATCCTCGTCGAACGTCACGTGCCGTGTCTGCCTTGCGGACTCCTGCGCGCTGATGCTTTCTGGATTGGACAAGGAGCGGGCGCTTGAGTCACTAATGACAGCCTTCGGGACACTGGATGGGGTGTGCGCACGGTGAGAAGAGGACGTGGACTCGGTCGAAGAGACGGTGCTCGACACGATAAGTTTGGTGCTGTTCATGCGCCCCCTCCCTTTAAGGATGCCGTGGGCTGGGGTTACGGCCAACCACGGCTTGTCTAGGGCTGCCGGACCCTCTGTGCCGTAGCGGGTCGCACGACCAGCAGCGGTGGTGCTGGAGGACGACTGCGGCAGTGAGGCGCAGCCCTTATTATCTCCTTCCCCTTCCCTGCTAGGGGCAGCAGACGCGGCGAAGTTACGGGGATGACTTGGGTGCGGCGCGGCTTCCGCGAAGGACGCAGAGCCACTGGGGTGCAGCACTGGAGAGGATATGGAGTGGGTGTAAGAAACGTCGCGGGCGGGACTGCCGCACACCGCACGACTTTGCCGCCCTACGACCACCGCATCGCTCGCTTCACTCAGCTGCGGGCGAGCATAGGCGCTCGGGCGTGCATTATAGTGTGCCTGGGCAGATGCGGGACGAGTCGCTCGAGCCAGGTGGTCTGGGGCGCGGAGAGCCTCTTCGCTCTCTCCTGCGAATGCAGCAGTAGCGTACCTGAGTGCAGCAGCACGGTCGAAGGTCTGGGAGGATGGGCATGGGCACGGCTCTGCAGATCTGGCTCGGACAGATGAACGGGCGGACGTGACTCGAGCGGTTGTCTCCCTGTCACTCTCCGCGGTTAATGCGGAGCTACGCGGCGCACTACATCCCATGAAAGCCCCGGTGCTCTTCAAGGTCTCTGTCGTGCCTCGAGCGCTGGTCCACCGGGTGTTGTGTCGGCCATTGTGAGAGGGCGAGACGATAGGCGATACTTGTGCGTGGGCCTGTCCTGCTCGGCACAGAGACTCGCCTTTTGCTACAACGCGCGGCGCCTTCGCCCATACGAGGGAGGCGCTCGGTGGCGGCACCAGAGATAGTGTGTCGCCGTGAGTCGCCGCTAACTCAGGGGCGGCCTTCAGGGAAGGCGTCTGCTCTGTGAACCGCGGCTGCAACGAGCGGCGCGGCGGCGGCATTCAGCTGCTGCGAAACCACCGAATGCACAGTGATGAGAAACCAAAATCAGAGAAAAAGCGGCTTACACTCGAAACCCGCCTCCCGAAAAAAAAAAATAATGCCGACAATAATATGCTTTTTTTGTGTTCTGGTTTTATACAAGGCCCGCTTCTCTCTCGTGTACACCGTCGTGCACACCTTGTGCGTGATACCGATAGGGAGGGGGGGGGGAGGTGGGGAGACAGAATCAGACAGCCAAAGCCGCTTTGTATGCGGGGCGGGGGGGGGGGGGGAGGTGCGTGCGCGCGCGTGTGTGTGTGATAGGGAGAAAGGAAGGAGGGAAAAGAGCAGTGGCAAAACGACACGATGCGGCAGCGAGAACAATCTACAGTTCTACGAGAGACGACGCACGAGTAGGGTCGGAGGGAGGGGGGAAGGTGGGAGGGAAGATACCACCCAACACAAGAGAAAAAAGAGGAAGTGTGTGTGTTGGGGGGGGGGGTACTTGTTTTATGTGTCTAGGGGAAAGAGAAAAGTGAAGCGGTGAGGAGAGCGGGTACAGGAGACAGATGGGGTCAAGCACTGGAGGGGGAAGAGCTCAAAATAAAGAGGGAAGGAGGAGAGGTTCGAGTAAACGAGCACAGCGTATGTGTGCATGCGTGCTTGTGTGTGTGTGTGTGTGTGTCGGGGGCGGGCAAGCAGGATGGTATTGCGAGCCTGTGGACCACTGGAAGAACGAGAGGGCGCGCAAAGGGCGAACGAGAACATAAAATAAAAGGGAAGAGAGCCGCGCGTGCAAAAAAAAAAAAAACGCTCACACACAGAGAGAGAGGGAGAGGCACGCCAGTCAAGAACACGCGATCAGAGCAAGAGAACAACAAAAAAAAAAAAACGAAGAATGGTTAGGGAAGGAAGGAAGGAAGGGAGGGGGAGGGAGGGGACAAAAACCCGTTGACAGACACAAACAAAACAGATGCAACAGGCAAGCGCTTTCCTTGTTTTGCTGTCGTTTTGCCTTGCTGCTGTTTGGCCAATGTATGCTTCTATGCGAGTGGCGTGTCTCTGCGTGTGCTCGCCGCTGTGCAAGGTGAAGGGCGGTGTGGTGTGTGGAAACAAGCAAACCATCGAAGCCCTCGAGCAGGAAAGGGGGAGGAACGGACGGGACGGGATGGGCGGGAGGGGGTCGAGAAAGGCCAGAGAACAGACGCGCGCACCGCAACCAAAAAGGAGGAGGGGCAAAACAAGAAAAATAAGGCCGATGATGGGGAAAGTGGGAGGGGCGAAAAAGAAAACGAGCGGGAAAAATCGAAGGGAGATGGGGAGAGGGTGGGTAGCAATACAACTCGATAAGACGGACGCAGAAGCACAGAAACAGGTAGACAGGAACGCACGGGTGGGAGAGGGTGCTACACAGCGAGGCGCTGGTAAGAATGACGATGAAGGGATGTAGGGGTGGGGAGGTCGATGGGGAGCAAAGACGAGCCGAGCAGCAGACCAAGACGTACGAAACCACGTAAATGCCCACTCACAAGAGGCAAAAGCCAACAGAGGACACACACACACACGAGGATAAAGGGCAATGAAGAGCAGAGAGGAAGGCGTGAAAAGGATGAAGAGGTGAAGGGGACGAGCCACAGCGATGTCTGCCTGCATAAGAGAAAGAGAGAGAGAGTACGTGTGTACGTTGGTGTGGTCAACACTCTCAACACACACACAGGAAGAAAAGGGGAGAAGAAAAAACAGAAGGGACAGTAACAGCAAAGAGATTGCCCAAAGAGAAAGTTTTGTGTATGTGCGTGCGTGCGTGCGTGCGTGTGTGCGTGTCTGCGAAGCGAACACTCTTCAGCCCCACCCCCACAGCGATCCTTTATACGCACCGCGTCTGCGGTAGCAAGATGCACAGAGATGCGGCACACATACACGCACACGCACACACTACGTGTAATGACCGACCAACTAATGAAAATCGGCTAAGAGGAAGAGGAGGGATGGAGGGGGTGGGGGCAAGAGAAGCTGCAGATGGTGACACGTGTTCAACGAGAGAGGGGAATCAGATAAACAACAGAAAAAAGAAGGGTGCGTCTGAAGACAAGACGAAATATTGACACTAATGTGTGCACATACATCGATATACGCACCTGGAAGTCGGTGTGTGTGTGTGGGGGGGGGGGGGGAGGGGGGGCAGCGAGACGCGCGTACACACATAGGCACCCTGGGAGCGGGGGGAGGGGAAGAGTAACGATGAGATGAGTGTGGCAACGTTGTCAATGGGTTTGTGTGGGATGATGGTTGAAGGCGGGAACGGTAGACGAGACGGGGGAAAAAAGTAGAGAGGGAAGCGAAAGAGGGAGCGTGTGGAGTGGGGAATAAGGGGTGGTGGAGGCGGAACCGATCACGAATGCATAGGTACACACTCACACACACAAACATACACAGCCTTGTGCGAAAGGCCGCGCCTTGTTTCATGCGAAACCAGTGAACAAGAAGCGGACGGGTGTTGAATCTGCGCACACCCTCCATTCTGGTGAGCGAGAACAAGGAGTAAGGAAAGGCGAGGAGGACCAAGCGCGTGAGAGAGACTGCAGAGGAGAAACGCGCCGCGTGGTACTTTACGAGGGTCCTAGAGGGAGGTCAAACCACCACCACTCCCCTCCATCACCCTCGCCATCACCGGTACCCTCCGTATCACACTTTGCCTGCCCCTCGCACACTAACCGTCCTGTTGCGCGTCGTCTTGCTTTTTTTTTTCGCTTCTTCCTGTTCTCTCCGTTGAACTGCGTGCCCCGCCCCCGTACATCGTCTCGCCTGCAGCGCTCTCCCTCCGCCTCCCTCTGGTACCTGCACCAACACTACCCGCACACTCTGCGTATGCCACAGGTTCAAACACTGGGCAGCACGAGCAGCAAAGGAGGGGAGACCGCACACTGCTATCTTCATGCAAGCTCTTCCCATTCCATTTCGTTTTCTGTCCGAACCTTGATTTCGGATGCAGCACTATCTGTATGTTGGTTGGTGCGCTTCGCGTCAAGTGTCTCTTGCACTCCATTGAACGGTGCACATCTTCTCTTTCTTTGTGAAGGAGGAAGGGGAGGCCTGGGGCCGATGCGGAGCGCGGGCTGCCGTGCCCTTACCCCAACTTCCGCGCTGCTGATGCAGCCGAACGCTACACGTAGTGAGGGAGCGAAAGAGCGATGTGGACAGGGCGGCGGGAGAGAGAAGACGCGCAGTGAGCTGAGCGGCTGCCGGCACGCAGATGGGGGACGGGAGATAAACTGCGAAACAAGAATGGGGCACAGTGCTAGCACGGAGAACAACAAAACGCAACGCACAAGCTGGGGTCACAGCAGCGCCAGACGGGATGCGCACACACAGACGCGTGTGAATCGTATACACATGCACACGCGCACCTGAGCACAGAAAGAAAAAGGAAAAAGGAAAAGCAAAGGAGGACAAGAGGAACGGTGTCGGAATGGCGTTCGCCGCTCTGCATGTCCGTCCCTGCCTTGTCCCTCTTCGCTTTACGCGAGAACACACACAGACACACAGCACAAAGAGAGCCGAGAAGGGGCGACCGTTAGAGGGGAAGGACTACCACACAACCCCCTCCCCCAACCCCGCGAAACGCCGGAGAGCGCAACACGGGGCGTTGTCGCTGATTCGCCACCCTCTCTTTCTCCGCCAGATACGGGCGGTGCGAAGAGGCACAAACAAGGAACACAAAATGGAAGAAAAGAAGGGCTCGACAGGGAGTGTTCGCTACAACGCACACGCACACGTCACATCCCTCTCTCCCCCCTCCCCACACATACACGCATACTGACACACTTGCGACGCACACGAACAAGGCCACGCCCTCAGACGCACTACACGCACTACACGCACGCACGCACGCACGCACACACGCACACACACGAAAAAAAAAAGGCGCAGAGCAAAAAGAAAAATGAAAAGCACACAGACGTCGAGCACTAAAAGTACCGAAGAGCGGGTGAGAGCAACGCAGCACACACACAGGAGGCGGAAACAAGTAGCACTGCCGCACACCACCTCGCCTCCTCCCCGTTTCGCCTTTTCCCTCTCGCCAGACACGCAGGGAGGTGAGGCCATCCTCTCTAGTCAATCTTGATGCTGCCGTAGATCCTGCGCACAAACGCGATGGAGACAATCACGCCGACGGCACCAGCCGCCATTCCGTACATGTACGACACCATCCCCATGTAGGAAAAGAAAAGAACCGCAGAGGCGAAGCTGCTCACGGAAACGTGAGACATGAAAAAAATGAGCGAGATGCAGAGCATGTGGGCACCGGCACCGCCGGGCACGAGGTACGCAATCCACCACCAGCGATGATTCTCGTAGCAAAGAACGTAGTACAGGCACGACACCGTGACGAGAGCGCAGACGAGAACCCAAATGCACGCCGTCACGGTGAGGAAGCCGAAGGAGTAATAGATCTGTCCCTCCCATAGGTCTTGCATGATGTAGTAGAGCTCGATCACGACGACGACAAGCGGAACAGATGGCCAGAAGGCGCAGATGAAAATGGGCTGGTTGAGCCAGCTTTGTGTCGGGATCTCGCGAGCGAGACGACCGACCCGCGTCGGGTTCGTGATCGGCTGTTGGCGGAAGGCCATGGAGCCACCCAGCACCGTCAGCGGCAGGCTCACCGCCACGAAGAGCGTCAGCATCTCCAACAGCGTCATGAACGGGATCGCAGTAGTGGCGCCGTGCGCCTTGTTGATGATGAGGATGAAGATGTAGATGAGCAGCATCGCACCGGGCAGTGTGAAGCTGCACGTGAAAATGTGTTTCCAAGCACGGCAGTTGAGGTACTGCAGCAGCACACCGCAGACATAGCCGCTAATGAGCGACGTGACGACGGCGGTCAGCAGCAGTGTCGTGAGGAGCGCGCCGCGCCGAGAGGGAGAGAGGAAGCCCATGAGCGCTATGATGAGCACCACCCCAACAGTCGTGAGGATTTGGACACCGTTGGCGACGAAGATGGCAAGCCAGTTTGCGTAAAGTGGCGGGCGGAACACGTCGGCGTGAACCAGCTTCCATCCCACCTCCTCCTGCAAGTCATCTGGGTCTTCGGAGTTGTAGCGGTTAAAGTCCTTGTGCAGCGCCCTTAGCAGAACCCCCATCACCGCACTGCCAATAAACAGCACCACCATGAGCGAGAGGATGATAAAGAGGATGTGGCCAGCGGGTGCGGCAGCGGCGGCGGCGGTGAGGTAGAAGTCCCAGCGCGTCGCCCACTTAACGTTCGGGTTCTCCTTCCACTTGACGCTGTACGTCCAGTACACGGTCGCCTTGTTCTGCGTCACATCCTTCATCTTGAGGCCGCGCATTGGCGCGAGAACCTCCGGCGCGGCTTTCATCTCGCTGTTGCACTCTAGGGGGTCGCTCCAAGCGATGCTTCTGGCCTTGACGTCAATAAAAACCACGATGTACTTCCTTTCCTCCTCCGCCGTCGTGCTGGTCGTCTTGCTGTCGTGGTTGTAGTGAATCGTGAAATCAAGGTGATTGTTTAGCAGCGCCGCCCTGTCACTCGTGCATTTGGCCGGGAGACCGAGCGGGAACCCTCGCTGTGCGTAGATCTTGATGTCCTTGCCGAGTTTCTTGGCACACTCGCTCATCTGTGTGCTCTCCGGGTTGGTGGAGAAGACGGGCAAGTTGTCAATGTTCATGTACACACGGTACCATTTATTGATCATCTTTGTGAGGTTCTTCGACTCCTTGCGGCGAATCGTCTCGGTGTTGGCGGTGAAGTCGCAATCGGGGAGGGTCATGCACTTCACATCTTCCTTCATCTTGACGGTGTACAGGGAGTTGAGCACGCGGTCACCCCAGACGATCTCGCCAATGGACTCCTCCTTGAACTCCTGCCTTGCCGGCTGACAAAAGGGCATCTTTGAGTAGTCGATGGGAAACATCTCCGACGAGGATCGCAACGAGTTCACCATGAATTTCACATCTTCGCCTTTCTTGTACGATTTCTCTGCGGCGCCCGGCACATAAAAGGCGCTTGCAGGGGTCGCGCCCGCGGCCAGCAGCTGTAGCGCCACCAGCAGGGTGAGCAGCAGCAGCAGTGGAGGCCTCGCGCCACCGTTGCTGCTGCAGTGGGAGCGCGCATGTTGGGTGGAAGCCGACATTGTCAGAGACCAATGCAACAAGCGATGACGTTCAACCGTGCTTCTTGCTTTCTTTTTTGCTCCTCTCTTGCTGTGACTCGCATACGCGCGCGCTACACAAGGCTGTATGCGCACGCCCTCCTTCGCTCTTCTTTTTCTTCTCCGCAGCTCCTTGTCTCGTGGGCCTCTGTCTGAAGCCTTCCGTGGGCTGTGGGGTGCTCTTCGTATCCCTCCGTTCTCTAATGACTCGAGCGCGCGCGCTCTCACACTCTTGCCGCGGCGGAGGATCTTCGCGATGGCGGCAGTGGTCTTTCGCGTGCGTTCGACCTTCTCTCTCGCACTTGATCGATGACTTCGACGTGTTGTATTCCTTCTCACCACTCAACGAGCGACACGCACGTGCACCTATGTGCCAGCGGGAGCGCTCTCTCAAAACGTTTAGCAAGGATGCGAAAGCCTGCAGCGGCGCCGGAGGCACGCACACGCACACGCACACACACACACACACACACACACACACACACACACAAAAGACGGTTGAGGAGTTGGCGCGGGGCGACGAAGCGAAGATGTGCGCCCACCCAAGGAGCTGCGAAAACAAGACGAAGAGAACAATGGCTACAGTCACACAAACGCGTGGCGCAGTCGCATGCGACCCCACCAACACAGGTGGCGTGCGTCTGTGTCGTGGCGGTGGTGGTGGTGGGGAATCGTTAGGGGTCGTGATGCAGTGGACAGTCCGAAGGCAGTACTGAGCGTAGCGTGCGCGCATGTGCGTGTGGGTGCGCGTTCGCGATCGGGGGAGAGGATGCGGCGGGGCGAAAAGAAAAAGGAGGTGGGCGTGGGTATGGCGCCATGAGGCAAGACAGGCACTGGACAGTCTCACACCGGGCGTCTGCATGCGTGCTTGTGCATGAAAGCGTACTACGGGAGATAACGAGAGGCACAGGTGTGTGGGGAAATGGGGCAGCCTCGCGAGTGTCGCTTACCAGCGGGGCTACGTAAAGCCATAGCTCCCCTCGCCACGATACATTCGCACGCACGGCTCACACCCTCACAGCCATTGGGATCCACGGAACAAGCCGCCCACGAACCGACTCCTCTTCGACAGAGGGGGGGGGGGAGGCGACGCTTCGTCAGTTGTCAATTCAGCACGCACGGCGCACGCATGATGACGGCGAGGGGCACGCACACACACACACACAGAGGCAAGAAAAAAAGAGGAAGCGGCGGACGTGAACAGGAACGAGGAGCACACATTCGAACAGCCCAGCCCAGTCAAGAGCACGAGATGGGCGTATCCCTCGCAGCATCTACGAGGAAGCACCTCCATCACGATACACAGGGTTGAAGATGAGAGAGCCAATGAGGAGCCGCAGTACACCGCTGACAGCACACGCACCGGTGTAGAGGCGCCAGTGCACACGCAACACGGCTCAGCAAGAAGATGGGCGAACGCTGCTACACCATCTTGTGCTTATACGTCGCCTCTTCTGACGCGCGGCTCACATCGACGGCAACGGCCTTGGCCCCGTTTGAGCTCTGCGCGGACGCAGGGACCCGAGAGCGGCCGGCAGCGTCGTGAGATTTACTGCTGCCATGAGCGTCAGCACCGCCGCTGCCGTTGTGCCGCTGCGTTTCTCGACTGATGACACGCATCTCCTCGCCGACGATGTCATCCTCGCCACGGCAATCCTTCAGCCACACTGTCGTGGTCGCGGGTACGCCTGCGCCGGACCCCGCCGTACCGCCGCCAGAAAAGCGAATCTCTTGCAACTCTTTCCGCCGGCATATGACGTAGGTGGAACCGTACATGACAGTCATCCCCAGAGCACATGCTGCCCACCAATGTAGGCCGCCGCCGAGCAAACGGCGGAGAACGATGTCCGCCAGGAGCCAGTACGCTAGATAGATGGTCACCACAAAGTCGAGCACGAGCTTGCGACGTTGCAGGAGCGTTGCTAGGGGATAGGAACACAGGAGCGCCGTAAACATGTGCTGTAGATAAAAGCGGCGCTCACTGCCGTCGCGCAGCTGTCCGGCGGCAGGCGCGTCGGCGCCAGAGAGGCGAGCATCCTTCTTCACTACACCGTCTGCGGCAACGGCGTCGCGAGGTCTCAAGTCCTGCGCCTCCACAGTTGTTCCAGCACGCACGTCAACCGTGCTCACGAACAAGGAAGCGAGAGGCACGTGAAAGCAGTAGCTCAGCTTCTCGAAAAAAGACAGCGACGCCGCCGGTGGTGCTGGCGCGAGCGTTGTTGTTGAAGAAGAGAGAGTGTCATCCATGAACAAGTCAAGCACGTTCGCAGGCTGGTATACGATTTCACCGAGTCCGTCAGGCCGGTGAAGCCCTTGCGGCGTCGCTGATGCGGGCACAGCGCACGGTCGGTCTTTCATGACCAGCGACAGAGCAAGAGGAGCCACTTGTGGCGGCGTCCTATCTTCGACGGCAGTAGTGCTCATCGACAACTCCGCCATCCCGAGCAGCACCCGCGTCACACCAAGCATAACGAAGAACAAGCTCACGCCATGAAGCACTTGGAAAAAGAGGAAGACAGGGCTGCTGATAGTGCGGCCAAGCCCAATCGCCATGGTTTGGGCGTCCCAGCGGCCTGTACAGGGTGCGCAAGACTCTCTAGGTGCGGGTGTGCGTGTGCGGATATGCAAAGTGATCGCAAGAGATGGTGCAGATTAGCGCCGCGCAGGGATCAACAAGACAAGGATCGCTAGTAGTTCAAACGACGAGAGGGCTGTGTAGGCAGAGAGGAAGAGGACAGGGAAGAGAGACGCAAAGAAGCGCTTGTCTGCATGTGCGAGCACGCAGTGTCGCCCCTTGCGACAGCGCACACGTAAGTCTATGTGTACGTGTGTGCCTGTGTGTGTGTGTATGTGTGTGTTTGTGTTCCTGGGCGTGCCTGTGCTGAGAGACACCTGAAGGCAAGCAGATGAGGCGGTGTCAAGGGAAGGAAACGCGCTTCCTCTGAAGCTGGTGCCGAATCGGTCACAAACAAGAAAAACAAAAGAAGGAACACCGCACACCGATCATCTCTTCCGTGGATAACCTTACGCGCGCATGTACACAAGCCCACACACAAACAGCAGCAGGCTCAGAGACACACACACACACACAACAGCAACAGAAAAGGGAACAACAAAGAATTGGACACGCAGGGTAGACGGACAACAGGAGCAGCGGTCGGGCGTGCACAGGCCACCTTGGATGCTCGTTCGATTGCTGGGGGGCGGGGGGGGGGAGGGAATGCGCAATGATCTTAGAGAGCGGCCCGCTTTTGGTTTGCGATTTGTGTGTGTGTGTGTGTGTGTGTGCGTGTGTACGTCTGCAGAGTAACGGCGCACCAGCGTGTCGAGGGAAAGGCGGCAGGATGCCGACGCAAGCGAGAGGCGGAAAAGCAGAGAGCCATCACAAACAACACAAAAGGAGACGGCGGTGTGAGATGGGCACGACAGCGGAGAACGTCATGACGGGCAGAGTAGAAGAGGCATCCACAGAAAGTGGGAGGTACGCAGAGGCGCGGCATCGGTCCTCCGCGAATAAGAGCGAGGCAGACACAAACCGAGCCGATAGAAAAAAAAAAACGGCCGACCAACGCAGTGCGTGAAGTGCCTGCAGAGAGGCCGGCCACCATCGAAAGTAGTGGAGGCGCGGTGCATGGCGACGGTGGAGTGAGGCAGCGCAACCATCACCTCCGTGTTCCCGCCTTCGTTTGGCATCTCGTTTCTTTTCGTGTGCTTTTGGGGGTGTTTACTCGCACGGTGACGGAGAGCAGCTGTAGCAGCGAAGAGAGAACCCGATAACGGCAACGGTCACGCCACGTACACGCGGACACGGAAAAAGGCGCCAAGACTCGCGGCAAGAGAGTCGGCGCCATGTCGCCACGAAGACAGCGCTTTGTCATGCACAACAACGCTGCCGTGCAGAGAAGGGTAGTCGATTTTAAAGGGCATCGTCTCGGTAAAGCCGGCTTCACTGAGCAGCGGCCCCAGCTGATCCGCGACGTGGGCCAGCACCGGGAACCACGCAGCCCAGTAGCACCGCAGAGAGTGTGCGGTGTGCTGCATCAACGCCGCCACAGGCATTTTCGCCACTCGCACAGGTGCAGCAGGCCCGCACTGCAGTGCAGACCTGTAGCACCCATCGCAGCTGGTACGTTCCCACAGCCGATGCTGTGGCTCCGTCTCGCGCCCCTCTGCAAAGGCATGCCACAAGTTCCTGACAGAGAGGTTGGCGAGGTCGGCCGTGGGCGACGCGGCTGCCGCAAGCGACGCTACAACTGCTGCGCAAAGTGCGCCGGCGCACCGCACCCAGAATGACGCTGGACCTGGTCAGATACAAGAAGTTCGCCGCCAGAGGCGCTACTATTTCCGTCACAAACACGTCGTACTCCTGCGCGCGTCGGATACATCTGTGACCTATAAAACCAGCTTTGGCGAGGAGCCTGGCATCTTTTCGCTAGCGTGTCGAGGATGCTGTGCTGCAGCTGTGAGCAGGCTGGGGCATCCACATCGTGCAGGAAGTAGACGTACCATCCAACCAGATCCACACGCGGGAGAAGACGATATGGCTGCACCGGTGCTGCGCCTCTGCCTCTGAGATGAGACGCGCCTCCACAAATGCGTAGTGCAGCCGGTAAGCGGTAGCGTTGCAGGAAGAGAATTTGCGAAGATGTGCGCCTGGGGGGAGCTCACCAGCCGTAGGAAAAGTGTCACGAGTAGACTCCGTCACGTTAGCAGCGGCGGGGGGGGGGGGGCGCTAGAGGGCGGCGCAGGGGACGGTGCTGCGAACATGATAGAGGGGTCCTGCCGCTTACTCAGAGAAGGCTTCTTGGATGCTGAGACGAGTAGGGGGGGGCAAAGAGGTGGCCCACCCGTGCCCCGACCGGCTCTAAAACGAAAGACACGCGTAGGTCGGAGGGAGGCAAGAGAGGGTAGGAAGAGGGCTCAGCGCTTGTGTGTGTGCGCGCGCGCGCATGTCTTGTCATGATACTCCCCTCGTTGACATGAATGTAGGTGCACATGACTGGGGCCTTCGTGCCACCCGTACCACGGGCACGTCGGGTAGTTCGAGAGGCTCAGTGCCACACACGACAACGAAAAGAAGAAATCGGCGCGTGGGCGCCGCGGGGTGCCCACTACCGACGGCACTCGCACGAGAGAAAATGAAAGAGCCGGGTTAGGGAGCGAAGGTTGAGTGGGGTGGAGGTGGGGGGGGGGGGCCTTTGCTCCAAGTCTCGAGTCATCCAAGCCATCGCTGCAGCGGGAAGGGGAAGGGGGTGCAGTCAAACGCATGGAAGAGGTGAACGCGTTGTGCTCGTACGCACGCGCACGTGTGTCCAGCGTGTTGCTTTTTGCGAATCGTCTTCCCCGTTGTTGCCGTTTCTCTTTTGCGTCGCTCATGCATCGAGTGTCGATGTTTCTTCCCTTTTCACCAAAGTTATTGTGTGTGTGTGAAGAGAGGCAGAGAGGATGAAGGTGCGTGTGTGTGTGTGGGGGGGGGGGGGAAGCGGCGGCGCGCGCGCACGCCTGCGTGTCTGCTGCTGAAAAGAAGAAGCATCCAGATTAGTACACGGCGAAGGAGGGAGACGACCACGGGGGTACTCTTCACTGCTCCCTTTGCACGTGTCCCTCAGCGGATCACCCCCCTCCTCTCGCTGCCACTACGCCGTCTCATCACCGCGGCCCTCTTCATCAGCCGCACTGCGCACAGTCATGGTAAAGAGCTGCGAGATGGCCCGCCGTTCCTCCGGCGAGAACGGGGTCGTTGTCTCCACGCGTGAACGCAGGTGCGCAGAAAGGCGTGACAGCAACGGCACAGAGCTACGGCGGTGCACGAGCAGCGGCACCGTTTCTTGAAACGCCGTCATCAGCATGGGCAAGTTTTCGCCAACCGCACGAAGTGCGCCGCCAGCAGCCACGTCATCGGGCGTAGGGTGTATGGAGCGGTGCGACTGCAGCGATGCAGACCTTGTCGGTGCCGCCGCTACCAACGCTGCGGCGAGCGGCGAGACGCACGTCCCGAAGACGCGCGCAAACTGGCCAACGTCAACGTCGTCGTCGTCGAGGCCGTCCAGCTTCTCATCCTCCTCCCCCTTGCCTCCCTCGTCGTCATTTGCAGCACCTGCCGCGTCGTCCGCGTCGTCATCGTTCGACTGTGCCTCGTCCTCGAAGTCGTCTTCGGCGCGCGAGAGACAAAACAACGCAGACGCCTGTTCCTGCTCCAGTGTCGAGGCCACCAGCGGCTCGGTGGGGTACACAGCACAGCCGAAGGCAGCAAAGCATGTCGCCATCGCGGAGATGTCATTGGCCGATTCAAGCGTTTCGGCCTGTGTGAGGTCGCGATTGCTTACGCGCACGGCAGCGTAGTGGGCCGCATGTCTGTGCTGGAAGACGAGACGCTGCTCCTCCGCATCCGTCTCGTCCAAACACCAGCCGGCACCGTCGCCGCAAACCTCGTCAGCGCCGCCTCCCCTCTCCATGCGGGTAGCACGCACCCACACCGCGTGAGGGGCGGCTGACGTGGCAACTGCGCATTGCAGCAGTGGGCGCAAAATGCGACGCTCGGTCAGTGTGAGGACACCGGCTGCTGGTGAAGGGGATGGCTTACTCGCGTCTGCTCTGCCTAGACACGTGCCCCACGCCTCCAGCGGCGGCAGCCACGGCAGAGGCGGCGCCTTCCCCGCAGCTGCCGAGGCGGAGGCCTCCACCCACAGGGCTTCCAGCCGCCGCTCCACCTCCGACGCGTAGCGGAGCACCGTCTCGGGCAAAGGGGGAGCTGTCACGTCCAGCGAAGCCAACACCGCCTCTGTCACGTCCACGCTGACGTATGGCGCCAAGCGCGGAGCTGGCAGCGGCGGCGTCATTGCGGTTGCGTCGCTGCCACCGGCAGCGGCAGACAGCCCCTGCTGCTTGTCATACCACTCCAACGTGTGCTCCGCACACGCCACAATCGCCGCTGCGCGCACTGCCCACGGGGTACATCCTAACAGCAGCCCCATAAGGATCAGGTGAGCCAGCTGCAGCGGCAGCTCACGGTCTCGCTCTGCCAACCTCGCCGTGTTTGCAGCCACCTGCACTGCCGCCGCGTTCTTTCCGTCCTCCTCGCCGATCAACACGTCAGGGAGTGGAGGAAGACACCGGCACAGAAGCGCTAGTGCGTCGGCGAGCGGCGTGGGCACCACTGGAGAAGGAAGGCGCAAGCTTGTAGCGCGGGTCGGCAATGCCGACCTCGCGGACGGCGCGGCGCGGGCGAGACCGTAGCTCACAAAGGTGGACTCTAGCGTCGAGGGAAGGCATCCGCGCTGAGCTCGACCGCAGTCCGCCACACCGTCCTTCGATTTAGCCCATCCTTGGGCACTGTTGTCAACGGCACCAACCCACTTCAGTAGCAGCTCTACAGGCCATGTTGTGTAAAACGAAGCGGTCGGTCGCTGATCGTGCTGGAGGAGCGTCAACAGGACCGCCAGATGCCCTACCTCAAGCGGCTCGGCAGACCGCACGATGCGCTCGCTGCTGTGAGAGTTGCACACCAGCGCATGCAGTCGATGCACGACATCCTCGGGATCGACCAGCACGCGAATAGACGGGATGTGCAGCTGCGGCTGTTTCGACAGAAAGCGGTAGAGTGTCTGCATCGTCGGCATGCGCTGGACATCGCTGAGCAGCTGCCGAAGCGCTCTGTGGACAGAATCAGCGGCGGTGGTGGCGGCGGGACCGGCAGTCTCACAGGCAGCATGATACAGCACTTTTTCAACGCCGTCACGGGACTCGACAATAGACGCTACACCCTGATAGTCGGTAGGGGGGCAAGGCGTGCCGGGCGCGGACAGAGTCGGCGTCAGCTCTGGGTTCGTCACTCCATCTGAGTCGTGTGCACACGCGACCACTTTGCCCCGCTCTTCCGTCGGCAACTCCACCTTTCGCAACATCATGCGAACATACAGGGGCGGGTGGTGCATGGCGGCCCACATCCGCAGCACCCACAGACAGCCGTGCGGCGTCAGTTGATTCCTCACGCGATCGTGGATGCACAAGGTACGCTGCTGCCCGTCCCACCAGCTGCGGCGCGGCGTCGGCGCACTGACGCTGTTGGGACGCACGACAAGGAGGAGGAGCTGGATGCCCTGCCCAAAGGCGCGGTGGCGACTCTCCGCCGGAGAGGCATCGCTAACACCGCGCATCGTGTACGGTGTCCCGGCAAGCTCCTTGGAAGTCAAGAAGCGCCGTTCGTTTGGAGAGAGCGCCACAGACTTCGACGGCACGTCGTCTGTGGGGTCAGGCAGACCAGCAAGGCGGCACAAGTCTACTAGTTGGCGCCGCGCAAACTTGTCGCTCGGCGTGCTAGCGGCTATATCCAGCGTCGCGTCCTCGGCAACGACGTTTGAGCGAGGCACCCTTGGGCCTCCTGCTGAGCTGACTGCCTCTGTCACCCGCGTCTCACGCCTGCGCGTCACGTACGACGCACAGTGATTCACAAAGGTGCCCCACAGGGGTAGGCTCTTGCGGTCTCTGAGAGAGGGCAGCTTTGGTATGTCTGGAGGCTTTTCTCTGGCAGCGGCGCATGTGGTGAGATAGTAGAGCCCTGGCGGAGACGGCGTGTCACTCTTTCCGCAGGCTTTGCCGGAAAGGGGTGCATCGCGGCCCTTCACAGCCGCCGCCCGCGCGTACCTTCGCTGTCGACCATACTCCGTAAATACGGGAAGGTGCAGGGCGTCCAAAATGAGCAAGGCGTGACTGCAGCAGAGAAAAAGCGCATGGCGTTTCGTAGAAGCACAGCCAACGGCGTACCGCTTACCGTATGACGCTGGCAACGGCATCTCCACAATGGCCCGATGTATCACCCCGAGTTCCGGATGCCGCACCACGTACTGGCGCACCATCCGATAAATGTCGGAACCGTTCTTCGAAAAGTACTCCGCCACCTGGCGAAGCGCACTTTGGGTAATGTCCGTGTGATAGACGAATCGGAGACCGGCAATATCGCACAGCGCTTCATCGTCCACAACAGCAGCGCTGGCAGGCGCCGTCGTTCCTGCGTGTCGACTGCGAGAGGACGAGGCCGGCGACAGCACGCCAGTTGCATGTCCAGCGGGCTCGCTCGTCACGGCCTCGCATGCCGAGGCGCGGCGCTGTTCCTGCACGCGAGCCCACACTCCACTTTCGCGCGTAACCTTGCGCAGCGGCGGCGGCGTGCGACGGAGTGACTCTGGAGGCAAGGCTGCACCGCGCACCAGCGGTGCCCAGCGCCCGAGCGCTCGCGCCGTGTCGGCGTGCTTTCGCTGCAGGAGCGAATGGTCGTAGAACGGCTGGCCTGCTGCATCAAGCAGGGCCTCCGCGTGCGCTGCGCACATTAGAACTGCATCGTCGCGGGTGGGGCCCTCCCCTTGCGCTACGTACTCCGACAGCTGCGATTGCCTCGTCTGCTGCGACTCGGACGACGGTGGGGCGTTTGACAACAGCGCGCTCGTCTGATTATTGGCGGCCGAAGGCGGCCACCGCTTTGCTTTGGGCTGGTGGCGCAGCGTGACGGGCAGCAGCACCTTCGCTACATACAGCCCGCGCTCCTCTGCGCATTCCTGCTTGCCGCACACGCGCACAACAGACACCGCCATCTCGGGCGACTTGCCATGGCGCTCCAGGTAGTCACGTAAGCGAGTCGTCGCCCTCACGTCAGGCTGGCGCACGGACGAGAGCGTGTGATTGTACATCCGGCTCATCGTGGCATCCTGATCGGGCGACACGATGATGCGGCCATCAGCGTCTGGCGACGTGTCCCAGTGCATGCGGGGCAGTCGCTCTTGACGTGCGCGTAGCTCCCGCAAAAGGTCATCGTCGCGGTTCAGCGTGTTCACGGCCGTTCCCGCTTCTTCCGAGAGCAGCGGGACGCGGGCTGCAAAGCGCTCCCTCACCTTCTCCGAATCCATGTCCTTGGGCAAGTGATTACGATCTCTGAGGTTCAGCCCTGAAGCCGCGATACGGCCGACAAAGCCCTCCATGACCCTCACCGGTGCTGGGAGGGACTCTGGCGGGAGCTGCGACGGGTGCAGCACGGGCTGTGCCGCGTCGTGGAGAGGGATCTGTGCCCGCATAGCGAAGGACTCCAGCGCCTCCGCCACGGCAGCGTTGACGCGCACCAGGCAGAGGCGATTCAGTGCCCCCAATGTGCGCAGTGCGTGCATGGCAGCAGCCAGCTCAGCAAGGTGATTCGTGTAGGACACACCAATCGCAACAAACGACTGCGTGTACGGAAGCGGCGAGCGGGCGTCGACAGCCTGCGCCGCAGCCGGCGCTACTGCTGGTGCGGCCACTGCTGCTGCTGCCGTTGGGGCTGCTTGTTCGCTCCTCGGATCGGACAGCGGCACCGTGATGGTGGCCCGAAAGACACGTCGGTCACGCTGACCCAGTTCTTCCACAAGCATGAGCTCCGTCAACGAACAGTCGGCTGGGGAGGCGGCTGATGAGCAGGTGGTAGTCTCGGCGTGCGCGGCGGACCGCGAGACGAACTGCTTCACATAGCGCTCCAGCAGTAGCCGCGCTGGCTCAAAGTCGCGCAGCGACGGCTCGTCTGTGAAGTAGCGCACCGCCAGCACGGCTTGCTGATGCTGTAGTAACATCGACTCCACATAGGACGGCGCGCTGCCGGCCTGAGCGTCTGCAGGCAGCCTCGGTGAAGGAGAGACGCCGGAGCTCCCTCCGTCTCCGCAAGCGTGGGCCGTCTTGTTTGCCGCACTCGTGCCGAGTAGGGCCCCGGCAACGGCGCTATCCGCCTCGGAGGTCACCACTGTTGCTGCTGCGACCGTTGACGGATAAAGCGCCTCCACAAGCTCCATCGGTGGCGGGGAAGGGGCGGTATACCGGTATGCACAGTCTCCCGGTTGCGGGCACCAGCGACGCATCTTCGCGCACTCCACGGCATGGGCGGCCTGCTTTTCAGAGTTTTCAGGGTAAAGGGCGACGCCGACGGCGTCGATGATGAGCTCCGCGTGCATGCAGGCAAGCAACACTGCCTCTTTGCGAGTAGGGGCCTTTCCCATGGCGATGCGCTTGCCAAAACGTGCAGGCAAGGGAAGGATGAGCTGAGCGAGGAAGAGGCCCCCCGGCGTGCTCGCGTGCTGGCGCACGTCCACACCTTCGCCGACGTCGTCGTCTTTGGTGGTGCCGTGGCCGCCGCCCTTCAGCAATACGAGGCGCAGGTTTGCCCTGAATGAAGTTCGATGAACCCGAAAGAAGCGCTCGATGCGGCTGTGGCTGCTTGAGTCAAAGTAGTGAGGAGATGCTAATGTGAGGGCGAGAGGGGTGAAGCCGCCGCGCTGCACCGGGGCGAACTGGACGCGGTCGATTCGTAGCTCCTTCTCCTGCCGCTGCTGAGCGGACAATCCCAGCAGCTGCAGCGGCGGCGGCGACGGTGTGTCAGGTGGCGGCACCACCTCCGCAGTCGTGATGGGCGCACCACTCGAAGACGCGGCGGTGGTGGTGGTGGTGGCCGTGGGCATCGGAGCCCACCGACCTGCTGCCCTCGCTGCCTCTGCGTGCTTGCGCTGCTTTGACGAAAGTTGAAACAGCTGAAAGCCCAGTGCGTCGATGACACGCTCGGCA
Organism: Leishmania aethiopica; assembly: GCA_003992445.1. Taxonomy (NCBI): domain Eukaryota; phylum Euglenozoa; class Kinetoplastea; order Trypanosomatida; family Trypanosomatidae; genus Leishmania; species Leishmania aethiopica. The sequence continues at coordinate 420,856 of RZOE01000097.1, read as the reverse complement.
TGCATGGCAGCGACTGCCTCGGCCTCCTTGGGCGTCGGTGCAAACCCCTCTCCGTAGCGCTCGCCGAACTCCACCGGCAGTGGCAGCCGCCAGCGAGCGTGGTGCTGCGTCGCCTTGCCGCATCCCTGCACCTGCCGCACCTCCAAGCCCACAGCAGAAGATGAGGGAGCGGCGTCGCCGGCACTAGACGCCGATGGCTGCAACCAGCGCCGCACAAAATTGCCCACCTTGGCCTTGGCGTACGAGTCGATGGCGTCAATCGTCTCCACCGATGTGGACGCTCTGCTACTGTCCGGTGGAGAGGCAAACGAAGAGCGACCGGAAGCCGCTGCGTCGTCGGCCGTGGAGGCCGTCGCGGTGTTTCCAGAGGCAGCCACCTCCGGCTCCGGCATCAACACCTCAACCTCAATACTCGACCAATCGTCAGTGCTGTCCTCGTCGCGCACAGCAGCCGCGGAGTCGGCATGTGGGGAGCGCTTCGATGAAAATGACGACCGAAAGCGACGCTGCACGCGCATGAGCGTGTGTGCCACCGTTGGCAAATGCGGCACCGTTGCCTGAAGGACTAAGGCACGAAGTTGCGAGGAGGGAGCAACAGACCTGTACGCCATGACGCTGCCGTTTCGCAGCGGAGGTGTACGGCTTTCCGGCGGCGGCGACGCAGAGCCCCCGCGAGGTGCGGCGCAGGGTGCGATGACATGTGCTTGCTTTCCCCTCACCAATGCACACAAGCGAAGCGGCATAGCACTCAACAGGCAAACCAGCTGCCGCTCGCGAATCCGGCCAGTCGCGCCCGGGGGGGGGGAGAGGGGGGAGGGTGCTGGCACAGAAGGCGTCCACTGTGAGACAAGCACACACTCAGAGAGCACAACGCTGAAAAAAAGGAAGGAGCAAGACGCATAGCATCGATAAAAATACCATAGCGCCTATCTGGAGGTGCCGGTAGGGTGCGTGGAGGGCGGGAGGTGATGACTGAGCGTGGAGGGGCGGCCGCATGTGTGGGAGCATGCAAAAGCGCAGGGGCGGGGGCGCAAGGAGGCGTAGCAGAAAGCGGATGGAAGAAACATAAGAATGCAGAGTGGGAGACAGTGTCAAGCGCATTCGCATAAGCGATGGGGGCTGCAGGGCGACAAGCTGACCGAGTCTTGACACACACACACACACACACACCGAGATAGAGAGAGAGAGAGACGACCTCCGCCCCTTCTGCCCCCGCCATCGGCGTCGCACATGTGCGCGCCCCATCACAGGGCATGCTAACTCGACGCACGAGGAAGAAGTGTCATGATTCCTTTTGCTGTGTTCTTCCCTGCTATCCTGTCCTTTTTATTATGTATGTCTGAGAAAAAGTAGAGAGGCGAATGCGTAGGGGTGTTCTCATGTCTGGTGTCCAAGTATATGTGTGTGTGTGTGGGAGGGTGAATGGGTGCCTCCACTGTCCCAGCGCGACGTATACGTCTTACTGAGGAAGCTTGCTTTCCAGGCTCTCTCGCCATTACTTTACCTCTCCTGCCGGATGTTACCATCACCTTCCTGGGCTCAGCGGCGCCTTCAGCACAAGAGAGGGGAGGGGGTAGAGACAAGTGGTGCAACAAGACACGCGTGCACTCTCCCTACACCGAGTTGGTCGGAAAAAAGAGGAAGACGCCAAAGGGTGCGCCAGTGCAAGATCACGAGCAACAGGCAGAGAAACGTTGCGCCAGGAGAGGAAGAAGGAAAAGCAGCCAAAAGCAGCGGACGCCGGTAGCGCGAGCAAGAGACACACACACGCACGTGCATACACTAAGACCACCATCATCATCCACCAATGTGCGTTGCTTTCCTCGATCACGCTCGCCTTGCTTTTTTTCGTGGTTCGGTAGTTTGGTGCCCTTTGTGTTCGTGCTCAACACGTGAAGCAAGGGACGAGAAGACGGGCACCATATGCGTCCGTATGTACGCTTGCATGCTGCAGGACAGCGGGACCGCATACACACACACACACACACACACACACACACAGAGATGCGATGGCTGTGCATGCCTTTGTGTGCGTGAGAGAGAGGGGAAGTTCTAGTGAGCCGTTACCGCTTGCACGTCGCCGTGCGGCTCGTCCCCGACGTCTGGCTCTGCTTCTCTATCCTGGTGCGGGGCCTCGGCATTTCCGTCGACCATGTCGCGGGAGTCGACGCTTTCCCAGTCGTCATCGGAGTCGCCGTCCGCGCTGCCGTCGCCGCCTGTGGCGGAGCCCGTGTAAGGGCCAACCATCTGGTGCACGTTGTACTGGCGCTCAAACGTCTCCTCCACCAGGGTGGGGTAGCTGCTCCAGAACAGCTGCGCAAGAGGTCCGATGTAGATGATGCCGACGATCGGCACGACGAACACAATGGCGATGGTGAGAGCTGTGCCGAAGATGACGGAGCGGGCGAACAATGTGGGGTTCCAGCAGAAGAAGCTCAAGGAGGCCGCCCCCACAAGAACCGGTAGCGCGTTCCTCGTGATGCACAAGAGGAGAGTGCCGCACAGCACGGGAACGATCCAAACCATGACGGACGCGACAACCAGGAAGAGAACAGCCACCACCACACGACGCAGCAGGAGGTAGGACGGGATAGCGGCCTCCTCTACATACTCCTCGCGCCGGTCGAACCCCAGCGGTTCGACCATCGGAGGCAGAACAAGTTCGTCCTCGCCCTCCTGCTCCACAAATCCCTCCACCGCGCGAAGCTGCTCTGGGTCAAACAAGTAGTCCTCCATGCGCACGACACGCTGACCAATCCAGCGAACCACCGGAAAGAGTATGCGCAGCTGCGCTCGCTGCAGGGGGTACACGGCGAAGCAGGAGAGGACCGTTGATACGGCTGCCACGTACTTGAGGACGTCGACGACGTAGTTCGCGAATGTGTTGCGCAGCAGCAGCAGCGACCACCACTCATACGCAAGGGCGCGCCAGCGGCCCATGCCCATGTAAGGGTACGACAAGTGCAGTGCGGCCATGTAGCACTTGATCGCGCTCACGGTGTGAGGCTCTTCCTGCACCGAGTCGTGCTCTGGGTACAACGACGGCGGCGTCGGCACCGCCTCGGGGTGCAGGATGCTGGCAATGCGGCTCATGGCATCCTGGTACGTGTTTCTCCACGCGTCGAGCACCATCTGATGCGCACGCGCGGTCGAGGTGCTCTGCTGCTCTGAAACCGTGAACGGCGGCGCCACAATGGCCTCCAAATCTGCGACCGGCGGCTGCCGCTGCGGCGTCCCTAGCCACTCTGCTGAGGAGGACAAGACCATCACCGTGTTGCACACGCCATCCTCGGATGTTGCTGCGCGCAGCCACTCTATCGGCTCCTGAACGCGCTCCAGCGTGTGGCGAAACCCCTCCGACGCCGCTGCGACCCTCTTGGCGGAGTGGGGGTCGATAAGGTGAAAAAGGAACACTGAGCGATCTGACATGTTGCCCCAGACCTGCTCCCACAGCTCTCGCGCGGCGGGTGTCATGGAAGTGGAGCTCGCGGCAGTCAGCTCGAGGGAGTCGATGGTGTCGAGAGGGATTGAATCAAGCATTGGCCCCAGTTGCTCCCGTACTCGGGCTGCGTACATGGCACCAAAGGGGAGCAGCACCCGCTCCGCCAGAACGCGCAGCACCTCGGTGCGGCGCCACTCGTCAAGGCTGGCGTCCGCGCTAATGTCGTACCCGGTCGTCACCCCCAGTGAAAGAGACATTTTCAGCGGAAGCCCCGTCTGCGCAACTGTGCCATCACCCCACAACAAGTCACGGCACCCGAGCATTCCCCAAAACGGCACCCGCACAAAGATAAGCAGCACCAGCAGCTCCACCACCGCCACGCGGAGAAAGCCGCGAACGATGCGGGGAGGGTCGGAGTCGAATACCTGAGTCACGACACAGCGCCAGTACCCGAGGACGGAGTCCCAGCGGGCATCGAAGCTGCGCACAAAGAACAGATCGACGCCGTTGGCAAACAAGGGGCCCACAACCGTCAACTCCATCGCGGTGAGCAGCATCACCAGCACCGCGCCCACCACCCAGTAGAGCGTCACTTTAAGCACGGTGAGTCCGTGAAAAAAGGCCAGAAAGCCGCGATCAAAGCCGCTATCCACGTACGGGGCGACGGCGTAGTGCAGCATCATCCCTCCCAGCTCGGGCAACGCACCGTAAAAGAAAAAAGCATCCACGAGGTACACCCCAAAGAGTGTCTTCACCGCCTCCTGCGACAGCAGCGGCACGCGCTCCGCCACCTCGTATAAGCGCCGCTTCTGTGTCGTGAGGACGTTTCGCGTGTGGCGGTAGCGCCAACTCACGATGAAGCCTGCAAAGGCAAGCGCCACAACTACCCTGCCCCAGATCGCGCGCAGCAGCAGCGTCAGTGCAAGACCGTAGCAGAGCTGCCGCATCGACGAAGGGAGGAGCCGCTTCATGCCGCCGCCACCGGCGCCCGACTTCACCCAGTCGATCGTGTCAAAGACCCCGTCGACGAAGGAAAGCCGGTAGGGCGTGTCGCTGCCGCTGTCTGAGTCGTCATTATCGCTGTCGCTGTCGCTGCTCGAGTGCTGCTCGCCTGCCACCGCCCTCGCCTCTGCTCGCGCCCCAGGTTGACGCGCGTCACGCGCATCCTCGCGCGGCAGAAGCTCCTGCTCCGCCGCCGGCAGAGGTCCCCATTCCGGTCTCCACCCCTCGACAATAAAACCCTCTGGCAACGCTTCCTCATGATGTGGCGGCTGCGCCTGTGGAGAATCATTGTTCACCCCCTGATCCGTGGCCTCCGCCCGCTCCTCAACTCCCTCTGCCGCGCCGTTGTCCTCGTGAAAGTCGAGGGGGCCTACCGGAGGCATCGCTGCCGCTCGTGCCAACCCTCCTTCCTCAGCTTGCCTCGCCGTCTCGCGGGCGAGTCGCTCCCGGGCAGCGCGGAAGTAGTGGTTCCACTTCTCCCACCCCACAGCCACCGCGTTCATCACGGTGCACAGGAGGAGGCCAAAGAGAATTGTGTCGGCCCACGCCAAGAAGGACTCCGTCAAGGTGTAGGTGCCGTCCTCATTCTCCAGCACTTCCTGGCTGCCGGGAACGCCGGCTGAGGCGGTGTAGCTCAAGTCGCGCTCCGGTGATGCTGCAAAGGTCGACATGGTGGTCGACATGGGCCACCACAGCAGCGGCCAGCGATGAAAACTGTAGACGAGTCCGAGCAGGAGCGGGAGAACGACAAAACGCAGAAGGACGCAGCAGAGCGTCTCGGCGGATTCGAGGAGGAGCGGCTTAATCAAAAACTTCAACAGGAACACGCGGCGCTCGTGCGGCCTCAGCGGAAGGTTCGCACCGGGGGGATATTCGGAGTGCACCAGCTGGTAGGACGCCCCGCAGCTGCGGCAAGCGCGGTTGCGCTGCTGAATGACCCAGCGATCGATGCACTTTTGATGCACATATCCGACAGAGCCGCGGCAGCGGCAGCGGTGGGTGACAATAGGGTTCAAAGGGGTGCTGGTGGGGTCGAAGCAGATCCAGCACTCAACAATGGACCCCGATGTGGAGTTACGGCTCGACCCAAGGAAGGACGAGGCAGCAGCTGCAGAGGTTTGCGGAAGCGCGCCTGAAAGGTCATTCTCAGCCAGCCCACTCCTTTGGGCATCCTCATCTTTTGTGACCGTCGAGGTGGATGAGACGGTGGTGCGAGGCTCCCCAGTTGCCTCCCGCCGAGCTTTCCTCGCCGTTCGACGAGGGAGCTCCTGCATCTCGGCGAAGTGCGTGCCTTGTTGTTTTATTTGCCTGTGTGACTGCGCGAAGAGCTTTAACGGGTAAACCACAAGAGCGCGGCGGAGGTGTGTATGGGTGAAGGATAGGCAGCCAACTGTGAAGATGCCAAGAAAGTTGAGGGACAGCACAACAAGACGCTTTACAAGAATTAGAGAACAACCAAGATATCTGCGAGTACACACACACACACAAGGAATCTCCTCGCGAAGCAGCGGCAGCAGCAGTCCACAATCGGTACGTAAGAAAAAAACTTTCTTCACAAAATGAAAACCCGCAGTCCAACAAATCCGTGCACCGGACACACGCACACCCAGTGAACCTGATCAGCGTTCGATGTGCAATGTCTAGCCAAAAGCAAAAGCAGGAGACCGGTAAATGGGAGTGGTTGTAGAAGGGGAGAAGGGGGTACCCGAGGATGTGAAGAAAGGCGACAGAGCAAGCGTTGCGGCCGCCACACCGGAAAAAGAGAAGAGGAGCAGGAGACGCTGCAACGCGGCGCTCTTTGGAAAACGAGCACAAGACGCGCAAGCAAACGACGAACGAAAAAAAAAAAACAGAAAAGAATGCACGGCCGCCTCCACGGTCAGCTGAGCTCGTCTGAAGGTGGGCGTGTTCGCTTGTATGTATGTATGTGTGTGTGTGTGTGTGTGTGTGTCTGTACGTATGCCTAAGTGTGCGTGCAAGGTCTCTTTCTTCACAACGCGCCTGTGTGCCGCCGCGCGTGGATACACGGTGGACAGAGATGGAAAGAAAAGAGAGAACTAGGGACTGTAAGATTCGGTGTAGACTTCGCGTTTTACGCGCGCGTGTGAGCGGGTGAGCGGGGAGGAAGGGTAGGGTAGATTGATAGGGGGGGGGGGAGGGGGCGGGGGCGAGCAGTGCGCACACGCCCACACGTATTAAAGATGACTTGCTCACGTGAAAGCCGCAGAAGCACAATCGGAAGCGACGCAAAGAGACTTACTGAGCACCGGACGTCTCCCGCGAAGGAGCAGAAGGAGGGAGAGATGTGCAGGGGGGAAGAAGAAGAACCACAGCAAAAAACACGGAGATGCGGAGGAGGAGGGGGAGGGGGGAGGATGAGATACAAGAAGGTCCCTCTCCTGTAAACCAACAAAGGTGAGCGGGATCAAGGTGCGTCCACAGATGCGTACGTGCCTCTTCCCTTTGGGCGCCCCCCTTCGTTCGTTCCTTTCTCGCGGTCTCTTTCTCTCTCTCGTCGCCCTTGCTTTGAAACACGTGTCCCTGAATGTGCTTTAAAACGACTGAAGTTGCTTGGCCACGTGTGAACACGGCGACGGTTTTCGAATGGCGGCGGCCGCGTGCAAAATGGGGCGCATGTGTGCACAAGTAAAGCGTGGAACGTCCGCAGGTTGAAGAGGTCGAGATGGAGGAGGGGAAGAGAACACGAGGATTGGTAGTCTGTGTGTTGAGCACGGGAAGAAAAGGAGGTCGGAAGGGAGGGAGATTTCGACATGCCGACACAAAGAAGACAGCGCCTCAGAGGTGCGTCGGTGCCCATACACGCACACATTTGCGGAGCAGCAAAGGAGGGGAGGGGGGGGGAGTAGTAGGCGAAGCACTTGGCGAATCACGGCACAAAGTCATGAGCTGATCTACGTGACGGAACATACGCTACCCACGTATGCGCAACTTCTCCTCAGCAGCCAGTCCAAACACGGCGACTCGGCGGAGATGACGAGCCTCGTCGGGTACGTCTCTCATATGGCCCGCTCCACCTTTTTTCTTTTTTTTTGATCGGTGTGCTGCTCAGCTCGGGGAAGAGAAGGGGGCAAGCGAGAGAGATTCCTCAACACAAGTGCACGCGAGCATCACAGGCAGGCAGAGCCCAACAGAAGACGAAGGCTAATAAACGCCCACACCGACAGTCAGAACCAGAGAGAGAGAACGGCAGGGAAGCTGGAGAGAGAGCGGCAGAGCAAGAAAACGAGTGGCGTGAAACACGGGCACCGCACACGCAACTATTCACCTAACGGCCGGCACATGCAGTAAAAGAGGCGGTGAACAGGGGGAGGGGGCGAGGGTCGGAGAGCGGGAGACGATGTTCACTACTTGCACGATGCACAAAGAGAGCAACAAAACAGGAACAAAACACACTCATGTAAAGGAGGGGAGGAACACGTTTTTTTTCTTCAACGTTTCTACTCGCCGCTGTACAACATGAGTTACCACTCTCCACTCCAGCCCCCCCCCCCAGGCATGCTACAGGCCCCATCGCGTGGTGCGAAGCAGCGTGAGACACGCGCTAGAGCGATGCGCCGGCCCATTCATCTCAGCACGGCCTCTTCCTCAAAACGTTGCCCACCACCCGCCGCGCAGGTCGCTTCAGGCCCGCTACCCCGTCATGCCGGTAGCCACCTGGTGCATTCCCCTCGCGGTGGCACTTAGGCTCACCCACCGGTAGGCAGTGAGGGCCCGGGTGTGGGATGCGTTGAAGTCACGCTAACCCTGTGCCCAGCATATGGGCAGTGCGCACTTGTTCAGTGTTGCAGGTCAATCCAAGGCAGCCCGTCCACGGCCTTGACCGTCAACATCAGTGGCGATACATTTCTCGAGCCTTCCCAGGTCGTAGGTGCTTGGCCCTGTCACCACTACAATTCCTTCGGCATTAGCACGGATAGGGGTGGGAGGGGAGGGGGCTTGCTTAGCTTCCCCACAGACAGAGGAGGTGTACAGGACCCTGCGATACCACGCACTGAGGTGACCTCCGGTCATCAGGGTGACTCGTGTTGCGCACGTTAGAAAGAGTCACCCCCACAGAAGATAGCGCACTCAGGATAGGCGTATGTGCCAGGGCACAGAGGCATGGGTATTATGTGCTCGTCCTGCCCAGCACCGTGCCTCTCCCTTGAAGCCCCCATTTCCATACCCAGCCGCACAACCGTATGCATGCACCCCTGGATTCACCTCTACAAAACGACGTGGTCTTCGCCTTCCGCATGCCACCAGGGGGGAGGGGGGGGGAGGGGGGGGGCACGAGATGAGCCGCGCATATGTGCAGGCCACAGAGAGCGGGTGTTGGAGAGGGAATGAACACGCGGAACAAGGAGAGAGAGCGACACAAAGCCAGAGGATGCCTCCAGGCCTCTCACCTCCCACCGCCTCTCTGCTTGGCGCCTCTATAGGCGTCTCATCACTCGGCTCAAAATAGGCTTCAAGAAGCTAGAAGTGCAAAAAAAAAAAAACGAAAGCAAGCATTCCCAGACACCAGAGAAGCGTGCACAGCACGGCAGGAGCTACTATTATCATCGGCATGTACCTCTGCAACTCAGAGGGCAACGGCAGCAAGGGAGAGAAACATGAAAAATATAAGTTGAGAGCTGGAGAAGCAGATTCAACAAACGGAAACGGAGAACGACCATGAAAACAGCAGAGGGGAGAAAGAAAAAGATGCCGGCGACACACAAACCAGATGGCCCTGTCCATGGAGATGCCGGTAATCGACAAGAAAAGGGTGATGCCAACGGACGACGGTGCCTGCTCGCCAAAAGAAAAGACGGAAGAGCGAGAAGACGTGCCACTGCCTACGAGGATGTCGCACGTCCCTCGACGACAGGGCTTCATGCGACGTGCCTGTGGTGCACGCGGACACACGCTTACGCTCCCGGCACACACGCAGCCGTGACCGGACGCGCTGGTGGCGCGTGAACGCTACAGTCCGCTGGGGACCTCCCTCTCCTCGCGCTGCAGCAGCGCTGAAGAAGCGGACGCAGGGGGCACGGAGGCGCTGCCGTGATGCGTGGTGTGTAGGAAAGTCTGGGTGACGCCTTTGACGCTCGGTGCCGTGGCGGCGCCCGGAGGGCAGAGAGGGTGCACAACTGCGGAGCGCGACGCGGCAGGCGGCAAAATGGAGCACGCTGACCGCCCCTCGGTAAGAGACTCCGTCAGCACACGGCTGGAGTTCGGCTTCTCGATCTCACAACCCTTGGTGCCGATGCCTCCTGCCATCGCCGCAGTGGCTCTCGGCTCGCTGTCATCCTCGAGAGCCCCAACCTTGGCGAAACCGGTGATCGCCCTCTCTTTGGCGGCCAGGTACTCGGTGTAGTTCTCCAGGTTGAGGCACGTAGGCAGCGTATTGAAAACCTCCTTCGCAAAGCGGCCGTCGCTCACGTAAAGGATGCGGTCGGCGTAGCACTCGATGTCAGGATTATGTGTGACCATGATGCACGTCGTTTTGGTGCGGCGGTTGATGCGCATGAGGAGATCCATCACCTCGATCGTGTTCGCCGTGTCCAGGTCGCCTGTCGGCTCGTCAAGCAGTAGGATAGACGGATTGTTCGCCAAGCTTCGCGCAATCGTCACACGCTGCTGCTCGCCACCACTGAGCTCGGAGGGGAGGTGGTTGATGCGGTTGCGCAGTCCGACTAGCGTGAGCAGCTGGCGAGACCGCAGCCGCATTGCCTTCGTTGACAACTTGCCCAGTAGCGTCATAGGCAGCTCCACGTTCTCAGCGGCGGTCATGGTGGCGATCAAGTTGAACGTCTGGAACACGAAGCCGAGATTTTTCAGGCGGATGTCTGCCAAAACGCTCTCCTTGGTGTCCTTGTCGATGATCCTCCCGTTCAGCTCGATAGTACCCTCGGTGCAGGAGTCGATGCTGCCAATCATGTTTAGCAGCGTTGTCTTGCCACCACCGCTGGGTCCACGGATCACGATAAACTCGCCGCGTCGCACCGGCCCAAACGGCGGAGGTAGGTTGCCGCGTTGCAGGCAGTTCGTGGTGGAGGCTTCCTGTGTCGTCGCTGCCGCGTTCGAGTGCTCTGGCTCCGCCAGCGTAATATCCTTGAGCGCCACAACGCGCTCATCGGAGCCGGCGATAGGGTAGCTCTTGCCCACGTGGCACAAACGCAGCACCACCGGCTCGGACTGCAGCACGGTCTGCCGCGACAGCTCCGACAGGGACACATCAGCGAGAAGGCTGTCGCGGCTCTTCGGCACCTCCTCCGCCGTCACGGAGCTGATGTTATCAGGAATGCTGAATATCCCTGAAGCCGGAGATAACTTCCCCACCGTGGCAGGCGTCCTTGCCGTCGTCGTCAAGGACATACGTCTCTACGTGTCTGTGTATGTATGGTGTTCGGTGCTGTGGAGAGAGGGGAGAGGTGAGAGAGGGGGGTGGGGTGGGGGAAAGGCAAGAAGCCAAGCAGCAAAACAAGAGAGAAAGACGTCCTTGTAGCCAGCGGGGGAGTGGAGATGGAGCGGGTGATCGGCACCAACAAAGGACTCGAAGGAAGGCAGCAAAGCCACGACGAGGGGACGGAGGAGGGGGAGCAACAAAATAAAAAACAAAGAAGCAAAAAAAACGAAAAAAGGGGGAGCGATCAATCAAACACACGCGAAAGGCGTACACCCACGAATGAGTGCACGACGACTTTAAGCGGCAAGACGAGGAATGAAGAACGCCAAAGCAAAGCAAGAGCAGCAGCAGCAGCACGTAAGCTTGATCCGTGTATGTGTGAACTTATATATATATATATATGTGTGTGTGTGTGTGTGTGTGTGTATGTGTGGTTAAGGGGTAGGGTATCTACGCACAACAGACACAAGAGTTATCAGGCGAAACACGCGAAGCGGTTACGCTATGTGCGAGTGGGGGGAAGAGAGCGAACGTGCAAGTGCGGGCTGTTCACTGTGTGGGGCTGAGAGGAGAATGAGCCGGTGTTCAGAGAAAGTGAATGCGAGGGAGAAGGCAAGAGATAGAGAGAGAGCCGTGAGAGTTATGAGTCTGTGAAGCAACCACTCACTACGAGATTAGTGGGGGTGGGGGTGAGGTGCTCGTCCCGGAAAGAGAGACGGAGAGGCAAGACTTGCGGAGAGTAGAGGGGTGCGAGGGAAGCGTCGCGGCTCCTCTCCCTTCTCTCTCTTCACTTGCCCCCAACGCGGCGCGCAGTGCTGCGCATGTATCCTTCAACATAGAAAAACTGCATGCGCGGACGTCCTATGGGCAAGCAGCTACTTCCCGAGACACATGCTACAGAACGACGAATGCGAGCATCACGCTGCACCCTTGGAGCCGAGGTGCGGGCTTGCATGTCGTGCTCCCTCCCGTTGCCGTTTTTTTTCGTGGTTCACGCTCTCCTCTTCGCCCCTATTGTGCCACTGCTGCGGATCCTTTTGCTGATGCAGCACCGCCCTCGGCAACCAGCAACGACAAAAGCCGACGCATGCACAGACACAGGGAAAGAGGGAGAGAGATGATGATGATGAGCCGCCATCCATGTGCCCGTTGCGTCTGCCATCGTACGCAAACAATGAACACGAGGACACCGGCTGCACCCGCCCACGCCGTCACCTCTTCGCTGCTCTTCCTTTCGCAGCCTCTGGTGAAGGTGCCGCTAAGGCAGTAGCCGCAGACAAGACGATAGCAGAAAGCGCAAGACCACCACTGACGATTCGAGCGAGAACGGTCCATTGCAAGTATGTAAGACAGCGTGACTACATGCCGTGCTTAGCACATCTAAAGCGTCTTTCGTCACCTGCTTCTCTCGCTTCAGGTCGTAATCGCACACACTGCTGGAGGCATCCGGCAACATCAGCATCAATAGCCATCTCACTGCCAGGAGACGCGGCACAAACGAAGTACAGCGAGGCACACGTGGCACGCGATTCCAACCAATCCGATCGGTGCTCATGAGAGCCGGTCGATTCGCCTACAAGCTCCGTGCGTTGCGATGTACAGTTCACGGCGCATGCACCGTGCCTCCGTCAACGTTCCCTCAAAAACTGTGGGGCCCGCCTCTTCCTGTCTCGTCCTTTCCTCTACCATTGCCTTCGCTTCGCTCGCAGAAATCGAGCTACACAGCCGCGCCGAAACCGAACACCACACGAAGAAGAACGAAATAGAGAGCGGAACGCCAAGAAACGCAAGAGGAGGCGCCACAGCAGCGCGATGCCCCGATTAAGTCACCGCAGCGGCGAACACACAAGAAAAGAGCCCACAGAGACGCTGCCTTGCAGACACACCAACGCTCGTGTGCAAGAGAGGGCCACACGATAGCACAAGACAACGAGTGAGAGGAGCCGAGAGCGCCCCCACACGCACATCGCAACGCCCACTGCACCCTCTTCGCCTGCGCTCCGTGCTCGCATTCTTGCACCCCCAGGCCTGCCGCACGACGACCTCGGTGTCTGGAGGGGGAGGGGGCGTGACTGAGTGGCCTGCACGCATGCGCCGCGACAGGCGGGGCGCTGCTGTGAGTTTGTGGCAGCAGGGGTCTTCCACCCTTTCCGCAGGGCCGCACGCCTCTCACAGGCGCGGGCGGGTCGAGCGGGAGAGACCCGTGGATAGGCACGCGCCAGCGCAGAGAGAGAGAGAGCGGACGGCCTGTCCTCCTGAGAGGGCATACGAGGCAGTCATAGACAGCAGGCAGGTGGGGAGCCCACGCAGCGCGAGCGAGGCATGCGCAATCACATTATTGCGTGCAAGGCCATAGCGTGAAACAGCGTGTGCTTCGCCCCCCCCCTCTCGAGTGATCCGCGAATCACGCGCAGCATATCAGGCACAGCACCGGGTTGGACGCCCTCATTGCAAAAACACAGACGGGGGATGGGGGCACCACAGTACCGGCGCAGCAGTAGGCAGCACGCCATCGGCACCCCATGCCGCCACTGCCAGCCACCCGCTGTTGCAGCAATGCACAGCGCGGACAAGTGCCGGTGAGGGACTGGGCGAGGATCACCCCCCCCCCGTCGCCTTGCAAGCGCTGCGTCCGTGCTCTTCCGGTGTGGGATGGCCGCTGCCCAGTAGCTCGTGTCATGGCGTGTCGCATCGTGTAGCACGCTTTTGAAGGAATGCCGTCCTGGCGCGTGAGTACGATAACCGGCTTTGGGGTTTACGCCGTGGGCGTCGGGGCCCGTGGCATGGTCGATGTTTGCAAGGTTGCCAACTTCGTCCCTGTTTTTCAATTCGAAGTGACCAAAGTCAAGCCTAGCTTGGGTAGAGGAAGAAAGCAAATAGTCGCGGCGAGAAGCGGGAGATGAGAGATGGGAGAGAGGAGAGGAGTGATGCCCAGGGAGGGGAGGAAAGATAGGCTGGGGAGGGGGGAGGAGGTGGCGCACCGCCGTAGTGTGTAACCCAGAATCATCAGCCGCATGAGGGTCACTCGGATGCAGAGCACACAAAAACCTCCCCCACCCCAGCTATGGCGAATCAGAAGGGCTGCCCTTTCGTCAGGCATGTTCGCCGGCACACAAGTGCCACTCCATGGCTGCGAGACAGCAAAGGGGACCGTATGGGGGGGGGGGGCTATGCGCGCATGGGCCTCTGCCGTCCTTGGCTATGGTCATCCGTTCGGCAGCTTCCGATTCGGCGGCCGGCGGTGTGTGTCACCCGTTGCATTGTGTGTTCTTCGTGGATGTTCCCTGTCGAAAAGGGCAGCCGAGGCGTTGCGAGTACAGCAGAGTTGTGTGCCCTGCCGCCTGCTGTTTCGGCTCCGTGTCTTGGCGCGTCTGTGGCGGTATTCGTCGACATTGTTGCTTAACACACAGCCGTGCACTGAGGCACGCTTCACTGTACCTTCAGTCTCTCTCCTGTTCGACTTTTTTCGCCCTCCACCAGAGCGTGGCTTTGAAGCTTTTGTGGGGAATCCTCTAACAGAGAGCGCGAGCGAGAGTGCTCAGCGGCGCGTGCGCCACCGCAGCCGGCACGCCACCCCTCACTGAACAGCAGAAAGACCGAGTGCACGGAGGAGACACAAAGACGGTCCTGCACAGTCAAGGTGCACGGAAGAGCACAAGACGACACACGCGTAGTAGCACACACTCGCAGATACACCCGATCGGGAGAGAGAAAAAAAATACAAGAACGGGCACGAGCTTGAGCCGCCATCGAAGAAACAATATATGTGTCGAGGAAAACATGAGAAAGGCGCGTCATAGCTAGCGCACGCTTCGTTGCTCCCATTCCGTTGCGCCCTTCGGTCGTGTCTTGTGCGTTCCTTCGCTAGCCGGCGCGTCTTGTGAAAAAAGGCGATTCGAAAGAGAAACGGAGTCACAGGTGTCGCCAATGTTAGTCACCTGACACACGTTTCGAGGTTGCGCCCTGTTGTTGCGGCGGCGGGGAGGGCGTCCCGTTGTCGGTGGTGGGACTTCCCTCCGTCGAGTTCTCTGCGAGGAGGTCCACGAGCTTGTTGATCTCGTCTTCGTGAGAGCCTTCAAAGCGGCCTACAATACAGCCGTTGCGGTACGCCATGAATGTTGGGAGACTGCGGATGTCGTGCAAGGCAGTCACCTCCGCATTCGCGTCTGTGTTCACCATGATTAGGATTACAGAGTGCGCGAACGGCTTGGTCGCGTTCCCGAGGAAGCGGCAGGCAACGTCGCAGGATTTTTGATCTTCTAACGTCATGCTTGTGGCGGGAAGGGAGGCAGTAGTTGCTGCAGCAGCCTTCGCATCCTTGGCCTCTGCGTGAGCGGCCATTGGCGCGGCAGCTGACACGCCTGTGGGGCTGTCTGGTTGGCGCTGGTTTTTTTGCAGGTGATCAAGCAGAGGCGATGGCGAGCCATCGACCCCTGCAACCTCTGTAGCGAGCTCCGTGGAGGTCGGTGGAGCGGCTGTGGCACCGCTGCCACCGCCACCAGCTCCCGCCACCGCGTGAAGCAGCTTCGACCGAATCACGGCGCATGGGGCACATGATGCTTTGTAGAAAAACACCAAGGCTTTGGCACCCCGAAGGCGGTCCTGCAACTCTTGCGGATTGCCGTAGAAGGAGAAGACCGGCGCTGGTGGCGTGGCAGCCAGTGGCTCAGTGCCTGATGGCGGCAAGGGGGAGCTGTCGCATGTGTGGTCAGCCGCAGGTGACCTTTCTCTTTGCCCGGCCGTATCAGTGAACGCAGCGCTGCCATTGGGTGACGCAGCGGCAGGAACACCGTCCTTTGTGTGCTGTGAAGCGCCATCGAAGGACGGGGCCATGCCTGTGTCAGCAGGCATCTCGTCGGATTTAGCTGCCGCGTCCAAGGACGCGCAACCGCGCATACGAGTTGCAAGCGACACGGCCGCGACGGTCGCTGCCACCGACGATGCTACTGCAGTCATGTGCTGCTCCGTGAGCGCCGTCTTCACTCTCAGCGGAGACGGCGCCCCGGTGGGCGACAGAAGCCTCTGCACTGAGAGGCTCCATTGTCGACATCGCGACCCTTCGATTTCCGACGCGGTGGCACCAAGCACAGCACCGCCTCGTCGGCCTAGATTAGTGCTTGTGGTACGTTCTGCCTGGGGATACGAGATCAGGCACACGGAAGACGGTGTGCGTAGGTCTTTAGACGGCGCAGCTACCCACGACTTCGCCACGCGTGTTCGCCAGTTTCCGCGGTGTGCCCCAACAGCGGCCCATGCGGCAAAGATGCTGAAGACGCCAGTGAACATGCCACGTCTTTCCTGCTATTCACTCCGTAGAAAATCAGATCGGTCTGGATACCCTGCGCGCCTGTGCGCATGTGTGCATGCGCATACGTTCGCCTTTATCGCCGGGCCCCCTCCCCCCACAGCCCCTGAATAACAGACGCAGAAACGCAGGGGCGACAGGAATGAACGTCAGCGGGTGAGTGCTGGCGTGAGGGGCGGTGTGCAGTGAAGGCAGTGAGCAGTCAAGCACGGCGCGCGCGCGCGCACACACACACACGCACGGGAGAGAGCGAGAGGAGGAGCGAAGAGAAAGGTTTTTAAAAGAAAAAGCACACGGATGCAAGACGGCGTGGAGTGGCAAATACTTTTTTTTTCTTTTTGAGGGGAGGGGGGGAAGGGAAGGGGGAAGGGGGAAGAGCGAGTGCGCGACAAAACGACAACGGCAACACGCCAAAGCAGCGAAGGGATGTGAAGAGAGAGAGAGAGAGAGAGGTGTGTGTGTGTGTGTGTGTTGGGGAGGGCGGAAGGAGAGAGACCGAAGAGAAGAAGCGAACAAACAACAGTGAGGAAGGGGCAAAGCAGTGAGCCGCCACAGCAACGAAAACAAAAAAAAAATATATAGAGAGAGAACAACGGTTGGCCGGCGTCGGAGAGAAGGTCAGGGGAGGCGAGGGGGTGTAATACGGAGATGAAAAGACGCGAGCACAGAAGAAATGAAAGGGGAGGGGATGAGGAAGAGTCAAGAGGGCAAGGCGACCACCCGTCAGGTGCGCTTGGCCGTGGAACACGGAAGAGAGACGGTTTCGAAAAGGAAAAACAAAACAATGCAGCCACGACGAAGCGCTCAACAAAAACAGACAGCGGAAGTCCGCACGTTAGTGGGTATACGTTTTCTGTATCTGTGGACCAGCACCAAACGCGAGACAAGAGGGAAGACGTAGTGCCGCAGGTGTGTGTGTGTGTGTGTGTGTGAGCGCGCGTCGCAAAAAAAGAAAGAAAGATGAGAGATGGCACACGCACACACACACACACAAAAGCAGACCGAAAAAAAAAAGGCCCCAAAGAAGCCAAACAACAACAAAGGCGCGTAGTCACGGTCACCCTATTACCGTTTAAACCGAAAACGTCCGCCAGAGGCCACGACGCAAGATGCACGTGTACGATGCAGCGACTAGCCTACGGTCTCACAACGACTCGAAAAAAAAAAAGAGGAGTGGTCACAATCAGGCACAGGGAAGAAGATTAGGACGGGCGCGCAAGAGAAGAGACGCAAAGAAAGGAGGCGCCTGCAAAGCCAACACCTCACCCTCCCAAACAAAAAAGAGAAAAAGTAGAACGGAAAGAGATGGAGAGCAATACACGCATGCACGCACACCAACACAACCACCAAGCACTGCTAGCTTCCTATGAAACGCTGCCCAGCGTTAGGTGAAGGCGAGAGGGAGCGAAAGGTGAGGCACACGAGTGCCGCAGCGATTACGGAGTGCAGCGCGCAGATGGCGGCAGGACGCAGCCAATAATAAAGTGAGCAAGGAGGAGAACAGACACGGAAACGGCGTAGAAAACACAATCGAATGCCGCCGCTCGTGCGTCGCGTTAGCAGCTGTGCATGTAACACTGCTGAACTACGTCGGTGGGCCGGCGTAAATGCGTATAAATCGTCGATTGCTGGTGTTCTCCCGGTCACTTTGGTCGCTGTGCTTCGGACACTAAAAAGTAAAGAGGACGGCCGGCTCGAAGAGAGAGAGGGGGTAAAGTGAAGAAGCAGTGGCTGGTATAGATCTACGACTAAAGGGACGGAGAAGGTGGCCAAGGCACAGAGACGGGGGCCTATAAAATTTGTGCGTGTGTGTGTCTCGCTGATGGTGTTTCGGTTCGGATAGTGGAAGAGCGCTTGAATGCCGCTTCACGAGTCCTCACTCGTTTTGGTTTTTGGGGTTTCGTTATTCAACAGTGTGCGATTTTTCGCCCACGTCCGTAGTTTCCTTGCCGCACAGCGATCCGCACCTGGCGAGTGTCTGCCTTCCTTTGCTCACTTCCTTGGATGTTTCTGTGTGAACCCTCGCCGTCGTGGTCCAAGCACCACACAACGTAGGAAAAGAAGAGGCACGCGGAACCGTAGAAGCGAAGAGAGTCGTAGCGGCTATGAAGCGTGAATGAGATACAACATACCGAGGGTACAGCCGCATGGATCTACTACTTTGGGGGGCAGAGGGGGAGGCAAGCGACGCAAGAGAGCACGGCGCCGACGTACGAAATAACCCGCACAGAGCCAGTCCTTCTTCCACTTCACTCCGATTTTTGGCACCGAGAAGAAAACAGCGGCCAGCTGTCTCCATCTTGATTTCACGCTAGCCTCTGACGTGGCTTGTTCAACACTTTTCCACGACGGCCACTGGAGATGAGGGACAGGGAAACTGACACACAAACACACACCCAACGTCAGCTCCGAGCATCTTGCCCTTTTTTTCTGCGTAGCCTGCTCATTCGCCCAGACGCGAGGCAGCCGATCGATGCACACAACCACAGCTCGCCTACCCTCGCAGGGGTACGGCGGAACGCCTGTCGACCAGGACAAACCGTCCCGCCGCCCAATCGGGCCACGCGGCGACTCGGCTGGACGGCACGCCCTGACCCAGGCGGGCCGCGTCCAGCGCCCTGCCCGAGGGCGGAGGCGGGCCGCGTCCGTCGTGCGGGCGATAAGGGGCGGTCGAGGTGCGCTTCCAGCACCTGCGCCCCATCAGCCCGCCCCGTCGGACGGCCGAGACGCCGCATGTTGCGCCGCATATGCGCTGTGGCGCTCATCGGTGTGGAGCCCCTCGCGCCTTTCTCGTCCATCACGCGTGCGCGGCTGACCCCTCGATGCCTTGCGTGGGCGTGATACGCCATGCCGGCTGTCCATGACAGCGCCTGCGCACAAAGATATGCCTCGAGGAGAGTGGAGAAGCAAAAAAAAAAACAAGAAATGCATTTTGAAGGCGCGCCTGCATCTACGAAAAGAGACAACGGCGAAAGACGCACGTGTGCGTGCGTGAGGGGAGCTGCCCTTTAATAAAGAGAGAGCAATACCAAAACACTTACACGCGCATACCTGCACACATAGACTACCTCATCTGAGAATCCTCCGATCCCTAAAACAGTGAGAAATGGATGATGCTTCGAGAAAATGTTGGGAGGGCCACATGTGTGCAGTGCATTGTACAGGTGGGTGGGGGGGGGGGGGGGGCTATGGCATCGTGCTGAGGCCTATCGAGGACCAATACTGGCGTTGACGTGTGCGCCTCGCGCAACTAAGCGTACAAGGTGCCCTTCAGATGACCAGAAAACGTAAGGGGAGTGACAGCACATTCGTACCGTCTGTCAGCACTTCTTGCTGGTCGGCATCTTGTCAGCCGTCGCCGTGCACGTTTGGTGCCTTACGGTGCCACAGTGTAGCTATCCCCAAGAAAGGTGCCCGCAATGTGCTTCCACTCTGCGCCCTCTTCTGCCGTCAGCACCCCTGGCTGCTCGTGGAAGAGCCACTGCCAAACCGAAGCCACGCCGTCCCGCATCTCCTCTGCGTCTGACTGCGGCACGTTGCTGGCGTCTGAGATGGACTTGAACCTGCAATGCTGCTCCACTCTGCCCATCAGTACTGTTATAACGAGCAGCTTCAGAAGTGCTTGACGCCGTGCATCGGCGCTCACTTTGTGCGCCTCCGCCGACTCGCCATCGGGGTGATTGGGCGTTTCATCGGGCGCAAATGACCCACGCAGTGAGCCGTGTTTGCTCTGCCGGAACGACAACGGCGGCGCCGCCGCGTGCGACTCGAGCTGTTCCTTGACGGCGGCCAGCAGCTCCTCCACCACTGCCTCCACTCCGCTAAAGTCGGCGTAGTCGTCCGTGTCGCTGTATGGCACGATGTCATCCTCCTTCAGCACCTCTTCCCTCTGCTCTTGTAGGTAGTTCTCCGGCTCCACGAGGGACTCACGAAACGCAGCGAAGGCGTCCATCATCCGCTCCGCCACGGCGTACACGTTCTCATCAGCATTCACGGCTGCCATGAGTTCTCGCCATTGCAAACTCAAGAGCAGCTGCTCCCGCCGGGTGCAAGCGGCCTCCAACTCTCTCTGTAGAGCATCCAGTCGCCTTTCAAGCTCTGCGACGTGCTGCGTCGCTTCTTGCAGTCTCTCCCGCTCCGCCGCAATGGCAGATGGCGCAATTTCGTCCTCGGTGAGCGTGGCCATTGCGAAGTCACAAGCTTTTTAGAAAGAGACGTGAATGAATCAAGTCACCAGCCCAGCGCCGCCTCACCTGCACACACACACACACACACAAACTTGATGCGCACGTGGCCACGCACAACAGCGGCAAAGACAAACGGCAGCAGTAAGGCAGTGGCGCGGTGAAGAGAACTGGGTGATGCCCGCTCTCCAAGACAGACACAGAGAGAGAGAGAGAGAGAGAGTGGAAGGAGCAGAGGGGTGCAAAACAGACCGGAGAAGGGCAAATCCTCGCTGTCACCGACACCACTCAGAAGGCAGCGCACAGCGAACAAACACGCGAAACGAGGATTGAAACCATAAACAAGCAAGAGAAGGAGCGGAGAGAGGGCAGAGAGGGAGGATGGCTACGGGGGAGGGAGCGGAGGTGGCGGTGAAAACTAAGCAGACGAACGTGGAGGAGAAAGAAGAAGCGGTGCTGGTGCAACGCCAGCGTGCGTCCACCTCGTCTTCTGTCTTGCTTTCCTGTATAGATATCAATCTATTTGGAGGACGGAGAGAGGCGCGACGATAAGGACAGTCGCGGATGTGCACCAAGACAGACACACACACACACACACACACAAACGTAAACACTCAGAGAGAGATACACACGCGAAAGAGAGAAATAGGAGGGGAGACCTGTGCAGGCGTGCACAGGGGAGTGTGTTCCCTTCGATGTATGGCGGTTAGGACGTCCGTGACTGTATATGGGGAGTTTTGTTTTACTTATTATTTTCTTTCTGTTCGTACGGAGTCGAGGCGCGTGCGTGCGCTGCTCCTTGCGCTTCTCCACGTTTGCTGTTCGAGCAGGCAAACAGCGACGCGAACGCAAGTGAGGTGGCGTGTCGAGAGAAAAGGCAGGAAAGGAGGGAGGGCGGCAGAAGGCACAGAGAGGAGCGCAGATAGTGAAGGTAGTGGTGCAGGAACAGGGCATGCACTCAATCCAACGCGAGCAGGCGCGCACCGCTGCACGACCAGAAAGCGAAGAGCAACAATAAGCACGCAGGCAGCATGGCGTTGAGGGCTCCTGCGTCCATGGAGGAGCCATGGATGGCCTCCTTTCTTCTTTTGTTCTCGTTTCTTGCTCAACCCCAAAAATGTGCTGTGGTCGTCGTTTGACGACGGTTGCAGAACGCATGCGGGATGCAGTGACACAGCGCATGTGCACGCGGGAGGGGGGAGGGGACAAGGTGCGGCGGTGCATGTCGCAGAGAGAGTACATTGCAAAAGCATATCAACACGTGTGCGGTGGGGGAAAGGAAAGCAGGAGATGACGATGGAGTGCGCCATGAGAGCGCACCTGAACGAATGCGCCGCAAGAGGAAAAGAGGGAGGGGAGAGAAAAAAAAAACGGACAGAGGAGCCGTTCAAGGATGGAGAGACCATCGATCACGGAGGCAAGGTGGGGGGGAGGGGAGTGCCGAAAAAGAAGTAAACAGCAGTGGGATACAGAGACCACCACATGGTGCGACTTGTTCGCCGTGAAAGACCACCACAAAGCCCCTTCTATGGTTGATGAGAAGTCGCAGGCGTCACCCATCCTCGGTGAAAAAGAGGCTTCGGCTTCCGTTACCCTTATCTCCACCTTGGATGAGGACGTTCGCCCCGCAAGCCATGTGCGCAGGCACACCGGTTGTGCGCGTCGGTGTCTGTGCGTCCCGCATGAGAGTTTGCATCTCGTGCGTGCAACGCAAGTCTCGTTTTTCTTGTCTTTTTTCTGTTTCTTTCCGCATGCGAGAAGGGGGTGGGACCTTGTGGAATGCAGTGCACAGTCTGAGTTGTCACTCGCAGCGCCTGCCTGCCTCTCGCGCGATAGCAAAAAAAAAAGCAAACGTGATGAGGAGCGGCCCCACCTCCGCATCACATGAGCCAGCGGCAGCAGCGGGTTATGGCAGCGTCCGCGGAGGCGTAAGGCACCAGCGCTGCTATATCTGGCGTGGTGCACGTCAAGATAAGCTAGTGGGAAGGAGAAGGTGGAGTCTGTCTGACACCGCAACGTGGCGTAGCAGTGGTCGGGATCGCCCGAAAGAAGCGGCGGGCTCTGACACGCAGTTCCAACGTCACAGAAAAAAAAGGTGAAAGGAAAACATGCTCTCGTCGATTTCGATGCCGCTGTGGACATGTGCTGGACTTGCCCTTGCGGCGCGTTCTGCCTCTCTCCGTATGTGTGTACCTGTGCGGAGCACAAGAGAAGCTACATGGCACAAAAACCAATAGGAGTTAGAGCGGGGGCAGAGGGGGGGGGGGGGGGGGGACAATGATGAATCACAGATGCAAAATTCGTGCAGATTTCCTCAAACGCCGGCAGTGTCCGTGTACTGTAGCTCATCCTTTATAGCGCAGCTGCGTCGCTTTCTTTTCCGCATCGCCCTTCGTGACCTGGGCTGGTATCTCGACGAGAGTAACCACGGAGAACTGCGCAGCCCGAGGAGAACAGATGGGGACACACTTTCCATTTCGTGTTGAGAGGAACGCGCGCACGGCCGAAAACGGCGTCAAGCGAGGATTTGAATTTATAATCTTCTGCTTTTATATACGTACCCCTTCGAGAGAGAGGGAAGTATCCAAGGTGTGTAAGCGCTGATGTGGCTCATGCTTGCGCATACGTCTATGCGGGGATATACACAGAGTTAGCTACCTAACTTGCCTCGCACACTCGGAAGAAAGGACACCAGGAGCACACAGTCGCGGAGGTACACAAGAGCATGTAAGCAACTGTCCTTGCCAACAGCCGCTCTGCCGGCCACAATCTTGTCGCCCACGTACACAGATAGAGGAGCGCGCGCACAACTTCAGGTAATGGACGCAGAGCACACAGCGACACCGGGTCAGGCTTGCCGGGAAACTTGTATGTATGTGCCCATCAGTGCGGGTACGCCGACATGAAGGCCGAAAAATGACAGACTCCGAACAGCTGGGCATCTGGAAAGGGAAGCGGCGGTGGGAAGGGAGAAGAAGCCGATGTGTGCGTGTGCCTACTGCTGTTTCCGGCGCACCACTGGTACGCCCGCCTGAAACGCACGCGCACCCGCAGCTGCAGCTCAGCTGTGCTGCGACCTACAAGGAGGCCGAGCAGCGGCGAACACACAAGAAAAGAGCCCACAGAGACGCTGCCTTGCAGACACACCAACGCGCGTGTGCAGGAGAGGGCCACACGATAGCACAAGACAACGAGTGAGAGGAGCCGAGAGCGCCCCCACACGCACATCGCAACGCCCACTGCACCCTCTTCGCCTGCGCTCCGTGCTCGCATCCTTGCACCCCCAGGCCTGCCGCACGACGACCTCGGTGTCTGGAGGGGGAGGGGGCGTGACTGAGTGGCCTGCACGCATGCGCCGCGACAGGCGGGGCGCTGCTGTGAGTTTGTGGCAGCAGGGGTCTTCCACCCTTTCCGCAGGGCCGCACGCCTCTCACAGGCGCGGGCGGGTCGAGCGGGAGGGACCCGTGGATAGGCACGCGCCAGCGCAAAGAGAGAGAGAGCGGACGGCCTGTCCTCCTGAGAGGGCATACGAGGCAGTCATAGACAGCAGGCAGGTGGGGAGCCCACGCAGCGCGAGCGAGGCATGCGCAATCACATTATTGCGTGCAAGGCCATAGCGTGAAACAGCGTGTGCTTCGCCCCCCCCCTCTCGAGTGATCCGCGAATCACGCGCAGCATATCAGGCACAGCACCGGGTTGGACGCCCTCATTGCAAAAACACAGACGGGGGATGGGGGCACCACAGTACCGGCGCAGCAGTAGGCAGCACGCCATCGGCACCCCATGCCGCCACTGCCAGCCACCCGCTGTTGCAGCAATGCACAGCGCGGACAGGTGCCGGTGAGGGACTGGGCGAGGATCACCCCCCCCCCCCGTCGTCTCGTCACCTCATCATCGCGGTGCTTGTGACATAGCTGCGATCGTTGAGGTGCAAAAAGAAAACGAGGCGGTGATGTTGAACTCAGCACATACCGCCAGTGACCGATGGGCATACAGGCGCATACAACAGAGAGGCGGCGCCAACGGCACCTGCGTAGAGTCACGCGAAACGAGCAATAAAAAAAAAGAGCGATTAAGTGGTAAAGAGGGAGCGTCGATAAGAGTGGGGTGAAGCAGGTATAGAGAGAGAGAGAGAGAGAGAGATGCGCCTACGCACATGCGTAGGAGTCGATGACGCAATGGGGGTAGCACTGAGAGTAAAGCGAGAGAACAGAAGACAGCAGAAGACTCAAACGTGTGCTGCCATCATAAGGTAGAAAAGAGAGGAAGGTGTTGGGGGAAGGCGCGCTTTTTGTGTCGTGCCAAAGCTGATTTTCCCTTGCTGGGTACACACAAAAACACGCCCATGATGCGTGATATTCGCTGCTGTGCTTCTCCGTTCGTTGCACCATGTCCCCCTCTGCGGCTTCTTTGACGCAAGTAGGAAAAGGCGCATTCCTCCGCCAATATGATAATGTACACAAGCATACATGTTCACCTCAGCACGCACATATCCTCACACGTGCGCTCATGGGAGTGAGTGCTGCCACCTCAGCCACTAGTGCGCCAGCGCCCATCGCTTCTCACCTATTCTCTCTCTCGTCCGTTCTCCCGCTTTTGTTTTTTTTTCGTTCGTTAACCTACAGCTTCGTCGTGCCTGTACAACGGTTGCTGGCATGGAAGTCGTCACGACGGGCCACGCTGCAGCGATATCGTACACGGGCCTCCATGAACTGCTGGAGCTCCTCCTGTGTCGCCCCATTCAGCTCCAGCCCGATCGGGATGGTGCACTTCTGCCCAATATCATCGTTGTTGATCAACACAAACGACGCACGATTCGTGATGACGGTGCCGGCTTCTTTGCGCTCCGCCTTGAGCACCACATCCACCTCCATTGTGGTGTTGCGCACATATATGACGGTCGCCTCGAGCGTCACCCAGTCCGTGGCGAACACCGGCTCGGGGAAGGCAACGCTGTGCATTCCAATCGTAAAGACATAGCGGTTGCCGGTGAACATGCGGCCGCAATGCACGGCGTGCTGCTCCATCCACGCCATCAGCTCTCCGCCGAAGACGGTGTTGTTGTTGTTCATGCAGGATGTGAAGAAGATGCGGTTCGCCTCCACCCTGGTGGAGGTGATGCGGGCATGAGTGGGCTTCTGCTGGTTGATGGAGCACTGCACCTCCTCGGTGGTGAGGGTGCGCTTCAAGCGCTCGGCCGTGTTCTTCTTATTTTCCTCCTGAAGCTTGCGAACTTTCACGTAGTGGTTATGCAGTTCAATGTCAAGCGGGTCCGTCAGCTCTATCGCCGGCACCACCTTCGCCGCCTTCAAATCTGGTGTGATGGCCACCATGGTGAAGAAGGAATCGCCAGCCGGCGTCTCGGTGCGGGTCGACGGCGACTGCCGGTAAAACCGAATGTAAATACCCATGGAGCTGGACCCACAGTGCACCAGGCGGCCGTCCAGGCGGACCGCGTCACCGTGCAGGATGGGCGACGAGAACATTGTGTTCGTGACGCCCACGGTGCACGTCAGGTACCGCTCATGAGTCATACAGGCCTGATGGTCAACCGCCTTCTGAGAGGTGCGGGCGGCGCACATGTCGAGCATCGCCAGCACGCGGCCAGCGGCCAGGCGTGCCCCTGGTGTGGTGTCGGAGCCGGCGATGTCGGTCCAGCTCACATGGATGGGGCCCATCATGCCTTGCTTGGGATTGCCAATGATGACGCCGGTGCGGCAATTCTCGCGAAGTGCCGACGACGACGATGCGGTGCTGGCAGCCACCGCAGAGCGGAAGAGGCGGGAGGTGACCGCCCGACAAGCTGCACGGCGCCACATATTTTTTCTCCTTTCCGTTTCCTTGCTCTGTTCCGGCTTGCAGACCTCTGTGCGAACGAGAGGGATGCACACAATGTCGTGTGTTCGGCTGGCGTGCCCTCTCTTTCAAAAACAAACAGCAAAAAAAAAATTGCGCAGGG
Source organism: Leishmania aethiopica (assembly GCA_003992445.1). Taxonomy (NCBI): domain Eukaryota; phylum Euglenozoa; class Kinetoplastea; order Trypanosomatida; family Trypanosomatidae; genus Leishmania; species Leishmania aethiopica. The sequence continues at coordinate 394,570 of RZOE01000097.1, read as the reverse complement.
CGAACACTATTACGTTCGCCTCCGAGGACTGATCGAGGAAAGGGCGAAGGGAGTGGGGAGGAGTTAAACGAATCACCAACTGTCTGGGTGATGAGTTGGGGGGGGGGGGTTAAGAGCCGATAACCTTCGATGAACAAGGTACCACTGCGTAAGCACGGCGATCCCCCTTTTGCTTCTCTCTCTTGTTGCTACGATGAATGGAAGGGGGAGGGGGAGCGGTGGCGAAAGATAAATAGCATGAAAGCTATGCTCTGGTGACGTGGCAAATAGGGGGAGTAAGGGGGGAGAAGGGGAGGGGAGTTGTGGCACGAAGAGAGTGAACGGATCCGCATCTGGGAAAGGGCACAGTGTACCGTAAAGTGTGATCGTTGTCACGCTTATCATTTCTCTCTTTCGTTTTTGGTCGAGATGCCCGTCAAAGGACACCGCGCAAAAAACAACTTGTGCACCGTTGGATTCGTGTAGCGTGTGCAAGAGGCGCGAGAGCGCCGTTCCCCCACCCCTGCCTCTCTCACACAAGGACAACCGTAGATGAATCAGCTGTGACCGCTCGATGGAGCAAGGATGCAGATGGGCGCGGCGTAACGAAGAGGGGAGGAGGGGGAGGGCCTGGAAGACGACACAGCATGCGCAGGGAGCTGCGAGGGTTCCTGCGGCACTCACTTCGACACAGGATCGAATCGACACACACGCGCGCGTAAAAGAAAAAAAGAAACAGAGGAGAACGTAAAGGAATGAAGCACGGAGAGCAAGCGCTCCTGTTCGAGACAACGCCACAAAGGGAACAAGGAGGTAGAGCAGACGATAGAAGCGTCATCATACCCACACCACCGTGAATACAGTGTCCAACAACAATCACTACCTGCACTCAATCGGCTCACTCCCCTTTCCCCCATACCTCGATGGCTAGTTTTTCCATCTTTGGGGGGGGGGGCATCTCTCTTTTTCCTCTTCTTTTACATCGATTCGTTCTTTGACTATGTTGACTCGCCCGTGTCGGTGATACGAGGAGACCTACACCCACAAACCAGCGCAACGTCGCACACCCCCTCACACGGCTGCTAATCCCCGTGCTCGTTCACGACATACTGCAGCTTTTCCATCACTACGCGCCGCTCCTGCACGAGGGTGTCGAGGGCCTCTTTCGAGACGGATGATCGTTTCTTTTCCGGTTTGGTCGGCGGTGCTGCCGCGGCGTAGGCCTTCTTGCCCGCGCCCCTGCCACCGTCTTCCTCTTCCTTGGATCCCAGCGTGAAGCGCAGCTGCCAAATGCGCTCGTTCAGCTCCCGCATCTCCTCTGTGAGCAGATGGATCTCATCCTCGCGGGTGCTGCGTATCGAGCTCGCCTCATCCATCAGCGCCTTGAGAGAGCCCTTGAGAGGCTTGAGTACCCGCTGCTGAATCTCTTGGGCTCGCCCCGCTGCCAGCGCAGAGCTGAGTCGGCCTCGTGAGCCGGGCTGCGCCGGTGTGGTGACGGGGCATGACGAGCCTTTTGCTGTCGGCTTCAGGTTGCGGGATACCGCGGAAGGGGTGGGCGAGTCAGCTCGCGGTATGTTGTCGAGCAGGCGGATGCCAGCCTGAAACTTCGAGAGGTACGCAGAAGACGTCGGTGCGGTGGCGCCAGCGCCGTCGTTGCCGTCCTTGGCATGGTGGATGGGGGCGGGTCGCGCGTTTGTCGGCACCGTGGCAATCGGTGACGCTCCGTCAGCGGAGGAAGCCTCTGCGGCAGGAGGGGGCGCATTCCTTGCCGTCCGCTGGGGTCGCCTCAGGGTGTACTTGGCCGTCGAGCGCAACGGCGAGACAGCAGGGGACGCACCCTTGGTTGACGGCACAGTGCCGCAACAGGCCGCGCGCGGGGGGCTGCCGGCACCGACACGTCCGTTGGCACCAGTGTCGTTTGGCGCCGCAGAACTCATGACGGAGGTACGGGGGCTATGCTTCTGGTTTGCGGCGGCTGGCGGCGGTGCCAGCTGCCTCTTCGCGTCCTTCGAGTCGCGTTGTGAACTACGTCGCTGCGCTGGGGTCGCCGAGGATGCCCCTACAGAGGCAGCGCCGCCGGGCGCCGCCGCCGCCGCCTCCCCTGCCGCGGAGGCTCGGCCGGCTTCTCCCTTGCGCATGAAGGAGAAGGGCTGCCGCTTTCGCGACTGCGACTGTGATTGCTGCTGCAACTCTGGCACGCGGGACTTCAACACCTCCGCCGACAGCGTGTTGGGGAACTCATTCTCAGGAGTGAAGACGTTGCCCCTCAAGACGCCGGTGTCCGCTTCAACGTGCGCGCCGCCAGCGCCGCCGCCGATGCCACCTCCAGCAGTGGCAACTACTCCACCACCGGCCAGCACTCCATCTGCATAGTTCCGCTCTGTTTGCACACCGTCCGACGACGTGTATGTGCCGGCGCCGTGGAGGACATTGTGCCGCCATGTGCAGTGAAGTTGGTTTCCCTCCACGAACTTGTAAGTGCCACAGCCGTGGCACTGTAGATGGAAGAGAGGCTGCTGCTGCTGCTGCTGCTGCTGCCCGCCTCCGCAGCTGGCGTCTTCAACCTCGCCGGCGTACACGTCGCCGTTTGCAAAGGTCATGACACCACAGCCCGTGTGCTTCACCGCGTCGTAGACACCCTTGAACGTCCACGTCTCGTTGCCGGACTTAATGCTGACATCCCTGCCGGCCAGCGGCTGCAGCTGTGCATCGAAGCAGCCCTCAATGCTGGTTTTGTTGCGAAGGGTTAAGCAACCAGCGCCGCCGCCGGGAACGCCTCTACTAAAGCTGCCCGTGTACTTCAGGTAGTGCGGCGACAGGCTCGTGTCGCCGGTGGTGCCGTCCGTGCCACTAAAAGAGATGGTTCCTTCACCCTCGCGGTGACCGTCGACGTAGCTGCCCTCGTAGGCGACGCGGCGACGATCCTCAGTGGTGTACTCCCTGCCTTGGCCAGATGGCTTCCCGTTTGCCCACGACCCCTCGTACACGCGTGAGCTCACCGACCATTTTGGCATGGATGTCTGCGGTGAGGATGGAGATGCTGCGGTCAGCAACGTGGCCACACCCCACCCGTGGGGCTGACCAGCCAACCACTGTCCCTCGTACTTGAGACCCCGCGCCTTGTCCTCCCAGACTCCGTTTCCCCCCGCCTGGCCTTCCTGAAGGTCGCCCGTGTACTGGACAGATGACGCGCTCGTCAAGGTGCCGGCGCCGCTGGGCACATACTGCGCCACCGCGCCAGAGTAGCGCGACCCGTCCGACCACTGCCAGGTTCCCTGCCCATGCGGGAGGCCACGCGCCCACTGTCCGGTGTAGGTTCCGTCCAGTCGTCCATACATGGCCGGGTCCCAGCAGCGCAGCCCCGTCCCAAGTACTTGCATGAAGTTGTGAGGCGTGATCGAGGCCTCTGTCGGTGACGACGATGCTGGTGGGGGTTGCTGTGTTGACGAGTCCGTCCGCCACTCTCCGGTGCCGTTGCCGTCCGCCTCGCCGTTGAAGAAGGTCCCCTCGTAGCAGGTAAGCGTGAGAAGAACGTCATGCGGCACGCACGTGGCTGGAATGCGCTTGCGAACAGCGCTGTCAGCGTCGATGCCGCGGGTGCCAGTAGAGCAGGGCAAGGGCCGATCGCGCAGCACGCCCGAACCGTGAGGGACGCCGTTGCGCACAGCGCCGTTGTAGCCGCTCCCATCCATGTACGTGATGACAGCAGGGGCGCCGGTGAATATGCCCGCAACACAGGGGCCATGATACGTCTTCATCGGGTGGGCGGCATACTCTGACTGGCTCAGTCGCAGCAGACTCGCGATGGATGTCGAGGAGGTGGCGAGCGATGACGACGCTATGGCGAAGGTGACCCGCACCTCTCCGTTGAGCTGGTCATTGTGCCAATGACCCTCGCACACAGCGCCGTCGCCTCCCTGCAGAACGCCCCTGCCCTCGCGCCGGTCCTGCGCAAAAGAGCCCTCGAAAACAACCCCGCTAGAGAGATGGTGAACACCCTTGCCGTGCCGCCGCATCTGCGCATCAGTGCCGCCGGTGTAGAAGCTGCCATCCGCGTACTCGATCTCCCCCTCGCCGGTGCTGCTAGCTTGTGGCGTGTCGCCGTCAAAAAAACCTCGGTAGCGCACAGGGCGAGCTGCAGCGGCCGCGGCAGCGCCGGTTGCCGGCTTGTGCAGCTGCCACTCCCCGAATCCCTGGCGCTTCCCTGCAGCCCAGGAGCCGTCATAGACGTCTCCGTTAACGTAGACACACCTCCCTTGCCGCCCGCTGCGCATCCCGTTCTGGAAGCCGCCGGTGTATTCAGTAAAGTTGTCCACGTTCGATGCGCCGCACAGGGTGCCCGTCCCGTTCATCTCGTCTTCTCTCCAATCGCCTTCGTAGACACGACCGTTGGAGAACTGGCAGCGCCCCTTACCGCTGCGCTTTCCATCTTTGAACTCCCCCGAATACTCGTAGCCGTCGATTCCAGGCACGCTTATCACGCCCGTGCCGTGTGGCAGTCCGCCCTTCCAGTCGCCGTCGTAGACGGCCCCGCTGGAAGCCCACGTGTAGCGCCCCTTCCCATCTTTCACGGGTTTGCGGTCCTTGTCGTGGACGTAGAGCGCCTCGCCGTGGTATGTGTCGCCATTCGAGAACGTGCGATCCCACAGAGATCGTATGGCGGTGGTGGCTGATGTCGCGGAGGTGGGGGCAGCCGCAGTTGCCGCTGCACGGCTGGGGTCCACGGACGAAGCGGCCTGCGACTTGGAGGAGGAGGACGAGTTCGTTACCTTTGGCATGGAGGCACGTGAAGGGAACGAAGGAGGCTCGCTAAGAGGACGTCGGGATGAAAATGATGGAAGGGTGGGGAGGGAGTACAGGAGGGAGCCTCTGCCCCGACACCGCTACAAAAAAAAAAAAAAACGAGGATGAGAACGGCGCTGCTGTGGTGCCGTCGTCTACTCAGTGCGCCGGGGGGGGGGGTAGAGACAAAAGGGGTGTGTCTGCGTTGGTAGGCGCTACGGCACGTCACAGATCTGTATGGATGATGATGGAGAGCCTCTGAAACACATGAGTACACGTATACGAGACACACCCCGCAGTCCGTCAGGGCCGGAGGAAGGTGAAGCGGATGAGAGCTAGAATCCACTATGTACTACCCTACACATGGGTGTGTGCGTGTGTGTGCCTGAAGTCGTACAGGTAGCGTAGGTCGAGGGGGAGGGCACGGAAGAACAGTTTCAAAAAAAAAAAAAAAGAAAGGAGGCGAAGAAGTTGCAGAAGACGGGGATGATGAAAACGAGGAACGAGGAAGAGCGAGAGAGTCGCATGTGGAAGACACGGTACAACAGAGCGACAACAGAGCAGAACAGGCATTTGTGCCCTTCCTGTCGTGCACTTAAGCATGCCTTGCCCGTCCCTGGCGGCTGGTGTGCGCGCGGGAGGCACACACATGCAAACAAGATTTCATGCGTGAGATATAGAAAGGCTCGATGAGACACACACTCGGTGGCTGTTGCTCGTGTGCATGTTCTCAGAAATGTCTTTTCGATTGTCTGGCTGTACCACGACACACGCGTGGGGGTCGGTCGTGGGAGACATGGTGGGCTTTTCGGCACCAGCGGAGGGGGAGAAGAGCAGATATTATACAGAGAGGGAGGGAGGGACAAAGGAGATGATGGTGGGGGGCAGAGATGCGCTGAAGCATTCGCCGCACGTACGAAGCAACAACAGCAGCAGAATAAAGAAACCAAAGAAGCGGGCTAACACGTGTGTTAGCGGGAAATCGAAGCGCCCGGCAGACAGCTTCAGTGAACGAGAAGGAAAAAGAAGCCGGAGAACAAGGGCTCGGATGACGCCCTGCTCATGAACGCGGAGGTGGGGAAGGTGTGTGCCCTCCGTCGCACTCACATGACGCACCCGAGGACGGCAAGAGACACACACGAAGCGTCATGACAAGCGATGCAGCACGCGCAGGGTCTCCTCCCAGTGACTTAGCAGCTCCTCGTCAAGGCCGCACTGACGCCCAATGGCGGGCCCGGCGCCCAGATGGATACTGCAATGCTGTTCCCAGTCCTGTTGCCGACGCGGCCCGGGGTGAGGCGTAAGGCAGACAGGCTGGTACGTCGGGGTCACGTCCAGTGGCAATGGGGCGCCGCTATCGCCTGCGGCCAGCGGTGAGATCGGCTTATCATTGCCGGCACGTAGGCTCTCGGTACCAGTCAGTCCATCTTGATCGGCGGCGTAAGTTGCGTGGGTCTCCATCTCGTAAATCTTCACCCACTCCAGGGGAAGCGGAGTGTCTGCTGTGCGAGAGAGAGGGTCAGCACCGCGCTGGTTTTCGTGCGCTGAGGTTACACTAGACGCAGGCACACCCACGGCAGCGGCGTCTGTGCGTTCCGCAGCAGTGCCTTGGCCACTGTGAGCCACCACCGCCGCTGCTCCGCAGTCACAGACGTCGCTGAGGGCAGGGAACCCAGGTGCGGCGCGTTGCCCCGGTAGGTCCAGTATTTCGACAAGATGAGTAGCGCAGAGGACGAGCGGCGCACCGGGGCTGCCGTGCTGCCTACCACCCCAGCCCTCACCTCCGTCCGCGAAGTACCGCAGAGTTGCTTTCAGTAGGGCACATCCATCCTCCGGCGAGGTACCGCGTCCGAACTCGTCGACCAGCACAAGTGCGCGCCCCGCCATGTGGCTGCCATCGAGGGCGTTGCCGTGAAATGCCTGGCGTGCGCGCTGCTGGCCAGCGACAAAGTGCAACACACGATGAAGCGCCACGCACTCGCCGTAGAAGCTACCCGGCGCCGCTGCGGCTACGTCGGCAGCCGACCAGGCCGAACGCGGTGGCGCGGAGGAGGACGGTGCAAATACCGACGACGATGGCGCGAAAATGCTGTTGACGAGGCTCAGCCGTGCTGTGACCGCTGGCACGTGGCACCCCAAATGAGCGAGAAACACGATCTGCGCCACAGCCCCCATGAGCACCGACTTGCCGCTGCCGTTGACGCCAAGCACCAAACAGACACGGTCTGTCGAGGTGCGGAGGTGGAGCGAAAACGGAACGAGCTGTTGCATGCCCACGTGTCGCGAGAGAAGCGGGTGCCAGCCATCCTCGATCTCGAGGATGCCCTCGCCGGCCTCCTCCCCTGTCTTCTCATGTGGCGCAGCACAGCCAGCGCCCGGTGCCACAATCTCTGGCCGACACCACCCCTCCTGCGCCGACACGCGAGCAAAGCTCAACAGGCAGTCCAACTCCCCCAGCGCGCGAGTGGGCCGCAGCAGGTGGAGAGAGTTGTACAGGAGCGACGTGTCCAGCTCGCGGCGGACCTGCTCCTCGCGCTGCTGCACGCGCCGCTGCAGGTCGCCCACCCAGGTGTCCAGCTCTTCCATCGCTGCGGACTTGAAGCAACATTCGCCAGCCTCTGTTGCGTGATGAAGCCGCCAGCCAAAGGAGTCTGCCATCACGGAGCGGACTCGCTCGGCAGGCGACACCGAAGGCGAGGTAGCAGCCACCCTAGGAGGACGCAGTGCAGCACCGCTACTTAGTGGGCCAGCGGTCTCGTTATCTGCGTCGTCGCTGCGCCACGACGCTGGCTCTCCTGCATCGTCATCACGTCCCTCACCGCCCAGGTCGTCCTCGTCAGCCGCGTCCTTGACTGGCAACAGTGCTTCTAGCTCCGCAGCTGGAACGCACAGCAAATACCCGTGTGGCACTGTGTACACGCAGCGCAGAGAGAGCCTTGCCCGCAGCGTCCACGGAAGCTCTGCGAAAGCAGCCTCTGCTTTGGCCTGGAGAGACAGCCGCAGCTCGTGAAAGCGGACGCGCAGCTCGTCAAGTACCGTGTCCACCCCGTCACGGATGCGCACAGGGTTGGACACGCCATAGTCAAAGGAGACAAGCGTTGCCGTCGTCAGGACAGCGGGGTAATGTGGCTGCCGATCCTGTCTTGCGTCTGTTGCACCACCACCAACACCGCCACCGCGACCGCGTCCTGCAACCCCGACCACCGCCGAATCGAGGGAGGCTGCCATGGCCCGCAGCGGCTCCACACAGATGCTCTGCAGCAGCACATACAGTCGACTCACCTCATGGGCAACGGTGGCCAGCAGCTCCTGCACAGTAATGATTCCCCGCATAGTTTGGTATAGTGACACGTAGTGCTTGTGCAGCGCCCGGCCCGACCGCATCAGCGTGAAAACATGATTTGTTGAAGACACCTTGTGCAGTGCGGCGCGCAGTCGGGCGGCAATGTCGTGATGCAGGGGGTTGACAAAGAAGGCGACAACGGACTGGCGCGTGTCAATCTCAGCAGCGTCGCAACAGGGAAGGGCGATCCACTGTCGCAGCATCGCTCTCCCCACAGAACTCTGCGCTGCGCTCAACAGCCCCCGCAGCGAGTGACCTTCCTTTGCGCGTCCGCGGCCTTGTCCACTGCTTGGATGGCGTTCTGTGCGAGTGATCTGCAGAGCCTCGGCACACGCATCGTCTAGGTAGAGCGCATGCAACACATCGCGCTCAACGACATCGGCCACATTAGACTGGACTACCGCGACAAACTGGAGCAGCGCCGCCATGGAACACATCATTGCTGTCCTGTCTGCATGAAACCGCGCGGCAAGCTCATGCTCCTGTGCGGGGTACATGGCCGCCAAGCGAGGGAGAGCTTCGGGTCCACAAAACGCCGTCGCGGCGCTTAGTCGGATCACTTCCACTGGCGTCTGCTCCGCCACCAACGCGATTAAGTCGCCCAGCGCCTCGCTACCGGTGTGCGGAAGTAGCACCTGGGGCTGATACACCTGCAGATAGCGCACCAGCCACAGCAAGCTCGGTGGTATGTCTTCGTGAGTAACAATACGGACGTCGCCGCGGCTGCCGGTGGCGTTTCCCTGCGTGCTATGCGATGTGAGTTGTGCACCGCCGGCGCGTGACTGAACCGCGGCCGCTGGCGTTGCGGGTCCTCCGCGTCCGCGTCGCACGATCTCACCCGCCACCATGCACACTGGCACCTCGAAGACCTCGATGCGGCACTCAGAACACAAGAAGCGAGCGACACCGACGCTTGCAGCGCACCAGCATAGCGCCGTCACCTCCGCCGGAGGCGGTTTGACGGATGTGTCGACGTCATCGTCTTCGTCCTCATCGTCACCTTCACAATCAGAGTTGCTGGAGAGCTGCGCACGGCTCTGCACTGCGCCGCGCTCATATGCGTTCTCGAAAACGCCGTCAGCAGCGCGTTGCATGACAGCGGTGCGTAAAAGAGCGAAGAACGCACGTGATGCACTTCGCCTGTGAGCGCCGTTTCACGGAAGAGGGTCCCCCCCCGCAGCACACACACACACACAGCGCCGCAGGACTCCCAGGGGGAGAGAGAGTAGGAGATGTGAACGTCTAATGCAGCAAGCACTACCGCTGCCCAGCCACACAATGTGCGTATTCGTGCCACGTATGCGTAAGCACTAAGAGCCTATCAGAAAGGCAAAATGGAATCAGAGAGGAGGGAGGGGTGAGGTCGGAGTGGAAGAAGGGAGTAAAGAGGAGCGGCACAGACTACCAGGTCATCAAGGCGATGTGGTAGCAGGTCACAAGAACCAGAATGCTCACAGCTGTCGAGTAGAGGACAACTATGTCGACGAGTGGAAACCTTCGTGTACCGCGTCACGTGCACCTCCGCCCTCCTCACACACACACGCAAATAACACCAAGGAGAAATGCAGCAGCAGGAGAGGAAGCTGTGTGTGTGCGTGTGTGGAAAGACAAACACAGATTATTCAACCTTAGTGAACTTCACACACACCTACACACCACAGGCAGCATATCACCTCGCCCGGAAAGCATTTTTTTTGAGACGAAATTGGTTTCCTACGGCAACCTTTACCAGCCCCTGAGTGAGAGCAAGACACAGATGACACCGAAGAAAAAACGTGAGCAAAACAAAAAAGACTGGATCTATGGAGGGGGAGAGAGGGGGATACGTATGCGTGTGTGTGTGTGTGTGTGTGTGTGTGGGTGTCACAGGGAGCGAGAGGCAGGCAGCGACGTCATGCACCAGTTACGTAGCGCACACGCGCAGGCCCGTGCACCTGTCGCTCCCACACAGCAACGCGCACACTCCCCCTCCCCTATCAGCGAGAGAAAGAGAGGGGTAGGTGTGCTCTAAGCGTTCGGCGTCGCCTTGCCCTTCTTGCCGCCCTTCTTCTTTGCCATCGCCTTGCTGATGTTCGGCACAACGCCGCTGTGAGACAAGGTCACGTTCTTCAGAAGCGAGCTGATGTCGTCGTCGTGGCGCGCGGCCAGCATCACGGTGCGCGGGCTCAGGCGGCACCGCTTCTTCCCGCTCTGCGCGGCCGCCTTCACGGACAGCTCCAGCAGCTCCGCCGTCAGGTACTCCAGCACGGCGGCCAGGTACACGGCGCCAGAGGCACCGATGCGGCGAGCGTACTGGCCGCGGCGCATCATCCCGCCGACGCGGCCCACCGGGAAGATCAGACCACATTTCGCGGACTTGGAGCCGCTCTTGCGGGCGGCCTTCTTGGCGCTGCGAGGAGTAGCCATGACTGCGATGGTTAGGTTGGAGGGGAGGGAGAGGGAGTGAAAAACAGAGACCGAGAATGTAGGTCGAATCGGCAGAGTGCAACGTTGCTGAGAAGGAAATGTGTGCGTGCGTGTCAGTCGGCGCGTTTGCCGTCGAGGCGGTTTCGGCGAGCCGCAGCAACAGCGGTGGCAGCGGGAACACCGAAAGGAAAAGCAATAAAAAAATTGAGTGATAGACCATACCGTACAAGAGGTCGTTGCCAAACACGAAGGAGGAAGGTGGAGGAACGGGTGATGAGTTCCGCCAGAGACGCAGACGCGAGAAAGTTCGAGGAAGAGAAGGGCCGAGGTGGTGAGGTGTGCGAGGCACATGCAAAGAGAAAAGAGCGCATGAAAGGAGCTTTGCTGAGGGGCAAAGACGCCATCGCAGGCGCTCGCTACTCCAGACGAGGAGGATCAAGCGCCAGCCGGCGATGGTGTCTCCAACCGGCTTCTTCCGGCACGCACACGAAGGGAGTCCAGATATTCCCCAATGCACCACCTACTAGAGTACTCCCAGATGGTCGCCTTTCCTTTCTCGGAGGGCGCGTAGTTGCCTCCGACCACCTCCACCACATCCGAGCACCTCCCCCGCGGCATTCTACTGCCGAACCAGCATCTACGCGCGCAAACGCAGTTGCGGCCAAGCCATCCACACCACACTCGCACCTCCAGGAAAGAGTCAGACCCGTGAGAGAGCAGGAGAGATGCAAGCCCACACGGCACTTCCCTAGCGGTGCTCCCCTCACGAGCCTCACACGCAAAGCAAAACGCTTCGAGTTGTTGGTGCTGCTGATCATCTCTGGATGAGGGAGCGTGTGCGGCCGCGGGTATCACGGAACCGTTTGAATGTGCACGTGTGCGGTGGAGCTTCTTTTCCTGTTTCCATCTTGTCTTTCATCGCATGCGCTCTCTGCACAGAGAGAGAGAGAGAGGAAGAACATCACTGAGACAACGAGAAGCCAAGCCAGATAAGAGAAACAAAAAAGACTGGATCTATGGAGGGGGAGAGAGGGGGATACGTATGCGTGTGTGTGTGTGTGTGTGTGTGGGTGTCACAGGGAGCGAGAGGCAGGCAGCGACGTCATGCACCAGTTACGTAGCGCACACGCGCAGGCCCGTGCACCTCTCGCTCCCACACAGCAACGCGCACACTCCCCCTCCCCTATCAGCGAGAGAAAGAGAGGGGTAGGTGTGCTCTAAGCGTTCGGCGTCGCCTTGCCCTTCTTGCCGCCCTTCTTCTTTGCCATCGCCTTGCTGATGTTCGGCACAACGCCGCTGTGAGACAAGGTCACGTTCTTCAGAAGCGAGCTGATGTCGTCGTCGTGGCGCGCGGCCAGCATCACGGTGCGCGGGCTCAGGCGGCACCGCTTCTTCCCGCTCTGCGCGGCCGCCTTCACGGACAGCTCCAGCAGCTCCGCCGTCAGGTACTCCAGCACGGCGGCCAGGTACACGGCGCCAGAGGCACCGATGCGGCGAGCGTACTGGCCGCGGCGCATCATCCCGCCGACGCGGCCCACCGGGAAGATCAGACCACATTTCGCGGACTTGGAGCCGCTCTTGCGGGCGGCCTTCTTGGCGCTGCGAGGAGTAGCCATGGTTGGGGAGAGGAGAGAGAGGAGGGGGGGGGGGTGTGGGTGTGTCGGTGCGCACGAGTGCTGTGTGAGCGTATGAGCGTGTGTTTTGGGGGGAGTGGAAGGCGGCGGGCTGCGCCACAGCGGCACCCGAGGACCGACGCAGTCGTGAGGAGGGACGAAGGGCGAGCGGATGCGCGAAGAGAGCGAGGTGAGATGCAGTGCAAACACATCAGTAGCAACGACATGTACGCACTCAGCAACCGCAGGGAGCAGTGCTGCAGCAGCGCCTGTCATGCGCGTAGCGCATCATTCGGCGAATGGTGAGGCAGGGCGCAAGAGCGGGCGCGCACGCCGATACGCGTGACTGGGCGACAGCCTGTCCCGGTCAGGAGACCGAGAGAGGGCGAGAGAGAGAGAGCGAGAGACAGCAGTGGCCCATCGCGGGTGCGGCAAGCTTTGTCCGAGCCTACCCTGACTCGTACCCTCGGCGGAGGGAGGAGAGAAACAAACCAAACGAAGGCAGGAAGGAACCAAGTGGTCATCTGAGAAGCCATAAAACAAAAGATAGGGTCTCTATGGAGGTATGATGCGCCTCATCGCCGGCCCCAGTCGGGGTCCGCGCGCACGCGCACATACAGCGGCGCGTGTGCGCTGTCAGGCCGGAGGACTTACGCGCTCGGTGTCGCCTTGCCCTTCTTGCCGCCCTTCTTCTTTGCCATCGCCTTGCTGATGTTCGGCACAACGCCGCTGTGAGACAAGGTCACGTTCTTCAGAAGCGAGCTGATGTCGTCGTCGTGGCGCGCGGCCAGCATCACGGTGCGCGGGCTCAGGCGGCACCGCTTCTTCCCGCTCTGCGCGGCCGCCTTCACAGACAGCTCCAGCAGCTCCGCCGTCAGGTACTCCAGCACGGCGGCCAGGTACACGGCGCCAGAGGCACCGATGCGGCGAGCGTACTGGCCGCGGCGCATCATCCCGCCGACGCGGCCCACCGGGAAGATCAGACCACATTTCGCGGACTTGGAGCCGCTCTTGCGGGCGGCCTTCTTGGCGCTGCGAGGAGTAGCCATGGTTGGGGAGAGGAGAGAGAGGAGGGAGAGTAAAGCTGTAGCACAAAGATGACGGATGAGGCTGCAAAAGAAGGCAGGAACGGTCAGACCCGGAGAGCGAGTAAAAAGAGGGAAAGGAAGGGAAGGTGATGGTGTCACGGACAAGAGAAACGAGCACATGCCGTTAGGAAAGATGCGAGAGACGAAGAAGATCGAAGGAGGAGAGGGGTAGAGGGGCAGTGCCGACAAATCGCAAGAAAACGGGTAGGGGTGGGTCGCCGCAGAAAATCGGCGAGCCTCGTCGGTTGTGGTTGTACGGGAGAGGAGATCGAAAGAGAAATGCCGGCAGCCTCCGTAGTTCACAGTCGAAAAGGCGGGGAGGTGATAGTTTTCGTGCCAAGCCCTCACTCCTTAATCTCCTGTGTCAGCGTCAGCGATACGCAAGAGGGATAATGTGCGCACCGAGTTGTTTCCACTCTGTTCCTGGCGGCCCTCTCCCACCTCAGCCCACCCCAAACCCTTCTCTGAGCAGGAAACGAAGCTCAGTTCGCTCCTTTCATCTGCCACACTCTCTCTGTGACTCTCACAGGGACACGAGGAAAGCATCAGGCGACATGGCGTTTCCGTCCGGTCTCCGCTGCATGTTGTTTCTTTTTTTTTACCTTCCCTGCATTGTTGAATTCGGTGTTGATTCCAGAGAAACATGAAGATATCGAACATCACCGCACCTAAAGGGAGAGAGAAAACAAACTGAGAAAACAGGAAAGAAGCGGTGGGCCCAGCGTTGCCGCCCCTGCACACACACGCGCACACACACGTTGCCTCCCTTCGTGGCGACACACTAGAGTAGGTGAAGATGCGCGTGCCCAGGCGCATGCACAGATGTACGTCTACGTTCACGCGCATATGCGTAGAGGCGGCCGCGTATGATGATGAGTCGAAGATCCGACATCGGCGCCCGCAACAAGACACAGACGCGCAAACATGAGCAGACCACCACATCCTCCTCCTTCCTCTTCAAAAAACAAAAGAAAATGAAGGGGAAACACGAAACGAAGAAAAACGAAAAACGACTACGCAACGTGCAGTCGGCGATGACGTTGATCATGATGAGAGAGCGGGAGCAGGGACACATGACCCCTCCCCACCGCACCACCACCACAGAAAGACAGAGGATAGTTAGAATACATATGCGTGTACATATATACAACGACAGAGGGAATACATACATGAAGCGAGCCAAGAACGGCTGAGAGGACTGCGAACCACAACAACATAGCACATCACACGAAAGCCAGAAAAGGAAACGGTCGAAACAAAAAAAAAACAAAGAAAGAGACCACTGTACATCCTTCCATTCACCCGCTGTGTGCAACAGACAGCAACAGCATTACCCTTTACAGGTATTCCCACGCATGT